>CAXFZR010000053.1:0-379828 GCA_964007535.1 Brachyptera risi
ATATATATATATTATATAAATATATATATATATATATATTATATATATATATATATATATATATATATATATATATATATATATATATATATATATATATATATATATATATATATATATATATATATATATATATATTATATATATATATATATATATATATATATATATATATATATATATATATATATATAATATATATATATATATATATATATATATATATATATATATATATATATATATTATATATATATATATATATATATATAATATATATATATATATATATATATATATATATATATATATATATATATATATATATATATATATATATATATATATATTATATATATATATATATATATATATTATATATATATATATATATATATATATATATATATATATATATATATATATATATATATATATATATATATATATATATATATATATATATATATATATATATATATATATATATATATATATATATATATATATATATATATATATATATATATATATATATATATATATATATATATATATATATATATATATATATATATATATATATATATATATATATATATATATATATATATATATATATATATATATATATATATATATATATATATATATATATATATATATATATATATATATATATATATATATATATATATACATATATATATATATATATATATATACATATATATACATATATATATATATATATATATGGGTCATTAGCCTTTTCTAATACTAGACATATATTGTGGTGTTGTCTATACGTCTCCCATTTTGCTCTGAATGCACAGAGACTCTTATACTTCCTAGCAGTATAAATCATGCTATCAGGTGTATCACCTGGTAACTGCAGAATTTCCTTGATAGAGCTGCGTACTAGTTTATCCAGGTCTTCAAGATAAGACAATGGTAATTTTCTCAGGGGAGCATTCTGTAGTGGATATATCAATGTTGGCCAGATATATTGATTGAGTTTATTCATTTTTTGATCAGCCATTAAAAGTGGCGATGAAATAAGAGTTTCCAGTTTCGATTTTAAATTGGTAATAATTTTCTCAAAATCAGTAACTATGCATTTACTGAAATTGACTCCTAAGTAGCGAATGGATTCCGTTGATTTAACAGGCGTGATCTCCATATCTTCACCTATACTAAGAATTTCTTCACATAGTTTTCCTTTTTTAATAACAATGGCAACCGACTTGCGTACGTTGAGAGTCATTCCAAGTTTCAAGAGTCGAGCTTTGACCATTTGCGCCAGGACTATAGCTGACTGTTTGTTTTTCCCGATGACCACGGTATCATCAGCGAAGCCGAGAACCGACACATTGTCAAGAGAATCCACTAAGTTGTAGCCGTCCACATCAGATATTCCCTTCTCTGACAGTTCTCCTAAGATGTGATCTGTGGCTAGGTTATATAATGATGGTGATAACGGAGCACCTTGCATGACTCCTCGATTCACTAAAATCGGCTTCGTCTTTTCATTATTCGCTTCATATTGCATATAGGCCTACATATATTATATATTATATTGCATATATTATATGCATATGCATATATAATACTGCATATTGCTATAATATATAGAGAAATATATGATGATGTTATGATTATAACTGATATTATATTGAATAAAACTTTATTATTATTATTATTATTATTATTATTATTATTCACCTTTAAGAATCTTCACTTTTTCATATTTTCAATCACGAACTATTGTGATACCAATTATGAGAATACAGCCAATCATCAACACGTGACAAGACGGAGAGAGATTTTTGTAGAAACTTCATTTTATAATTCTTATGGTAGACAAGAGAAGCAATTCCTGATTCCAAAATTATTCAATACTAGGAAAACGCGGGATGCGCGTTGTTAGACGAGCTTAGGGGTATAGAAATCTAGAATGAAAAATAATTTGTCAACCCAATCTACATCTACAGACCTTGGATCACTCCAGACGATCAAAAACCTTACGAGAATCAGTTATGTCACGGCCTTCCTCTTCATTCATTTCAATCGTTTCGAATTAATTGGTGACACTTGTTGCTATAGATTTGATTGGTTCCCGTAATAGCCTAAATTGATGGGAAAATGCTTCATAAATGCGTTTTCTTCGTTATTTCTCATCCGATTGATGCGAAAAATCTCTCAAAATGTGCTTAATAGTTTCCTTTATATTCGGCGAAAATTTGAGAGGTCGTGAAAAATTTTGATTTTCCAAGTATTTTCCTCCGGGTTATTCTAATGGGGATTTTTGAAATTTCTAAAATTCATAAAAAAAAAAGTTACCACCCGATAATGCCACAAAACTATACAGATCTAAGTTAGATGAGGAACCATGATGAAAAAAAGTTTGAAGTTGATAGCTGTAGCCGTTTGACCTGTGGAGAACCGACAAAAAAACATAAAAACAAAAAAAAAAAAAAAAAAATAAAAATAAAACATAAAAACGAACACCAATTTTTTTCAGTATGTCAAATTGAATCCTCGCTAAAGCTCGTCTAAAAATCCCGGCTGAATTAAGAAATGTATCAAAAATATCACAAGTGAAAATTGACCTGAAGCAATGGATATCTAAGAATGTGCAAATACTTGACCAGAAATGAAAAATAGTCACACTAATGATACATATACCCAATATATATAATGCTTCATTCCCTTAGTCACTCATCTAGCCTATTTACTCTTTCAATTGCATTGTTCAAAGGGAAACATATATATTTATACATACAACTGTTTTTATTCTTATACTGCGTAGCTTTCCGGATGTTTATTTTAATGACCATATATGTAATATGTTAACAGTGTGTAGACCCACAGACAAGTCAAATAAATGTTATGTGACTTTGTGGGTCTACGTTATTATCATAATGTACTAGTTAATATAACATGTGAATAAAACGCCTTGAAGAACAAAAAAATGTATATATTATTGGGCAGCCTATATATAATATTTGGACACATAAAACACAATAAATTATCATGCCCTGAAAAACAGGCCACAACCGACCCACTATCAAAGTACAGTTTTATACCGTCTTACTATCATTGCATGCATCACTCACTGACACCAATAGATTCTAGTCACCACACTCGGTGCATTTGGTGGGAGAGAAAGACACGAGTGTTATTATTAGATGAGAAAAATCACAATTTTCACTCTTTTCACACAAAAAATAGATTCTTTCAACTGAAACTTGAAAAAAATGAAGTTCAAGCAATCCCTGGATTATGAATCAATTCAACAACTTTTGCAAAATATGTGTTTATCAAATCCTCCATCTGAAAATATAGTTTGAAACCCACTTTTTCGAAAAGTGTCAATATTCATTCTGTTGTAGCCCATATGCCTAATCTTGAGGAATATCTAGAAAATCAGTGTTTTTTTTCTTCGATTTAGCATAAAAAACTAAAAAGCGATATTCAATTCAATGTTGTCATTTTTTCAATGAAAAATATGCACAAAATAGTGTTGAGTTTTTAGTTGGGTGTGTCGGTGATATATTTCATATTCAAAACATATTTACTCATAATATGGATTACCGGTATGGTAATAATGGTAATGCATAAACGTAATGTTGAGCACAATACAGTAGGCCTATATCATTGATATTGGTGACAAGACCGCCTCAAGACACGTCTTGGTTGTTTTAATTAAAACAACTAATTGACTTACACAGTCTTTAACAGTCTACTCATCCATGACCCATCCTTAGCCTCAATTAGGATAGTATTATTGTATATTGAGATAATGAGATTGTATATCAATTACGTAATTACGTACCGGTAGTTGATAGTTCAGGGTAGGTCTATAAGTCTAAAAACTGAGGATCGAACATTTCTAGTGCCGCTTGTCGTTCATCGAGCGCGAACAAGAGGTTTCTAATTCCTAACTAGCACACGGCTCACGCAGACCGCTCATAGCAGCGATGTTTCGCTTTCTGCTCTTGGCTCAGAATGACTAGTTCCACTAAATATCCGCTGCGCTTCGAAGCGCGCTACGGTCTGTACGGTACTACGGTGATGCTGCCTATAAATAACAGCCAGGTTTTTTCGAAGCTCGGGCCGAACCGATCACGGTAGCGTTTATAGAGATTCAACATTGGATGTCCCTTCTTTAAACACTATAAATTCAATGATACCATATATCAAAATAACATGCTGAACATCAGAGTTGAATAAATAAATGTCGTTAGGCCTATGTACCAGTTGTCCTCTTTTTTCTATTGTTTATTTCATGGTAACCCAACCAATATGCCTACCGTACAGTTGGGCTGGTCTTACCTGCAAGTCTGACTTTACTCCCTTCCACTGTTCCGGCTCTAGAGACTCTTCTCCCAATGCACGCTCCTCCTTCCTCAACACGGTGCTCGTTGGACAGATCTCCTGGAGGCGCTCCTCTGTACGGCGCAGCAAGTCCGGGTAACTCCCTTCCTCTCCGGACCTGGATAAGCATCTCATTCAGAATCTTTCAGACGTCCCGAGACGTTGACCAGTCAGGTCTCATCGGTTACCAATCTCTTTTAGGTTTAGGTTCTAGGTGATGATGCGTGATGCTTAGAGTTCAATGGGGAATTAACTTTATAATACACGAGGCCTACATTGGTAGGGCAATGTCTCAAATGTATGATTACATTCTCATTGCCTATGCTGTCTTCACAGCTCATTCAGCTTAGAGCTACTGTTCAGAAACTGAAGTCATGTAGGCCTGGGGCATGGGCTTGAGTTCTGCACAAAGCGAGGATTTGTGTAAACATTGTTTTATCTAGCTCCCTATCATCGGCTGACTTCAACCCCCAAATGGCCTTATAGCTGTTGGTGGGTTAGTTGAACAAATGATCATCATCATGATCGATATCCAGTTGACACACACCCATCACCAGAAAACTTTGGTTAGGCCTATATCTTTGAACTGGAGACTGTAGGCATTGAGGCCTAGGCTAGGCCATTTAGACATAACACTATAAACTCAATGGCCTAGGCCACCTAGGCCTATTGAGTTCTTGTGGCTTGGGCCATTGCATTTATAAGTTTTCAAAATCAATGCTTTGGTCTAGGTAGGCCTACCTACTGGGCCCATGAGGAAATGTTGACCAGCCTAGGTATTGAGTTTGTAGTGTACCCTAGGACCTAGGGCCTGTAATGTTGTTACCTAAATGCTCCAACAGGCCTAGGCCTAGTTAGATGACTAGTTTAATAGTGAACTTACCTCAAAATCTTCACAATGCGTTCTATTTCTCGACCATCATTGCAACTCTTGATGTATTCATACGATATGTGCTCCACAGGAATATCGTACTTCTTTACGAGGCTAACAGGCCTCGAGTTCACAATAGAATCACTCTCATTATTGCTCTTATTAGCATCCGACAGAGTCATGTTTGTTATTATTTACTCAAAAACTGTATCCGAAAAAAACTATTTAAACCACTGATTAACTATTATAGCACAGGCCCTACTATCATCAGTGCGTCGTGACGACTTTGTCTTGTAGGTTAGTCACAAATAATTGACAAAACATGCTGTAGGCCTAGTCACTGCCTTCTAGAGGATAATCATTTTTGCCGCCATAACGTTATGTTATTTCGTCCAATCACACAGCGTGATTAACGTGCTGTCATTTGAATAGGATTTGCTTAAGATTAGGAATGAGTAGGTCAATAAAGAGAGCAATCTCTATCTCCCTTGATAGCTCAGTTGGTAGAGCGGTGGACTGTAGAGGAATTGATGTCAGACATCCATAGGTCGCTGGTTCAACTCCGGCTCAAGGGATATTTTTGTAAAAAATATTTCAAATTTTATACACAATAACTTTCGACCATTTGAAGGGAGGGTATGTAGTTAAAGTTATTATCCCCTAAAACCATGTAGTAGGCCCCACATTTCTAGCTTGAAACATACTAGCTTGACTACTCATAACAGATCCTGTGGATTTCTGAGCAAAATTGATTACAAAAACATAAAATTCAATCACTGAATTGTTTATTTTAAAAATGTAGCACTGAAACATTTTGCATGCTTTACCTCAAAATATAGATATCTTTGTCACTCTTCGAATCTATTGAATTAATTCACTCAATTAATAAATGCAAACAGCTTTTTCCCAATGTATTATGTGCGCTTATTCCCAGTGTTGGGTAAGTTCCTCAAATGGAGGACCAACCATTGGTCATTGGCCATTGAACAGTACTTCAGCAACATTTTCGTGAAAAAATTGAATTGAAAAGAATTATTGTTTGAGAAAAACGAAAAATGAATTTCACTGTTGAAAATTTCGTAAAAACCAAATAATCATGTACATTGTTGGTTTTTATTTCATTCTCATTTTTTTGCAGTCTTAGTATGATAGTTATCTAAGTGCAAAATTTGAAGTGGATACAGTCAATATGAAAAAAGATAGCCACGAAAATCATCATTTCTCGGTTAGAATTACGACAATTTTGTATTGCGTACGAGAGAGACCGGGCGAAACTACTTGATAAGTTTGCTACTGATGAGCTACTTGATCGGCTAACTTTGCCGATGACGACGCGCGAACTTTTTGCCATTGGCGCTCGGCCGTCCCGAGTGTCTTGGCAACACGTGTAATGACGTTTTAATCTGACCTTGAAGAGTTTGTGAGGGGGAGGAACGGAGAGAGACGCGTGTGCGAGTCTGCTGGTTACTACGACTCAACAGAACTCACTCGGGTATCATTCAGCAAGTTCTGTATGCAAAATCGAAGGGAGAAATGCAGAAGCAAAACTTTTTCATAAGTTTCAGACACTGTACATTTATTATTTAATACCAATATGTTGAATGATAAAAAGATGACAAGTTTATTCTCGCTCGCTCGAAAACGTTCGAGACCCGAAAGTATTTCGAGACTCGAAATTTAGATCTGGGAAAAATTCTTTTCGAGCGAGTTCAAGTCTCGATCTCGACTTGCTCGAAAATTTCGAGTCTCGCACGGCCCTAAAAATGAGCGAGATATCCAAATGGAGCATAATCGAAAACTCTACACACCTTGACTAATATAAACTAGTCAAACGCGAAATATGCGTTGTAAGACGAGCGAGATATCCGAATAAGGTATAACAGTCGTTGAAGTAGTTCTACCCTTGCTACTTTATCGACTCTGGTATTCTACACACCTTGATAACTGAATAAGCTATAAAAGTCGTTGAAGTTGTAGGGAATTCCTGAGGTTGATCACTCAGGGGAAATTCCTAGCATAAGTCAGACAGGGAAATCCTGCAAGGGACTCTCCATCAATCATCATGAATCTAGAATCTTCTACTCATGAGTCTAGAATCTTCTACACCAGAATCTAGTATATAAAGACCAGGAAGGCAACCTGCAAGTCAGTTGCCAGTTGACAGTCATCATGTGAACATCACACTTCATTGGGACCATCAGAGGTCTCGATTCACATTCATGTATTCTATTCATCAGTGTAAATAAATATCTAGTCAAATTAATACAGTGCTACTTCTAGTGTCAGTGACAATTTAACCTCGCACCTCATCACATACTCCCACAGTGGTGACCCCGACGTGATCAACCTCAGGAATTCCCTACAGGAATTCCCTGTAGGGAATTCCTGAGGTTGATCACTCAGGGGAAATTCCTAGCATAAGTCAGACAGGGAAATCCTGCAAGGGACTCTCCATCAATCATCATCAATTCCCACAGTGGGGGTCCACTGCACCAGGGTCAACCTGCAACAGCAGCGTCAACAACGACAAAGACATCACGACATGTCCGCACATATCCGTGCGCCATGACGCAGTCCGCGCTTGCTCATCGGCACCTAAACCGGGCACTATTACAATGCCTGCCGACCAACCTCCTGCCATTACCTCCATCTGTCACGAATCGGTCCGGACGACCGGTTTGCTACCAGCACGTCTGACTTCATGATCCTCTCGTGACCCTCACAACTTTCGGGACACTGGGGAGGGGGTCCTGTAGGGAATTCCTGAGGTTGATCACTCAGGGGAAATTCCTAGCATAAGTCAGACAGGGAAATCCTGCAAGGGACTCTCCATCAATCATCATGAATCTAGAATCTTCTACTCATGAGTCTAGAATCTTCTACACCAGAATCTAGTATATAAAGACCAGGAAGGCAACCTGCAAGTCAGTTGCCAGTTGACAGTCATCATGTGAACATCACACTTCATTGGGACCATCAGAGGTCTCGATTCACATTCATGTATTCTATTCATCAGTGTAAATAAATATCTAGTCAAATTAATACAGTGCTACTTCTAGTGTCAGTGACAATTTAACCTCGCACCTCATCACATACTCCCACAAAGTAGTTCTACCCTTGCCACTTTATTGACTCTGGTATTCTACACACCTTGACGCATGTACAAAATACTTTATTGTTGGTCAACCCACTTCTATAATATATTTGATGAATGAAAACAGCTAATTCAATTTTTTTCTTCAAAACGACTGATTCAAATTGCTTACAAAATGGTGATTATGTGTATCATTCCTGTGTTATCGTTCAGAGAAAATTTTATTGTTTTTGGAGAGATTTCATTTTTTCAAATTTTCTCACTCAGCCTAATCTTATGGGTTTTTTTTTAAAACTTTGACATGATTTTTCTCAAAATCTATTCAACCAATCCATTAAAAAAACTATACAGTTCTAAGTTGTAAAAGTTGGCCCATACAAAAAAAGTTTCATGTTGATCAGTCAAACCATGCGACCTGTGCAGTGCTTACAAACAAACAAACAAAAAAAACAAAAAACACACAGACAAAGCTGTATAAGAGTGGAATGGAGTCTTCGCTACGCTCATCTAAATATTTGGTTACTATTGAATCTAGAAAGCTATGAATCTTGCCAAGATATTTCTCCCAACATTTCTATCTTTGAATGAAAAATATTCATTAAATTATTATTTTCAAAGCTCCTAATTGCATACATATTTGTAATAATATGAATCATTCATTTGTTTGAATTCAGTGAAAAAATAATGTTTCTGTGAAGATTTTTTTTTAAATTTCTTGCCCAGCCTGATCATATTGCGTTTGTATTAGCTTTGAGATGATATATCACAGAAATGGTCCAACCGATGTGAGCTTAAGACTCTACAGCTCCGAGTTGGATAAGTCTGCGTGCACAGAGATCATGGTCAAACCGTGCGACCTGTGCAGTGCTCACAAACAAACACACAAAGCTCCATAAGAGTGAGATGGAGGTCTTTGCTTTCACTCATCTTTATTAGAAGGATTGGCCTATACCAATCAATTATACAATCAGTGTCAAAATATCAGAAAATGGGTGTGAATTTTTTCTCATAGAAATCATTGGGGTGATGCCAATACAATGAATTACCCTCTGACCATATGCATGATAACATCAAGTCACCTCTTTGACCCAGAGGCCACGGGAGTCGATTCAGCAAATATCAGTTTTTTGGTGATAACTTTTTAACAGTATATGAGATATCAAAATTCTAATACGCGAGAAACACAGATAATTATAATAGTTCAAGATGATATAAGTTCTATTCAGGTCATGTCACCCAACTGTCAAGTGTATGTTACAGCTAGAAAAACACATTATTTAGCTGTAGGCCTATACGCTCGACAGTTATGCTACATGACTTGAATAGTTATTACTTATATCCACCTGAAGCTATTATAATTATCTATGTTTCTCACGTATCAGAATTTTGATATCTCATACCTTTCAAAAGTTATCACCAAAAAACTGATATTTTGCTAAATTGACTCCATTGTACTCTTGAAGAACAGGCTTCAACACTGACCTACCTATGATTTACAGCCAACTGGAATTATCAATCAGTGTAACAATTATTATTACGAACACAATAAGGAATAAACACAAATGTCACAATAAAAAAGACACATTGATTAGCTCCAATACCGATGAAAGGCCAAATGTTGAAGGACTTGGGGAAAAATTAGCGGCACTGCACTGCAACTTGCGATGCGTTTCAATATCTGTTGCATCATCGCAATATGTTTCATCAGCATTATTGCTTCGTGACTATTCATCGTGATCTATGAGTGGAGACATGTAAAATAGCAACTGCTATAAAAGTGACAGGATCTAAAAGTGCTTTGAAGCATATTTTTCTCACATTTCTTCATGTTTCAATACATCTGATGTTGTTTGATCATGTTTTCGAAAAGGCGACAAAGCTCTACAAACATCTGAATCTGCCATGTTTCAACATATTGGCTATATAGACGCTATATTCGAAATAAACGCACTATAGACGCTATTTTCTGCAGAATATATCAATTGGGAAGTAAACAGGTGAAGACAGCTAAGGAATGTTTAAAACCAAAGCCTATCTGCGAATGCAGGCGGCAGATGAGGCGTAGGTTTAACCCGGGGGTGGACATCATTTTACTAAAACTATTAATTTGAGTGTTCCACTTGTATGTCTATTAAACGTTATATAATGATTTTACTGATAGGCCTACCATCCTGACGTAACGCTACAGAATGTTGTTGTGCTACAAAAAACAATGTTCCAAAATAATAGATGCACCAAAGTGCTACTTTTCAAATTCTAAATGCTATTAAAAGAAAAAATAGAGGCTATATTTACATGTCTCTATCTATGAGCTATGACGTGTGACTCCATTTCACCTCTGACATAACATCCACGTCTACCAACCAACGGCTACCGTAGGACCGGGCTGTACTTACGTCGTATTGTGCAAACAAGACTAGGTATTCCAATTATTGTACACATCATCCTGTGAATAATATCTTCTTATCAAAGGTCTGTGATATTCAGGCTGTGATATTTAAATTTGAAGATGCTGATGAATCCTAAGTTGGTGAACAAAAATCATTCCTAATCGTTTGTTTGCCACCAGGGGCAGACTGGGGAAATATTCCAGCCCTGGCAAATCTTTTCAAACAGCCCTAGGGTATTGTTGTAGAGCATCAAGTAATTGTGAACTTTATTATGATTTTTTTAATTTAAAAAATAATCATATGAGAATAACATATACCGGTAGCAGAAAAAATTGAAAATAATTTCATTTTCCAAAGAAATTAAATTCTGTCAGGACTTTAAACTCACAATTTCAGACATTTCTTGCAATTTTCAGATCAATTGGGTTAGCCGTTTTTAAGAAAAAAATAAAATGTGCCAAAATCATATATACCTACACACTCATACAACGCATTTATGGCGTTTGCCTAGTCAATTGAATCACGTAGGCCTCTTCCGGCTTCCTCTCCTCTGGAGATAAAGTAAATGTAAAATCAATTGGACAAATTAGTCCAATGTTGGTTCCAGAATTTCAGTCCACATAGGCCTAATAGAGATAAGTCATTCAAAAATATAATAGTGTGACGAAGTTGATATAAGACGAAATTGTTTTGAATAAAAATTATGGTGTATTTTTGAAGGTTATTAGATTAGAAGCGGATACAAGCGAAATGAAGGGACATTATTAGGATTTGTTTATTGGGGGGGAGGGGGATTACAGGTTACACAGGTTGGCACAGGTTACATAAATACAATTACCTAAATAAAAAGGGCCGGTTTTTATAATAGGGAGATTAAGGGATTTTTGCGATTCACAAGTGTTTTTGGAGTCTTATGATTGAATCATCATGGACATTTTCGAAGTTGAACTTTTGCAATTTCTCCCAGCAAAGCCACGCAGGTAATTTTTCGAAATGGGCGCATGTCATTTTTCAAGTGATTTTTGTCATTCACAAGCACTTTTGGGGTCCAATTATTGAATCACTATGGGCATTATCAAAGTTATTTCCATTAGTACAATCATTATGGATATTTTTGAAGTTATTTTCTCGATTTCTCCCAGCAAAATTCCCAGTAGTGACTTTTTTGAAATATGATCATTTTTCAAGTGATTTTTGCGATTCACAAGCAGTTTTGGAATCTAATAATTGAATCGTTCGAATACCACTTGCATCATCGCAAACTTTCTGAAGAACTGTAGTGTTGTGTTGCAAATATAATATTATGTGTTTATTTTAATAAGTTCATATTTGCATTAAACTATAAGTGCCAGCCTGCGGCCGGCCCTAAGTGAGGTGGCCCACCGGGCAAATGCCCGGTTGCCAGATAGCCCAGTCCGCCCTGCCTGCCACTAGTGGTAAAACATTTACCTACGAATAATTGCAAAACAACATTTATCAGGTACCGGGATGGTTACCAATATCATCAAGTATTGAGGCCTAGTATTTCATACAGAAATTGTAACGAAATTTCAGAGAGTGAAGACCTACCGTAAAGTGAAATTATTAAAACCTACGAGTCTAATTGAGTGACTGGTATCATAACAAAGTATTGTACAAGTATTGTAAGTACGGTAGTATTGTATTGTGAATATACTAATATATATATATACCATTGTCAAGCCTCATATAGAATATTGTAGTAGGTACTGTACTTCTTGATACATCAAAGGGAGATTTAGTTAGATTACAAACAATTCAAAATAAAGTAGTGAGATATATTTTAAAATAACCTTGGAATTAATCAGAAACTAAACTTTTATACGAAATAAAGTGGCTTAACATTCAGGAGACAATAGATTCAGAAGTTTATTTAGTTTAGCAGCCTGAATATCTAGACAAGTATGGTAACAATACAAATAGTCTGAATGTTAATGATACGAGAAATAGTATATGAACCTTGATAGCATTAGATCTACAGCAAGTAGTAATTAGCATTAGGTATAGAGGTTTAAACCTCTATACCTAATGGTAATAGTATATTCTATAGAGGAATAGGATTATATAACTCTTCATCATTAGTAATTAAAAAGTGTAATAGTGTAATTAGTTCCAAGTTAAATATTAAAAAACATGAGTTATAATTAAGAGGCCGCAGGCGCTCGTATTTCACGCCGCAAACTCTCACGGCCGTAATTTTTGAGATATCAATATGAGTGTTTTTGCATTCTGTTAGTAATTGAAAAACGAAGGTTACCGTAAATACAGAATTTGGAACCAAAAATTTGTGATTTTTCAAATTCTTCAGATGGAAAATGGAAAAATTTCTAATTTACGAAAACCTAGATACATATTTTTCAATACCGAAAAAAAATATAGAATGTGAAATATATCAGAAGTGTGAGCTAGGGAATTAACGGCGTTTATGTGAATATGAGTTCGGCGGGCTAGTCTACGGGTGGCGCCTAGCACACGATGCATGTTAAACTGGAGTCTGAAGCGAGCGAACAACGAGCTCGTGTAGAGCGCCTGCGGCCTCTTAAGAGAACAAAGCAATAATTAGAGTTTGTTTAAAGAAATATTAATATGATTTATAACATGTAAAACCTGTAAATGTAATAGCTCTTAGCTGAACAATAAATATATACGATACAATACAACAATTTTGTAAGGTTGCCATTCAATGTCAAGAAGTGACTTTGATCAATAGAATTTTGTATGATATTGAGCAATCGACGGTAATCGATTTTTGTACTGTATGACAAAGCAATTTGATAATTTAATTGATTCAATTAGTAGGCCTACATATTTGACAGAAGTAATGAAAACAATATGATACCCTATGATGAAATAAATAGGCCTATCATTCAGAATAGGCCTACATTCACAAACTCTCACGGTGGTTCAACTCTCCATTCTACCAAATGCTGAAAATATGTACCAATTTACTGTCCAAATCTATCATACCAATTCAGTGCAATGCAGTAGACCTAGTGAATAGTGATGGTACAAGGAACTAACTCTGTGTTATCAAAATGAGTGCAAAATTACTCAGCTAGAGGAACAGTAATCTGTAATGCCAATATTTGAGGTACAGTAGTATAGGCCTATAGAAGGTATGACACATAGTTCCAGGTAGAGCAGCGATCGGTGGGTTGTAAATATGGGCAGTAGGCCTACTCATGGAATAGAACAAGACTGACAGTTTAGTGAAACCACCAGGATAAGCACGATAAATCCTCAAGTAGCGTAATCGATAATCAGCCGCATCCCTTCAATTTGGTACCGGAACCGGTAGGCCTACCAGTATACATTTCAGTTCTAGACGTCCAAGTCATCATCCGGATCTTCTTCATCCCAATCGTCTGCATCTTCCAGTTCATAGATCACTTTTCCACCGCCACCTTCTGGCAGCAAATACGGCAGTACCAATTTATCTCGAGCTACTTTCTCGTTATCACCCAAATCAAGCTTGAATGTGGTCAATTCTTTGGGAATGATATTGACCTTGATTGGCTTTCCGATTTCTTTCTTCTTAGCATCTATTACCTCGTGGAAAATCACTTCATTAGCGGAATCTACGGAACATTCTTCGATGCCCCTCACTACTTTACCGCCCTTCTTGATGTGGGTTGAAATAATCACCAAGTTCTCGGAACTGTACACGGACGGTGTGACTTTGAGGCATGTGGAGAAAATATGCCGTAGTTTTGTTAACGAAGTTGAATGATGGGGTATGAAATCTTCATGAACCAAACAAACTAATTGAATGTCAGCTTGAATCAGTTTGTGTAACTGTCGATACGTTTCGTTAAAACCTATTCTAGATATCAACATTGAAAGTGAGTCAATAAATAGAAAGTTTTTGCTCTTTTGATCAACTATCACAGATGAAAAATTGGAAAATTCACTGACAGTTGAATCCTCAGCCCAGCCACGATGATTAGCACAATGATCGTGAAACTCGATGCGGCTTGCAGAATCGTCGAGCAGCAAAAGTTTCTTCATACGAGTCGGAGGGTGCTCGAAACAAATTACGTGAACAGAATTATTTGACAGTGTAGGCCTAGTACTATTTGCTTGTATAACTGCATGCAACACACTCGATCCACTTGATTCAAGAGAATCTTGGATTAAGACACTACAGATGGGTTCAATACCTCTCAAGAGATTGTTCAACATTTTCAACAATTTGTTACGAGTTAACTAGTGAAGGACTTTGAGAAGACGTCAAATTCATTTCCATATAGATCCAAGGCCTAGGCCTAGTCAAGCAAGTAGGCCTAGCCTTGTCACTGATTTCCTAGTTGATGAATGCCTGTGGTTTGGCACATAACCTAACTTAATGAGCCACCGTCAAATTATGTCTACCACAAAACGCGTAAGTTACAATCAAATGTCAAGAATGAATTTGTGAACATTTTTTCACATCAATTAATTTCTCTTTTCACTTCTCATCGTGAATACTGTATTAAATAAAGTTGTAAGTATGTCACAAATGTAGCCTACTAGGCCTATGCAATTCAACGCCTATGCAAGGCCTACTACTAAATAGGTATCCTACAGAATAGAAAAGGGATAATAATTATTATAGTGTTGGCATTTTGTCCGAAAAGGTTTTGCCCCAAAGACAGTAGTAGGGTGAGCCTGTTGTCACAGAGTTAGCGGTAGGGGAGGAGTTTCATCAGATCCGAAGCTCGGTCACGTGACCACACGAACTCTCCGAGTGTCGACTGAGTGATGTACTACTTATTGTATGTTGAAAAAGTTGAGTCCTTCAGATATAGAAATTATTACAAATTTTCCACACCCCGTTTTATTAATTTGTTGAAGAAAAATAACCAAACTATACAGTCTATAAAGTCTATAAACTATAAAGGGCCACTTTCTAGTTGAGCTGTAGAAAAACAATTAAAGAACACCAAAAACGACAAGCAAACAATAGCCTGATTTTTTTAGTATTTCTCGATTTTTTGCCACAAGTATTCAATTGTAAAGTGTCTAGAAGATAAGAATAAAATGAGTTTTGAATGAAAAAAATGAAAACGTAATACCTATAATCTGTAAAAAAGTTGGTAGGCTTATTCATTCATTCTATTAATGATGTGAAAAACTTGGTTGATTTGTGGGTCTCTGTATTACGGACTGAAAATTTATAGCCGATAGCCTTCATGCTATCGACAAATGCACTGTAGCCTTCATCGCCATCCACATAGCCAAATAATAAGCCTTAAGCTGGATTCACAATGCGAACTAATGATTAGTGACTAATACTAAATACTAAAATTAGGAAACTGAGCATTCACAATAAGAATTAATTTTCATGAGTCGTAGCTTTCTTAAGATGACAGATTTAAATTGAAATCTACATGCTAGAAGGCTGTAAACGAGCGTTCCATCGAGCGGGATAGCTTCCTTTTGCATTGACTTTCTGTCGTTTCGAATTCACGACTTCTGATTGGTCGGACTAATGATTGAAACTAATGATTAATACTAAAGTTGAAAGTTGGTTAACTTTCAAGGTCAGTCACTAATATTAAACACAATGTGAACGTCAATACTGATGCCGTATCTGCCAACTTTAGTTAATCATTAATCACTAATCATTAGTTCGCATTGTGAATCCAGCTTAAGGCTTATTATTTGGCTATGTGGATGGCGATGAAGGCTACAGTGCATTTGTCGATAGCATGAAGGCTATCGGCTATACATTTTCAGTCCGTAATACAGAGACCCACAAATCAACCAAGTTTTTCACATTATTGATAGAATGAATGAATGAGCCTATCAACTTTTTTACAGATTATGGGTATTACATTTTCATCTTTTTCATTCAAAACTCATTTTATTCTCATCTTCTAGACACTTTACAATTGAATACTTGTGGCAAAAAATCGAGAAATACTAAAAAAATCAGGCTATTGTTTGCTTGTCGTTTTTGGTGTTTTTTAATTGTTTTTCTACAGGTCAACTACAAAGTGGCATTGCTAGACTGTACATTAGTAACATTATAAGGCTTACTAGGACTAGGCCTAGACCTATTCGTTCTACTTGATTATTACATAAATATTATAAACTTGTATAATACCACAATAACTTGCATAGGCCTACGATAATATCTCTTTAAACAAGTTTGCGTACATCCCGGCAAAACATTCGGGTGGTCATAGGACCGCACTTCGGCTCGTGTAACTCCTCCCCTACCGCTAACACTGTGACAACAGGCTCACCCACAGTTGTACCTAGCCAACCTAACCTAGCTGCAATCAGCGCCATCCACATTTGTCTTTCAATCTAGGCAACTTATGCTACAGGTATGCGAACGGGTAGTGGAAAAGCAGACCTTAACATTCCGATTTTATTTTGATTCAATTTTATTGTTCTTATCTGTCAAAGAGCAAGGAGGCTAATGCGGGGCCAACGAGCATTCCTATGCCCTATTCAGTCAATAACATTATATATTAGTTACCGTAGATAAGGTACACCAGAATGAAAAGCAATACATGAAATAATCCATTTTTGATCTAAAGGTAACATAAATAAATTTTGACTCTGTAACAAATAAATTCATGATTCCTTCTTATTGAATTGTATGTAGATACAATGTCGATACGAATCTGAAACAGATCTAATTCAACTGTCATCAATACTGACTGCTAAACTTGTATTTTGAACCTCCAATAAATATAAGTAGTACTCAAAGTTGAATATTTATAAAAAAAAAATATATATATATATATATATATATATATATATATATATATATATATATATATATATATATATATATATATATAATCATCATTGACATTATTATTTTTGGAGACACTTGTGTTTTTTGAGAACATAATTTTTATTCCGCTAACGTTTCGACCTGTTTGCACAAGTCATTGGGGCTAGTCTGAGAAAAACAAGATATAAGTGCTTTGGTGAGAATAGAGGTGTATTCGTGATTAAAGGCAAAGTGGCTGACATCTGGTGACGTTGTAGTGAACTGGGCGGAGGCAGATACTTCCAAATTATTTACAAATTAATCAATGTGTTATTACAATATAAAATACAAAATTAAAACCACTGAAATTATTAATCATTAAAATTAAAATATTAATTACAAATTAATAAACTAATTATTAATTAATAAATTAATTACAAATTTTTAAACATAGAGATCGTAAGAATATAGATAACTGGCGACCAATATCGATATGTTCAATTTTGCGGCGAATTATAGAAGGAGTTTTCGATAAGCATCTTCGGCGATTCACGACATTTAATACTAATCAAAGAGGTTTCACCAATACGCCAGGAACTTTCATGAATGTATCGATTGTAGATGCAATTCTCAAACAAGCAAAATCCCAGAAAAAAGACGTTACACTCATATTTTTGGATATATGCAAGGCTTTCGATAATATTGGGCATGATCATATTGGGGAAACAATGAAAGTAGCAAGCATCCCAGATGAACTCAAAGAAATTATTATTAAACTGCAAGTAGGCAATTTCACTCAAATCGAGTCAAGTCATGGTACGAAGACCATCCTATAAATATCAATCGTGGCGTTCTTTAAGGAGCTCCACTTTCACCAGCCTTGTACAACTTGGGAACTGACCCCAATCTGGATGAGTTGTCAGAGAAAGATGTGGCCAATGAATACGGTTACAATCTTGTTGACTCGTAGACTGTCTAACAGTCCTGGGATTTGCCGACGACACTTGCGTTATCGGTAGAAACAAAGAATATGTTATTGAACTTGCAAATATGGCTAAAAGAATGTTAAAAGAAGTCGGATTGGAGCTCAATTCGAAGAAAAGCGGTGCGATTGTCGTGGAAAAGGGAAAGCTAGTAACAACCTCTTTGAATATTGAAGGAGATGATATTATAAGCATGAATGAAAAAGATGTAATACGATATCTTGGAGTTACTTACAATGATTCGATTGTCTTCGATCACTCAAGAGTCATAAATAACCTCAAATCTGAATTGAATGCTCTCACTTCATCACCACTGCTGATTGCTGATCAAAAGCTGAATATATTGAACCAATATATATGGCCAACCTCTTATATGACCCTCTCCAAGCAGCTCCATTGACAAAACTACCGGGGAAGTTTTCAGAAGACGTGGATAAAATGGTTGAAAGTGCAGTAAAAGAGATAATAGGATTACCTGGTGATACACCTGATTCAATGATATACTCTTCGAGAAAAATGAAAGGCCTTGCTATTTTTAAAGTCATGTGGGAAGCCTACATTCAGCATTTCAATATCTGCAGTGTGCTAGAAAAAGCCAATAACGAGTACGTAAATGAGATGAAGGATATCAAATACGAAAAGAAGCAATCCTTAGAGAAACTTCTAATTGAAAATAATGCAAAGGAGCTTTCAAGTAAAAAAAAATACTGGGCAAGACTTACGTGAAATAATGCGTACGAGAGAGTATGAGAAATCGTGTAGTTTGAGTCAGAAAGGTGCTGGAGTAGTTCTATACCAAGAATATACTCCAGCAAACAGTTGGATATACAATAAAAAAGGCTTAACGTGCTCGGAGTGGCGTGATGCCTTGACAATGACAGCAAATGTGGCTCCAGTACGAATTATTGCGGGCAGAAGTCGAGACGCAATCCACTGCAGACATTGCAGTGAGATAGAAACCCTTGTCCACGTTCTCGGCTTCTGCTCTCAACGAGAATTATTACGGAATACAAGACATCACACAATAGGATCTGTATTGCTGACACCTTCAGAGAAACAAATCTATATGAGGTATATGAAGAGGTTGCGTGCGTTGCACTGCAAGGGAGCACCAAGAGAATATACATTATCGTCATAAATAGGAAGATTAAAACAGCCTGAAGATGTCAACAGAGGAGAACGAGACCACTACGAGCCTACTGTTGACTTCTTCAAAAGCAAATACGATCTCCGCAACATCGAGGTCATCGGGCTGTTCATTGGAGCGCGAGGTACCATACAGAATTGTTTCAATGAATTCAGATTAAGGTTCAAGCTGAAGAAAGAACTGGTTCTTGATATTGTTATTTTAGCTTTGAGAGGTTCAATTAATATTCTGAGAAATCATCTTTACAATGGTTAATTTTTTTATAATAATTAATTTTCTTTTTTTTTCATTTTTTTATTTCCTTTATAACGTTTGGGCCTCTTATAGGTTGCTGTCACCACCAGGTTTCGAACCTGGGACACACTGGTTTAAAATGGGTTCTTGCTGTGAAGCGGAAGGGGGAATGCAAGAGGGAAATATACATAGGGACAAATCTATTCAAAATTAAGCATAGTTTATTATAACCTAAAATCTAAGCTAATACATAATGATAATAATAATACTCATGATACAACTTACATTTACATCTCGAACTCAGCAGCTCATCTCCCACAACTCTTACATTCTATTCTCTAACTTATCTTGCTTGTCTCTCTCTGTAACTCTCTGTAACTCTCTGTAACTCTCTGTAACTCTCTGTAACTCTCTGTCTAACTACCGTACGCACACTTATTCATAAACTATTCTAAGGGGGGTGGTCAAAAATGGACATAACGGTAAAAAGATGAAGAAGGGTTGTGATTCGCGAGTTGAAGACCCGCGAAATCACTATACTATCCTATTGGTCAAAAAGGGAGGGCTATACTAGGCTGAGGGCATCAGTGACCTATTTACAGTAGAGGTATGATTTTAGAAAAGGCAAAGCTAACGGGACGTGAAATACTGAAATGTGCGAAACAGTATTGAGAACAGGACATGAGCTAAAACTAACAGAATAAAGTGAAATAATACTAAATTATGATAATGGTAAATTGAAATATAAATAATTAAACAGTTGGTGACTTTTACACCTTTAAGAACCTCAAATATTTTCACTTTCATTAATTTTCTTCAGTTATATTCTCAATTTTTATTATCAGTTCAATTTTTTTAAGCATAATGTTATTATTACTAATTACAATTTTCAATTTTTCACTCTTTTCAATTATTTAACTATATTTCATTTCTATATATATTGATATCAAAATTGTATTTTATACTTATTGTTATCCTGTAAACCTCTCATAAGCCAGGGACCAATGAAGGTTGTTTATATAAATGAATCAAGTTCCTACAATTCCAGTGATGAATGAAAACATAATTTTGAAACATTAGATCTTCGAGTGCTATAGTTCTGCCCGCTCCCTCTATTGGTCTTACTTTCATTTTGTTAGTGAATTTGTAGTGGGCCTATGTAAATCTATGCTTTTGTCCACGAAAATGTGTTCATCAGTGTCAATAATGGTGTGTAATTGAAATGGTTTGAAATTTGATATTTGCCTTATTTTTATTCATTCATCTAATGATTGGACACTGCTATTAAATATCCAAACGAACGTATTTGAAAGTGAAACTCTTAACAATGGGAAGACCAAAAGTGAATTTCATTTGAGACTACGTTAAATTCAATAAGGCAACAAACGAATACTTGTGATGTGGAGGGATGCGGCTCAAAGATTGAGGTAAGCCGCCGACAAGTTTTATTTCGCCAATTATTGATTACTGTGGTGAAAATCGAGAAGTGGAATCGAAATTGAAATGAGTGACTTGAAAAATTGGAATCGGAATCGAAATCGATATGTAGTATTGTTGGAAAAGCGAAATCGGAATCGAAATTTATATAAATTATTTTTGGAAGTAAAATTGAGATGAACAACTCTTCAATTCGAGTCCCTGGTGTAAATTATGGTAGAGAAGACCCTACAAAATCTTGGGCCCCAAAAAATAGGAACCCTCTAAAATCAGAAACCCCCGAATTAGGAACCTCCAACAATTGGGCGAATGTGGTGAGGTTATGGTGTATAATAATATAGGTTAGAATGTAACGTCACTCAAGAATAAAATATTTTATACATTGTTGAAGAGGAAACCCTAAAAAATCTTGAGCCCCAAAAATAGGAACCCCCCAAAATTAGAAGCCCTCGAATTAGGAACCTCCAAGAATAAGGTGAATGTGGTTAGTAGGTTCTTCAACAGTTGTGCAACGGCCTGTTATCGCGAAGCCGGCGACCCGAGGGGGGCAAGGGGGGGGGAGGCCCCCTTCTGGCCCCGCAGGGGATTTTTTGAAATCTCACCAATTTTTTATACGGTTCAGCGTGTTTTAGATAAGGTTTGGATGCCGGATTCAATTTATCTACACAATCGAAAATGGTGCGAAAACCAATATTTGCAGCTGCAGGGTCGTTTCGTGTAATTTTAGCACTCCTGGCAAGCACTCAATTGTGCACCCCCAGAACTGAATGTGCATATTAGAGGTGAATGCAAGGGGGGGGGGAGCCATGTCCCGCAGTGACTTTTTTCAAAATTCCATATTTTCAATACGATTCGACGGGTTTCGGGAACCAGGCCCTACACGAATTTTCTGGAATACATGAATTCTTAAAAGCCACGTTGACCACCATCACTGGGGACTTTGCCTGAATCGCGATCGGTTTTTCGGCATGGGAATTAACTGTGGTAAAAAGACCGATTTTGCCAAATTACTGTTTCAAGCAAATAAAACGCTGAATCTATCTGTCATTCAATAATGAGGGATATTTGAATATGAACATTTATTCCATTCAGGGATGTGAATCGAATGGAATTTGATTCATCGAATGCGATCACTGATGGAAAGTCACAAATGCCGATGGCACCTCTCAAATTTTTGCTACCGGGCAGCCACTATCTTCGCCCACCCCTACAAACAACCCTCGTCGTTATCATCATCGTTATTTACTGAACTCATCATTCACAACCTGGAAAAAGCACGGTAGTGTAGTTCGTCGATTCTTGCCAACTGAACTTTCGAAGTCTACGTCTATATTACCGCATACATTCGCATTTGTTTTCAGCTAAAATATGTAGACATACGACATACATGGTATAATGTTTTTTTTTTTTTAATAACATCGAAACTTGATACAAAATCATTGTTTCCCAATTAAGGCTATGGATGAAAGATGGGATCGCTTAGACGGGGCACCACAAGGGCGATCTTACCACCCCATTTTGATTATCTAAAACTAATGGTCTTCAATACCAGGACTGCGCTGTCTGTGACCATAATTTTTCGCCGTAGATAAAAGTCTTTCAGTATAATGGTAACGCATCTTTTGATTCAATATGATGATCTACGTTGAAACAAATTGATTAATGTCTAGGCAGGTAGCTCCTTCTGGGACCTACCTGCCCAGACACCCACCCACCCCTTTCGGGCGCGGGGCCATGGACCCGAATCCGTGTTGTCGGGCCGCCACTGGTGGAGTGGTCACTAACGTAGGTTCTGGAGCATCCGTGATGGCTTGGAGATGGGTAGCTGTATGATGAACTCTCCACCGTCCAATTGAAACCCTAAATGGTCATTTCATTCGTGAGAAACGCGCATTCATCTCCATTGACCTTGATGCCGTTGTCTCTGGTTGGCCAAGCATCTCGTGTAATCACTTCCATAGGCCTGCACGCATTTCCTGGGATTCCCCTATCCGTGTGGGCCGAGGCGGTTGTTTCCCCTCCTCCCTCTTCCCGAGCTGTACCCTTTCTTCGTCTAGTGCCACGTCACCAGCTCAAGTCAGCCCCATAGCCAAGCCAACATCCTCAACGCATTCTGATAATCGTCTGGAGACTGATCTGAATTTCCTTACCGTTATTGATTGGTGACACTTGTTGCTATAGATTCAATTGATTTTCCCTAATAGCTCTGATTGACCTAAAATGCGTTTTGTATGCGTTTAATTCGTTACTTCAGTAATCAATCTCAAATAATTCCAGATTATAGTACATACTTTATATCCCAATGCCAGTCGATCAGAATCGAAGTCGAAGCGTGGCGGGTTAGTTAAGATGGCAATTGCGGTGAGGGTGCATGATCACCACGATATGACCATTTAGAATGTTATATTATACTAACTTTAATACTGGTAACATTCAAACCTCCAAGATGATTAATGCAAATGTGTGGTTATTATTCTGATTTCATTCAAGAAATTCAATTTCATTTGATTCAATGGTAGTTCATTTACAATAACAATACAGTTTCATATCTTTGTCCAGAACACATCTACTAGTATCCTCATACGAATCGATCCTGCTTATCATTCCCAACAACTCAAACTCAGAACCATAGGCCACGTGATCTGGCCGATGTCTTACAGTCGCGTCAAAAACCATGGTTCCTGGTGAGGTCACGAAAACAATGACGTAATCATCATAATCAGCCACGTCATCATCTTTCTGTCTCGCCTCTTCCACTGATTGCAACTCTAGAACTAGACACTCGTAATGTGTCGCTTGAACTTTAGTATTTATATAGCTTACAAGGAAACCAGCTGCTTTCTGTATCACGTGATCCTCCGAGGACATCAGGAACTGTTTAGTACACGTGCACCAATGTTGAGGTATGCCGGCATCTTCACAATACCTGTCTGTCTCCACCGGCGAGAACAAGCTTCCACACTTCGGACATCCTCGACAACCTTCGGTCGACCTCCCGACAGTACCGTCGACCAATTCTTTGAGGGTCATGTGGAGGTCATACGGAGATGTCAACTTGTTATCGTTATCCTGTAGGTTACGATAAGCTTGTGGGTATTTTTCTTGGAACCAGTTTGGTATCTTCATGTAGAAAAAAGGTAACCGTTCTTCCAGCCATCCCACATAAGTCTTCCGGATATCACCGAAGCGGTTCCCGTGATCGCTCAGGAACACAACTATGGTATTATTATAGGCATCAGTCTCTGACAAATCTTGCAGGAACTGTAACATGATTTCATCAGTTCCAACAGGGATATTATGAGTGTTATGACTGAAGTTATTCAACCAAGTCAACGCAAATAGAGGTTTGTCAGTAACAGCTGAGAACATATCCAAGGTATATTTGAGAGTGTGGTCGGTAACTGAGGTCGGTCCAGCACACACGATATTTCTCGTCCAGTACTGGGTCGGTAGCTGATCATACAGCACATCGAAGAACGGATAGAGGAAATAGTCTGTCGGCTTGACCTTGAAGCCACGTGCCCCTGAGAATGTGAAGGTGGACCACAAGGCGGTGTCTTCAGCGTAGGCCGTGACGTAGCCGCGGTCTCTGAAGTCGGCCCAGATGAAGTGGCAGTGGTCGAGGAAGGCCCGGTCCGACGGCCAGCAGCCGAGCTGCTCGAGTTGCGCCTCGTCGAGCCCGGTGAGGATCGCCAGGAGGTTCGGCCGCGTGTTGTCGCCCACCTTGTTGTAGCCGCGCAGCTCCAGCCAGCCCTTGGCCTTGAGCTGCGAGACGGTCCTCGGCATGCTCCGCATCAGGTTCAGGCGGGACATCGAGTCGATGCCCACGAGCAGGATGTTTGCTCGTTCGACTTCAGACTCACTTCTCACACTTTTCTCTTTCTCATCCGATAATGTCCTCACCACGACGTGCGTGTTGTAATAGATCACGGGTTGCGTGACGTCATCAAGGCTGCATTTAACAAAGACGAATTCAACTTGTTCTTCCAGTTTCACTTCTTGATCGAATTGGAGACATATCTTCTGTCTGGAACAATAGAAGCGATTACAGAACAGCTACATGACAACACACAAGTATTGAGTCACGGATCTGATGAACCCCATTATTCAACATATCAGATGACACGTGATCAACAGTCAAACTAACTCTTCTTTAAGTTGCTGGAATTTCATCTGGTATTGAGTTTTAACGACGTACTACACTGATGGCCACAATCCATTGACGTTTTTTTGGTGTCGAATTTGATAAAAATAACTTTGGGACCAGTTCAAATTTATATATTGAATAATGAATGGGAAATAGTGAGTATGGTATAGCGTTATAGCGTCTTAGCTCGACCATAATAGCTGCTGATTTTTACCTATGAAGTTTCAACCGTAGTTTCACCAATAGTTCTCGGAAAGATCTGTTTTACCCACACCCCAGATCGTTTTTTGCCTTGAGAACTTCATGTTTCAGTAGCATTGAAATAACAGCTATCAGAACAACAATTTCATTTTCACTCTCATCGAAAGAGAGTTAGATTTGAAGATATAGCTCCTGGCGTCTGCTGGATTATTAATTTCAAACTCGACGCCGGCGTTGAGAATGTATTTCCTAATGTGGATGAGAAGTGGGTAGAGTTCCTCATTCGACTTTGCGAGAGAAATGAAATGATCAACTCACAAAACCAGTATTCATCTGACCACAGTAGAAAGCCCCATACATTCTGTGATTGGTCAGATTTGGCTTGTCAGGCGTTATAAGGAATAGTCATGAGATTTGTTGTTCATTTCTCATACCATACACTGTAATCACTTCACCACATTTTCTCACTATGGAATGGTTACAAGGAAATGCCATGGTACATTTCGCTTGAGCACGTCACAAATGTTCACTACCGTAACCAATGAATCAATTGCGTGCCGGGCATCAATGAACATACAGTTTTATCGATTAGGAATTCTAAGAAATTAGAAGTGCGGAGCTTTTTATGATCATTGAATGGTGTGCCAAAAAAACGATGGCCAAATTTTCACAGTTCTGTCATAATGAGTCCAATCTGCAATGATCTCCTCTCACAGTTGGATAGGTCCAAGATAGTATTTGTAGCAAATCTGCAGATTTTGGCGATAAAAGCGTGAGGATGTGAGGACGAAGGCCTTCTCAGAAATGGTGGATGATTCCCCCCCCCCCCCCGCAAAAAAAAAAATCTTTCATAATTCTCATCCGTTACGAGGTGGTGGTGGTGGGTGTTTTTTTTCGGGGGGGAGGAAGGGGGGGTTAGAATTGATCAACACCTGTTGAAATTTTTCCTGGTTACACTTCTCATACCGTTACTCACTTGTATATTCGTTGGTCGACCACCATATAACAACAAGCAATCGGTTGCGATTCCAACGTGTATTGTTCCACAACTTTCAAGTCAATGCGTAACAAATGGCGGCCATCACCAACCGCCACGGTATACGTCATGGGATCTCGACGCGAGCATCTGATTGGCTCGGACGGTTTCAAGTACGTCACGACCGTCTCGTGACGCGGGTCGAGGTCGGGTATCCGACATGCGTTGCTGTGGACGAGGAAGGTTTCGGCTTGGAGGCTCGCTCGGGGATTTCGTCCAAACAGGTTGATCATGACTAGGATGACGACGAGTGAAACGACGAAAGCGACCATCACATATCGCTTTGCTCCAAGTGTCATAGGTTTGGTCATCTCGAATATCATCTGTCACTTATTGAAAAGAACGGTATGTTAATAACACTGCATATTGTTTTGTTTCATCAGAAATATTGGAGAAACAATTCAATCAATATTGATCACAAATGCATACAGTATGATGCGGTGGTGATGGCTCTTATTACGTACATTCATATACGGAACAAATCTAATTTATATTTAAAAAAACCCAAAACACTCGAGATATTATAAATATAACTTGTGGACTTGACAGAAAACAATGAACAGCTCCATCTAATTAACTCTTTTCTTCCTGCATTATTTTTCTGAACAAGTTATTTGACACTCTCTCCACTTCAAATACTGTGTTCTTCAGTTTGTTTCACTCTCTAATTGTACGTTTGATGAAAGAGTAATGTCCAACATTTATTCGTTTTTTTGAACACTCTATCTTGAATATATGATCTTCTCTTCCAATATAATTCGTTCTAATAAGTTTACTGTTCAATTCCTTCCAGCCATCGTTTAGACATCGGTTGACATGAAAAGACTCACGTCAGTTCACAGACCATCAGATTCAAGTGTAAACACACACATACACCTCTCAGGTTTCTCGATCAGAGAGAGTTTCTTCATCTCATATCAATAAATATGATATAATATGCTCGAATAAATATCATTCATCATCAATAAATGATATTATTGAATATATTCATCATCGCGTTATTCACTTATAGTTATGTTTTGTCATGAAAAATGAGATATTATATCATATATTATTATTGAATGGATGGATGGATTGATATCACTCAAGTTATAATGGCCAGTATATGAATGCGTGAAACATCATTATATACCCACAATGAAATCAATTCAAGTATGATATATCTTTGTCTGATTGATTACTATGCTTCAACTCATACCTTACATGGTGATTGTGGAACACCATCAATTATAACACTGAGGGTGGGATCAGAAACTATTCAACATGACAAATAACGGTACAGGAAATTTGGGTACATTCATATCCTGAGGTAAAGCTGTAACCATGGAAACCAACACTAGTTGATTCACCTTTGTTCACGACATTATTCTCATTCAATTCTTACAAATGTATTGATACTACAATAGTTGATATACCGCGCTAACTAGGCAAACGCACCACATGCGTTGCAAGATGAGCGATATATCTGGATAAGGTATAATCAGAATCGTTCAAGTAGTTCTACACTTGCCAATTTATCGACTCTGATATACTCAGATACCACACACATCTCGACATCTGGTAGATATCGAATCTAGAAACCATGAATCTCACCAACATGAATCTGCTATCATTTCTTCCCAATTGATGAATAACAAACATATATTAAATTATTTTGTTCGAATCATCTTATCCGAATCGCATATATTATTGCTATGGTGTGTATCATTCGTGTGGCCGCATTGAAGATCTCCAGAGATTTCCAGGTGAGCGAATGCTGGACTCCATCCTACTTGTCATGTATTTGTCCAACCCAAGTTGGCAAGACTGGTGTTGGCTGAGATGACGTCAAGCAAGAGCGTCGTCCAAGAGGAGGTGTCGAAACAATTACCCAATGGAGAGTTCATATACTTGAGGTGTATGTATTTATTAGTGTGAACTAATATGTCCACTGGGCGAACACACGACATGGTGTCGGCAGTCTGATGAAATGCGACAATTTTATATTGTAACATCGAGATATCGGCGTCAGAATGTGAGACGCAACTGCTTCTAGCTGAGGGAGAATCATCGACGTCAGAATGTGCGACGCAATTGCTGCCAGCTGAGGGAGAATCATCGACGTCAGGATGTGAGACGCAACTGCTTCTAGCTGAGGGAGAATCATCGACGTCAGAATGTGAGACGCAACTGCTTCTAGCTGAGGGAGAATCATCGACGTCAGAATGTGCGACGCAATTGCTGCCAGCTGAGGGAGAATCATCGACGTCAGAATGTGCGACGCAATTGCTGCCAGCTGAGGGAGAATCATCGACGTCAGAATGTGAGACGCAACTGCTTCTAGCTGAGGGAGAATCATCGACGTCAGAATGTGAGACGCAACTGCTTCTAGCTGAGGGAGAATCATCGACGTCAGAATGTGCGACGCAATTGCTGCCAGCTGAGGGAGAATCATCGACGTCAGAATGTGCGACGCAATTGCTTCTAGCTGAGGGAGAATCATCGACGTCAGAATGTGCGACGCAATTGCTTCTAGCTGAGGGAGGAATATCGACTTCAGAATGTGCGACGCAATTGCTTCTAGCTGAGGGAGAATCATCGGCGTCAGAATGTGCGACGCAATTGCTGCCAGCTGAGGGAGAATCATCGGCGTCAGAATGTGCGACGCAATTGCTTCTAGCTGAGGGAGAAATATCGGCTTCAGAATGTGCGACGCAATTGCTGCCAGCTGAGGGAGGAATATCAGCTTCAGAATGTGCGGAGAAATTGCTTCTAGCTGAGGGAGAAATATCGGCGTCAGAATATGAGACGCAATTGCTTCTAGCTGAGGGAGAAATATCGGCGTCAGAATGTGCGACGCAATTGCTTCTAGCTGAGGGAGAATCATCGGCGTCAGAATGTGCGACGCAATTGCTGCCAGCTGAGGGAGAAATATCGGCGTCAGAATGTGAGACGCAATTGCTCCCAACTGAAAGAGAAATATCGGCGTCAGAATGTGCGACGCAATTGCTTCTAGCTGAGGGAGGAATATCGACTTCAGAATGTGCGACGCAATTGCTTCTAGCTGAGGGAGGAATATCAGCTTCAGAATGTGAGACGCAATTGCTTCTAGCTGAGGAAGGAATATCGGCTTCAGAATGTGAGACGCAATTGCTTCTAGCTGAGGGAGAAATATCGGCGTCAGAATGTGAGACGCAATTGATTCTAGCTGAGGGAGGAATATCGACTTCAGAATGTGCGACGAAATTGCTTCTAGCTGAGGGAGAAATATCGGCGTCAGAATGTGAGACGCAATTGATTCTAGCTGAGGGAGAAATATCGGCGTCAGAATGTGAGACGCGATTGCTCCCAACTGGAAGAGAAATATCGGCGTCAGAATGTGCGACGCAATTGCTTCTAGCTGAGGGAGGAATATCGGCGTCAGAATGTGCGACGCAATTGCTTCTAGCTGAGGAAGGAATATCGGCGTTAGAATGTGCGACGCAATTGCTGCCAGCTGAGGAAGTAATAACGGCGTCAGAATTTGCGACGCAATTGCTTTTAGCTGAGGGAGAAATATCGGCGTCAGAATGTGCGACGCAATTGCTGCCAGCTGAGGGAGAAATATCAGCTTCAGAATGTGAGACGCAATTGCTTCTAGCTGAGGAAGGAATATCGGCGTCAGAATGTGCGACGCAATTGCTGCCAGCTGAGGGAGAAATATCAGATTCAGAATGTGAGACGCAATTGCTGCCAGCTGAGGGAGGAATATCGGCTTCAGAATGTGAGACGCAATTGCTTCTAGCTGAGGGAGAAATATCGGCGTTAGAATGTGCGACGCAATTGCTTCTAGCTGAGGAAGGAATATCGGCGTCAGAATGTGAGACGCAATTGCTTCTAGCTGAGGGAGAATCATCGACGTCAGAATGTGCGACGCAATTGCTGCCAGCTGAGGGAGAATCATCGGCGTCAGAATGTGCGACGCAATTGCCTCTAGCTGAGGAAGGAATATCGACGTCAGAATGTGCGACGCAATTGCTTCTAGCTGAGGAAGGAATATCGACGTCAGAATGTGCGACGCAATTGCTGCCAGCTGAGGGAGGAATATCGTCTTCAGAATGTGAGACGCAATTGCTTCTAGCTGTGGGAGGAATATCGGCGTCAGAATGTGCGACGCAATTGCTGCCAGCTGAGGGAGGAATATCGTCTTCAGAATGTGAGACGCAATTGCTGCCAGCTGAGGGAGGAATATCGGCGTCAGAATGTGCGACGCAATTGCTGCCAGCTGAGGGAGGAATATCGACGTCAGAATGTGCGACGCAATTGCTGCCAGCTGAGGGAGGAATATCGTCTTCAGAATGTGAGACGCAATTGCTTCTAGCTGTGGGAGGAATATCGGCGTCAGAATGTGCGACGCAATTGCTGCCAGCTGAGGGAGAAATATCAGCGTCAGAATGTGCGGCGCAATTGCTTCCAGCTGAGGGAGGAATATCGGCGTCAGAATGTGCGACGCAATTGCCTCTAGCTGAGGAAGGAATATCGACGTCAGAATGTGCGACGCAATTGCTGCCAGCTGAGGGAGAAATATCAGATTCAGAATGTGAGACGCAATTGCTTCCAGCTGAGGGAGGAATATCGGCGTCAGAATGTGAGACGCAATTGCTTCTAGCTGAGGAAGGAATATCGGCGTCAGAATGTGCGACGCAATTGCTGCCAGCTGAGGGAGAAATATCAGATTCAGAATGTGAGACGCAATTGCTTCCAGCTGAGGGAGGAATATCGGCGTCAGAATGTGCGACGCAATTGCCTCTAGCTGAGGAAGGAATATCGACGTCAGAATGTGCGACGCAATTGCTGCCAGCTGAGGGAGGAATATCGGCTTCAGAATGTGAGACGCAATTGCTTCTAGCTGAGGAAGGAATATCGACGTCAGAATGTGCGACGCAATTGCTGCCAGCTGAGGGAGGAATATCGTCTTCAGAATGTGAGACGCAATTGCTTCTAGCTGTGGGAGGAATATCGGCGTCAGAATGTGAGACGCAATTGCTTCTAGCTGAGTTAGGAATATCGGCGTCAGAATGTGAGACGCAATTGCTGCCAGCTGAGGGAGCAATATCGGCTTCAGAATGTGAGACGCAATTGCTGCCAGCTGAGGGAGGAATATCGGCGTCAGAATGTGCGACGCAATTGCTGCCAGCTGAGGGAGGAATATCGTCTTCAGAATGTGAGACGCAATTGCTTCTAGCTGTGGGAGGAATATCGGCGTCAGAATGTGAGACGCAATTGCTTCTAGCTGAGTTAGGAATATCGGCGTCAGAATGTGAGACGCAATTGCTGCCAGCTGAGGGAGCAATATCGGCTTCAGAATGTGAGACGCAATTGCTGCCAGCTGAGGGAGGAATATCGGCGTCAGAATGTGCGACGCAAAAAGATCTTATCCAAGATGGCTGACAGTGCAGTTGTGTAGAAAAGTTGCTCCCGCAAAAAAAATTATTTCAGCAGTTTGCTTCTGGAATCGTTCTACGTGAGTGACAAAAACACTGCCTATATGTGTCGATATATGTTTTGACGAAGTTTCTCGGCATTCCGAAGTTTTCTGTGACTGTTATAAACGTTTGATTTGATCTGTCAAAAAATAGGCTACCGGTAGTTTTGTTCGCTTAGCCGTGCCAGGCAGTGTACCACAGTGTTGTTGTGGGTTTTTTTCGAGTACTTTTGGCCATGGCAAATACGCGGGCTGAAGTGAAGTCAAATGATCAGTCAAATCCTATTCTTGTGAGTACTGTGCAAACCAAGGAGGTTAGATACTAATAGTCTCTAACCTCCTTGGTGCAAACTGACCAACGAGTTTCGGCGGACAGTGGCGTAGTTTCGGAAAAATTGAATGACAGTGGTGTCAATGTATTTTGGTCTGCAAGCGAGTGTGACTTCTTGAAGAAAGAAAATAATCTCCTCTTGAAACGAATCATTGATATGGAATATATAATTTCACTGCAGAAAGATAAAATTAAAAACATGGAATGTCTGGTCAAGAATCTTGAAGTGACAGGTGGTGGGTATAAAGTTATCCCTAGCACGAGCGCTAGCTCAACTGTAGAAGCCAGTGTCGAGAAGGAAATCCCGCCCGAGTGTCCTCCAACTTACACATCATATGCCAAACTTGTGAGTGCTCCTGTTCCGGGTCTTGCTGACGTAGGACCTACTACCCCGAACATTTGGTCTAGTGACAAGCCAGAAAATTCCGAGTCCCACGAAGGGAATAGTGGCAGCGGTGTCAGTGCCCCAGCTGATGACGTGACCACTTTCAAGTTAGTGAAACACAAGAAGACTTCGAGCAGGGCAACTGGTCGGAATAGGCCCATCACGCTAGGTAGCGCGAGAATCAATGGCAGCAAAATCATGGCAGTACCCAGGAAGATATCTCTGTATATCGGTCGTCTCCAACCAGACATTACATCCGACGATGTGGTGAATTATGTTAAAGATAAGCTAGCACAAGAAGACATCACATGTGAACAGCTGAACACAATTGGCAACTCAAACTCTTTCAAATTAGAAGCTAGTGCTGATTCACTCGTGCCACTCACTGATTCAGCTTTCTGGCCGTCAGGAGTTCTTATTCGACGTTTTTTTCACCGGCGAGTAAACTCTGTATCCCCGAGTTGAGAGTCCCACTCCCTCTTACCGGAGTTTCGGTCTTATTTGCCAACATCCAGAGCCTCTCGGCTAGAAAAGTTTTAGAACTTCTAGTTCTCAACGCTGATTTGAAGTGTGATATCATTATGCTTGCAGAGCACTGGCTAGCTGAGTATCAAGTTAATATTCTAGACGTACCAGGGTACATGAAAATCGGTCACTTTGCCCGTACGAACTTCACGCATGGTGGGGTACTTATTCTGGCTAAACTTGGACTACATACAGAGGAAATTGTCTGCACTAACTGCGTGGAAAAGACCTTTGAGTGTGCTATTTCGAAGTGGAAGACCAGCGGTATTTCACTCATTCTCGTAACTGTTTATAGATCTCCAAATGCTGACTTTGATTCTTTCCTTCTCAAGCTTGAAGAAATAATTCTACTTGCCCTGTCTAAAAGTGGCAAATCTGGCAGGATTGTAATGTGCGGTGATTTCAATACAAACATACTCACTGTTGGCGCCGTTATAAGTCCAATAGGATTTATTTGTGACGCGGGATGATAATCTTACGACTATCGACGAGTGAATTTGATGAGTGGACTGTATGTAGGGTGTTGGGAAGAAGTTTATAATAAATAGCACGATACCTGTGTTTCCCCTGAGGTAATCGTCTTGAAGCGTCTTGAAGCGTCGCGACGATGTTTGAGAGAATGCACTTTGTGAAGACGTTGGGTGGGAGAAAGAAGTACGTACGTATTGGAGGTTGGATTTGGAAACTAACGAAATGGTTTGGGAATTGGTGATGAATAAATGATAGAAAAGGAATAGTATGGCTTGATTTAACTAAATGAACTTCACTGCTTTACGAGGAGATACACTATGCAACTTGCATACACGAGAAAAGACACTGACGAACGGGTGTCCGAAATGACGACTTATGCAGGCAATATAGGCCCAACCATACGACACGAGAGACGACAAATAAGTGACCTGAGATCGAACTGCAATGACAGGTACATGATGTGCCTGTTTGTGGTATCTAAAGGTCAACGGATGACGACATAATAACTGGAGGCATATTGCGTATTACAACTAGGGTTAAGGGATGCGAAAACAAAACACAAGGGGGAAAGACCTAGTTGGTCGTCATAATAGGATTGGCGCAAACATACCGCCTACCATGGAAAACAATGTTTTGCATAAAGAAAACGAAAATGATACGAAAACAAACTTGGGAAAAGCACCCAAATTAACAATCGACGGGGAGAGACCAGTTTGTTCACTGGTCTCTTGTACACTCCGGTAGGAGTGCGCAAGGTCACCACACGGACTACTTCGTCCGGGCCGGGATGTACATGAGTTACCCGACCGATAGGCCATGAAAGAGGGGAGCGTTGGGGTTCAAAAAGGAAAACGACGTCGCCTATTTGAAGATTGGGGGAGCCGCGCAACCACTTCCCACGTTGCATTTGGGAGTTCAAATACTCTTGGGACCAGCGGGTCCAGAACGTTTGGTGCAAATGACGAACGCGGTCCCAACGAGTCAAGATCGACTTGTCAACAGAAAAGTGCGATTCAGGGGGTGCGAGTAAAGACGTGCCTGAAAGATGCGCTTCCTTTGGAAGGAGGAGAGGGTGACGAGCGTCAGCGGGTAGAGACGAGTGACGTAGCCGGCCGCCTACCCTGAGAAACCCGGAGGGGTCGAGAAAAGACTTGAGAGCTGCACGGCTGGATTCGACTGGCTGATGGTGTTCTAGTTGACGCAGCTCGGTGAGGTAGTAACGTCGTTGAGTTGCGCGAATGAACAGGTCGAGGGCATCATTCAGTTCCGGAGGCGACAGCGGGCCGGTTGGAACAGCTGTTCGCGAACGCGTCGCCAGTAGGATGCGAGCAAAACGGACTACGTGACCATAAACGCGTTGGGCCTTGCGTAGGCTTGAAAACTTGCAGAGATTGTCAAGTAGAGTGTCGACGGGGACGTGAGCGTTGAGGCTGACCGTAGCAGGTTTGACCTCCGGCAGCGCAGTGTCCGATACGAGTGAAGGAGAAAAGCGTGGCCACGACGCCGATGAGTCGTGCAAGAAAGCGGGGCCGGACATCCACAGGCGGTGGTTCATCAATTCTGCGGGTGTCAAACCACGAGAAGCACAATCAGCTGGGTTGTCAGCCGAAGGTACATGGGCCCAGGAGTCGGGAGACGAATCTTCGGTGATTTCCACTACACGGTTGGCGACAAATGTTTTGAGCCGGTAAGGAGGGGTGGCCAACCAGGCTAAAACAATAGTGGAATCCGTGAATAAATGCACCGAAGAGATGGACAAATCGATTTCAGAGTTGGATACATCCTTTAACAGCCGAGTGAGCAGCACGGCGGCAGAGAGTTCCAACTTGGGTATTGTCAATGGTTTGACAGGGGCTACCTTACTTCGGGCACGCAAGATGCTGACTGAAGACGAAGAGGTTGGCGAGGCTTCGATGAGCACGTACAACACAGCTGCATAGGCTTTCTCGGAGGCGTCGCAAAACCCGATCAGTCGACGGAGTCCTGTGCCGTTGGAGAAGATGCGCGGAATCCTGAAGAGGGATAGTTCGTGCACTTCGGCGACGGCACGCAACCAGGCGTCACAGAGATGCGGAGGTAGAGTGTCGTCCCACGCGAGAGGAGTGAGCCATAGCTGCTGGAGGAACATCTTCATCCAGCACACGAAAGGCGTAAGAAAGCCGAGCGGGTCGAAGATTCGAGCTATGTAGGATAGCACTGAACGTTTGGTGACGGCTCCTTCAAAGGATTGAGTATTAAACGAGAAGGAGTCCGCACGAGGGTCCCATAGAAGACCGAGGATTTTGATGCCCAGGTCGTCGTTGGAAAATACGAGGGGAATTTCCAGATGATCGGCCGGAAGGTTGCGCAGTGCGTTAGGATCATTGCTAGACCATTTTCGTAGCTCGAAACCTCCTAAGGAGAGGATAGCTGTCAGTTCTTCTTGCAAGGTATGTGCTTGCTCGAGGGTTTCAGCACCAGACACGACGTCATCGATGTACGTGTGTGCATTTAAAGCGAGGGATGCGAGCGGAAACCGGGTTCCTTCGTCGGCGACGAGTTGGCGCAGAACTCTCTGAGCGAGAAATGCGGAAGGAGTAAGACCGTACGTGACTGTGTTCAGTTCGTACTCCTGAACGGGTGAGTCAGGCGTAGGGCGCCAGAATATGTGTTGATAATGGCGATCAGACGGCTGGATGCAAATCTGGCGGTACATTTGACGTATGTCCGCGCAGACGGCGACGGGATGAGTGCGAAAACCGGTGAGAATATTGGACAAGTCACGTTGAAGCTTCGGACCACTCAACAAGAGCTGATTGAGCGAAACTCCCGCTTTATCGGGAGCGGAGGCATTGTAAACGACTCGAAGCTTCGTACTGGTGCTGGCAACTTTGTGCACACAGTGGTGAGGTATCACATACGACGACGAAGTGGTGGCGAGTTGCATGTGTCGAGCCTGGCAATAATCAGTCATGAATTGCTGATAGGCGTCAGCATGGTCAGGAGTGCGTTTCAAACGACGTTCTAGCGCAAGAAAGTTCTGCATAGCAACGTCCCGATTATCGCCGAGGGGAGGGGGGGATGATGTAAACGGAAGCGCTACCGAATACCGTCCGGTGGCGTCACGTTCGTGCGTAGCGACAAAATGTTCTTCGCACCATTCATCCTCAGGACTTTGCTGGGGAGGACGTTGAACTTCCTCGGATTCCCAAAAAAGACGAAGTGTTCGGTCCAACGTCGGAGTCGAACACGCGAGAAGAGTGAGAGGGGGTGAGGTGGGCTTCTCAGAGTGAATAGGACCAAGCACCACCCAGCCGAATAGGGTGTTGAGAGCTGAGGGGGCGTGTCCTATCAGCGTGTCGCCTGATCTCATCAAAATGCTTGGGTAGAGATCAGCGCCTATGAGAAAATCAACCTTGCCGGGAAGGTGAAACTGATGATCGGCTAGAGTTAGACCACGATACTGGTTGTAGACATCGATAGGAACATCGCTGTTGGGAAGTTCGGTCGAGATTGATGATAACACTACAGCTTGAACGCATATAGGTTCGTGGGGGAGGACGCGAGAGGTGATCTTGCAGTTAACCGTGCCAAAGACACGCGCAGCCGAGTTTCCGATGCCGACCAGTTCAGATTGCTTAGATTCAAATTTCAGGCCAAGCTTCTTGATTAAAGAGTGAGTGACCGCCGAGATCTGAGATCCAGAATCGATTACGGCACGAAAGGGTTGGAGGTTTCCTTCCGCGTCACTGATAAATGCGCGGACAGTACCTAATAGCACAGTCTTGACAACTGGGGTGTCATTCGATTGACAGGTTAACAATAGAGGGTTCGCGTGCGCAGCGGGGGTGGCCACGGCGGTTGCGGCACTGACACTCGGGGTAGGGAGGGGTTTCACTCGAGGGGAGTGCAATATCGAGTGATGTTGATTGCTCTGACAACTTGTACAAGCCCGTTTTGACTTGCACTGCTCACGTGTATGTGCGCCCAAACAATTAAAACATCGGTGAAGACGCCTCAAAGTTTGGTATTTCTCATCACGAGTTTGATTGAGAAACATGTCACAGTTGTGAAGGGTGTGACTTTGCGAGCATAACGGACATGACTTCTGCTGTTGACCAGAGTGAGGTGACGTCATCTTCGAGTGAGATGCAAGCAATGAATTGACCCGTTTGACGGGCGATGAGGTACCAGCCTGATGCTGGCTTGAAGTTGGCACGTCGAGGCCACACAGTTCTAATGTCCGAGAGTGATCTTCAATGAACTCGATCAAAGAAGCGTACGTAGGAACACTTTGCGACGAATGCTTGGCTTCAAAAGCCTTACGCGTAGAAACATCGAGATTTCTGGCTGTCAACGAAAACAGGATATAATCCGCTAAATCGGGGAGAGCTAGCGCTTTGAGCGCATTAATCGAGTTTTTATGAACTCGTAGAAAGCTTTGAAAGCCAGAGTGTGAATTTGACTTTAGAGGCGTAAATTCTAAAATCTGACGAATGTACAAACTTGCTATCACGCGAGGGTTTTGATAGCCAGTTACCAGTGCTTGAAGAGCAAGTGGATAATTCACTGGAGTTATTGGGAGACCAGAAATAACAGCTAACGCAGTTCCCTGAAGCGTGGACCTCAAGTAATGAAACTTTTGAATGGCATTCAGTGACTCATTCTCGTCTATTAGAGACTTGAATAAGGAATAATATTCCGTCCAATCAACAATATCACCAGAGAAGCTGGGAATGTTGATGCTAGGCAAAGAGACTGCTTGCATTGCCGTGCCTGCGTGAAGGTCTGGCATGGCCTGACTAACCACTGGAATAACCTTGGATTCAGCTTTCCTGAAGGCTGATTGAGCAGCGTATATCAAATCGTCGAAGCTGGCATTAACCTGTACTACGTCGAGTGGCTTCACGGTTGAGTCCAGCGAAACGTTGTGCTGCATTATTTTTTGCTGCACGGCGTTGAATTCGGTTCGAATCACGGCAAGACGTTCGAACCTATCTCGCACTGCGTTTACATCGTCCGGCTTCAACGACTTGAATTTGTCATAGGTTCGCTGAATTTCAGCAAACAGTTCTTCACGCTGAAATATGAACAACCTTTGAGCACGGATTTGTTCATCCATGACGAAAACCGAAATGAAAGAATTTCTTTCTTAATAATAACCGAGCGTATATTGAAACAGACACGTGAATCAACGTTAATGCACAAATGCACGAGAATAGGGCAAAGGACAACCAACTCGAAACGGTCGAGCGTCCCAAGCGAGAGGGAATGCGGGTAGTGACTATCACGAGGTCACCTAGCGAAAAACCAACGAGAATGACGTGGTATATACAAGAAATGGCACAGCAATGTGAAATGACGGACTAAAACGACGCTAGACACGGCTACAACGACGCTAGACCTACCGAGACTTATTCACGAGCGTCGAAAATAAGCTGAGATGATCAGGAGATCAGAGAACATAGCGAGTACGAAAATGTGCATAATGAGAATGCACCGAAATAATTCCACAGGGAATGAAAACACAAGTCAAGGGGAGCATGTATCACGAAACTAAAACTTCCACGGCGAAAACTAGCTGATGCAAGGCTCCGGCTCAAGGGACCAAAATGTTGGCGCCGTTATAAGTCCAATAGGATTTATTTGTGACGCGGGATGATAATCTTACGACTATCGACGAGTGAATTTGATGAGTGGACTGTATGTAGGGTGTTGGGAAGAAGTTTATAATAAATAGCACGATACCTGTGTTTCCCCTGAGGTAATCGTCTTGAAGCGTCTTGAAGCGTCGCGACGATGTTTGAGAGAATGCACTTTGTGAAGACGTTGGGTGGGAGAAAGAAGTACGTACGTATTGGAGGTTGGATTTGGAAACTAACGAAATGGTTTGGGAATTGGTGATGAATAAATGATAGAAAAGGAATAGTATGGCTTGATTTAACTAAATGAACTTCACTGCTTTACGAGGAGATACACTATGCAACTTGCATACACGAGAAAGACACTGACGAACGGGTGTCCGAAATGACGACTTATGCAGGCAATATAGGCCCAACCATACGACACGAGAGACGACAAATAAGTGACCTGAGATCGAACTGCAATGACAGGTACATGATGTGCCTGTTTGTGGTATCTAAAGGTCAACGGATGACGACATAATAACTGGAGGCATATTGCGTATTACAACTAGGGTTAAGGGATGCGAAAACAAAACACAAGGGGGAAAGACCTGGTTGGTCGTCATAATAGGATTGGCGCAAACACTCACTAACAGTCGAAATCGCCAAAAACTTACAGACCTTCTGTCATCATATAGTCTAGTGATAGCAAACCCTAATGGACCAACCAGAATAACGCCATTGTCCGAAACTGCGATTGATTTATTCATAACTAATATGCCCGACGACTTCTACTCCTGTGGTATACTGGAGACTGGTCTTTCCGACCACTGTTCGCTATCTGTCGTAATTCGCCCTCCTGCTGTGCCTAAAATACGGGAACAGAATGTTACAGAAAAAAAGAGGTTATTTGGTCCAAGTCAGAGGTCTGATTTTCTTCATAGATTGCGTGGGGCTAATTGGTACGAAGTTTTTGCGAAGTGTTCTGCCAATGATAAATTTGCAGCTTTTAACGATACTTTTATGCATCACTTTGACAGTAGTTTTCCCAGAACTAATGTTAGGGCATTTCTTGAGAAGCCAAGAAATAACTGGATAACCAAGGACCTCAAGGACCAGGCCAGTTTCTTACGAGCCCTTGCTTTCGAGACTAAGCAATCTGGTTCTACTAACCAAGAAGCTGATCGCTACAGAGAGGCCAAACGATCGTACAGATTGAATCTTCTGGCTGCCAAGAGAACCTCCAATGACACCTTTATTGCTAATTCATCCAATATTGGTTGCGCATCGTGGAAGCTAATTAAACGAAGTACTACATCGACCAAACCCAAAGAGAAGAATATCTCATTGAAAGTGCAGGGGAATGTCATTTCAGACTCTACTGATGTTGCGAATGCTTTCAACCATTTCTTCACCAATGCAGTCCCCGATCTCTTAAGATCTCTTCCGCCTCCGACTGGTCCCACATTGAGTGTTTCGTACTCGGTAGGAAGTATTTTTCTTTTCCCGGTACATACTATGGAAATTGTTTCTATTATCCAAGGTCTAGCAAACAAGCATTTTGCAGGCCCAGATGAGATTCCAACATCAATTCTTCGTTCTTGTGCTCACGTAATTGCACCGTATTTAACTGAGGTTATTAATCAGTCTTTCCTTGACGGGCAGTTTCCTTCAAAGTTGAAATTAGCCAAAGTGATTCCCCTCTTCAAGAAAGGCGATCCTACAGATCCAGGCAATTACCGCCCAATCGCTCTCCTCTCATGCATATCCAAAGTGTTTGAAAAAGCTATGCTTTCGCGCCTTATGTCGTATTGCATCAAGTTCAACATTTTCTCCGATTCCCAGCATGGCTTCCGCACGGGTAGATCTACCATCACTGCCATATTCATGTTTCTTACTCCTGTTTATCAAGCATTAGACGAAAAATGCAGTACCTCTTTAGGCCTCTTCTACGATCTCTCGAAGGCGTTCGATAGCGTGGACCATGATATATTATATTGCAAACTAGATAGTATGGGTATAAATGGAAACGCATTGCGATGGATAAAATCATTCCTCTCTTCGAGGCAGCAAATTGTAAATATCTGTACGACAAGTGAATCGGACATAAATTTGAATTTCAAATCTTCGCCGGCCAAGATAACGGTTGGGGTTCCTCAGGGATCAATTTTAGGACCGCTTTTGTTCTTGCTTTATATTAATGACCTACCGGCCGTGTGCAAGGATGGTCATATTGTCCTCTTTGCCGACGACACAAATCACATTGTTTCTGCGCCGACTATTGATGATGCCACAGTCTTAGCTAACAAAGCCACAACCCTAATGCAACTATGGTGTACCACAAACAGGCTTCTATTAAACGTGTCTAAAACCACGTGTATGCAATTTCATTCATACCAAGACAAGCGTATCGCAAGTCCGCTTATCCGTTTAAACGGCTCTAATGTGCAGGTGTCAACTTCTACCAGGTTTCTTGGCATTGTTATATCAGATACGTTGGATTGGTCAGTACACATTGAAGAAATAGCCAAAAAAGTCCTGAAAGGTATTTACATGTTCAGAAGTTTGTGCCGCGTTGTTTCGTCTGCGGTCTTACGCATGGTATACTTCGCTCACATTTTCTCGCATTTACAATATGGGATCCCCTTCTGGGGACACTCGCCGCACGCTCAAAGACTATTTGTGCTTCAGAAGAGAGCCGTGAGAATACTTTCGAATGCACGAAATCGATCGTCTTGCAGACCCCTCTTTAAAACTAGCTCGTTATTACCGCTGCCGAGCATTCTTATCCTGCAGTCAGTTGTTTTTGTGAAAGAGAACTTTCACCTCTTCAAATGCAACAGCAATGTTCACCAACATGGCACCAGGCGTCGTGACGATGTGCGAGTCGAACAGCACAGACTAATGTTGTTCGCCAGTAGTCCGCATTATTTCATGTCTAGTCTATACAATAGCTTACCTGTTGATATCAAGTCTATATCTAGTAGTATTCTCTTCAAGTTCAAGGTGAAGGAATTTCTATTTGTCCACTCATTTTAGTCTCTACAAGATTTCCTTAACTACCGCCAGGCTCTGGACTAGACATTATTACGCCTATCTGTATTTTTCATTGCATTTTTATTGTTATCTTGTATTCATATGATATGTTATTTTATATTGTTTTTTTTACTCAATGCTGACATTTACCATACTGTATCATGTATAGTCGCTGGTATAAATTATTATTATTATTATTATTATTAATTGCTTCTAGCTGAGGAAGGAATATCGGCTGCAGAATGTGCGACGCAATTGCTGCCAGCTGAGGGAGGAAAATCGGCCTCAGAATGTGAGACGCAATTGCTGCCAGCTGAGGGAGGAATATCGGCGTCAGAATGTGTGACGCAATTGCTGCCAGCTGTGGGAGGAAAATCGGCCTCAGAATGTGAGACGCAATTGCCGCCAGCTGAGGGAGGAATATCGGCGTCAGAATGTGCGACGCAATTGCTGCCAGCTGTGGGAGGAAAATCGGCCTCAGAATGTGAGACGCAATTGCTGCCAGCTGAGGGAGGAATATCGGCGTCAGAATGTGCGACGCAATTGCTGCCAGCTGTGGGAGGAATATCGGCCTCAGAATGTGAGACGCGATTGCTGCCAGCTGAGGGAGGTATATCGGCTTCAGAATGTGCGACGCAATTGCTTCCAGCTGTGGGAGGAATATCGGCGTCAGAATGTGCGACGCAATTGCTGCCAGCTGAGGAAGGAATATCGACGTCAGAATGTGAGACGCAATTGCTGCCAGCTGAGAAAGGAATATCGACGTCAGAATGTGAGACGCGATTGCTGCCAGCTGAGGGAGGAATATCGGCGTCAGAATGTGCGACGCAATTGCTTCTAGCTGGGGAGAAATATCGGCTTCAGAATGTGAGACGCAATTGCTTCTACCTGAGGAAGGAATATCGGCTTCAGAATGTGAGACGCAATTGCTGCCAGCTGAGGGAGGAATATCGACGTCAGAATGTGAGACGAAATTGCTGCCAGCTGAAGGAGGAATATCGGCGTCAGAATGTGCGACGCAATTGCTTCTAGCTGAGGAAGGAATATCAGCTTCAGAATGTGAGACGCAATTGCTGCCAGCTGAGGGAGGAATATCGGCGTGAGAATGTGAGACGCAATTGCTGCCAGCTGAGGGAGGAATATCGGCTTCAGAATGTGCGACGCAATTGCTGCCAGCTGAGGGAGGAATATCGACGTCAGAATGTGAGACGAAATTGCTGCCAGCTGAAGGAGGAATATCGGCGTCAGAATGTGCGACGCAATTGCTTCTAGCTGAGGAAGGAATATCAGCTTCAGAATGTGAGACGCAATTGCTGCCAGCTGAGGGAGGAATATCGACGTCAGAATGTGAGACGCAATTGCTTCTACCTGAGGAAGGAATATCGGCTTCAGAATGTGAGACGCAATTGCTGTCAGCTGAGGGAGGAATATCGACGTCAGAATGTGAGACGAAATTGCTGCCAGCTGAAGGAGGAATATCGGCGTCAGAATGTGCGACGCAATTGCTTCTAGCTGAGGAAGGAATATCAGCTTCAGAATGTGAGACGCAATTGCTGCCAGCTGATGGAGGAATATCGGCGTGAGAATGTGAGACGCAATTGCTGCCAGCTGAGGGAGGAAAATCGGCTTCAGAATGTGCGACGCAATTGCTGCCAGCTGAGGAAGGAATATCGACGTCAGAATGTGAGACGCAATTGCTGCCAGCTGAGGGAGGAATATAGGCGTCAGAATGTGCGACGCAATTGCTTCTAGCTGAGGAAGGAATATCGACGTCAGAATGTGCGACGCAATTGCTGCCAGCTGAGGGAGGAATATCGGCGTCAGAATGTGAGACGCAATTGCTTCTAGCTGAGGAAGGAATATCGGCGTCAGAATGTGCGGCGCAATTGCTTCTAGCTGAGGGAGGAATATCGGCGTCAGAATGTGCGACGCAATTGCTGCCAGCTGAGGGAGGAATATCGACGTCAGAATGTGAGACGCAATTGCTGCCAGCTGAGGGAGGAATATCGGCGTCAGAATGTGCGACGCAATTGCTTCTAGCTGAGGAAGGAATATCAGCTTCAGAATGTGCGACGCAATTGCTGCCAGCTGAGGAAGGAATATCGGCGTCAGAATGTGCGGCGCAATTGCTTCTAGCTGAGGGAGGAATATCGGCGTCAGAATGTGCGACGCAATTGCTTCTAGCTGAGGGAGGAATATCGGCGTCAGAATGTGCGACGCAATTGCTTCTAGCTGAGGAAGGAATATCAGCTTCAGAATGTGCGACGCAATTGCTGCCAGCTGTGGGAGGAATATCGGCGTCAGAATGTGCGACGCAATTGCTGCCAGCTGAGGGAGGAATATCGTAGTCAGAATGTGCGACGCAATTGCTTCTAGCTGAGGAAGGAATATCAGCTTCAGAATGTGCGACGCAATTGCTGCCAGCTGAGGGAGGAATAGCGGCGTCAGAATGTGCGACGCAATTGCCGCCAGCTGAGGGAGGAATATCGGCTTCAGAATGTGCGACGCAATTGCTGCCAGCTGAGGGAGGAATATCGGCGTGAGAATGTGAGACGCAATTGCTGCCAGCTGAGGGAGGAATATCGGCGTCAGAATGTGCGATGCAATTGCTGCCAGCTGAGGGAGAAATATCGGCGTCAGAATGAGCGACGCAATTGCTGCCAGCTGAGGAAGGAATATCGGCGTCAGAATGTGCGATGCAATTGCTGCCAGCTGAGGGAGAAATATCGGCGTCAGAATGAGCGACGCAATTGCTGCCAGCTGAGGGAGGAATATCGACGTCAGAATGTGAGACGCAATTGCTGCCAGCTGAGGGAGGAATATCGGCGTCAGAATGTGCGGAGCAATTGCTTCTAGCTGAGGAAGGAATATCGGCGTCAGAATGTGAAACGCAATTGCTGCCAGCTGAGGGAGGAATATCGGCGTCAGAATGTGCGATGCAATTGCTGCCAGCTGAGGGAGAAATATCGGCGTCAGAATGAGCGACGCAATTGCTGCCAGCTGAAGGAGGAATATCGACGTCAGAATGTGAGACGCAATTGCTGCCAGCTGAGGGGGGAATATCGGCGTCAGAATGTGCGGCGCAATTGCTTCTGGCTGAGGAAGGAATATCGGCGTCAGAATGTGAGACGCAATTGCTGCCAGCTGAGGGAGGAATATTGACGTCAGAATGTGAGACGCAATTGCTGCCAGCTGAGGGAGAAATATCGGCGTCAGAATGAGCGACGCAATTGCTGCCAGCTGAGGGAGGAATATCGACGTCAGAATGTGACACGCAATTGCTGCCAGCTGAGGGAGGAATATCGGCGTCAGAATGTGCGGCGCAATTGCTGCCAGCTGAGGGAGGAATATCGGCGTGAGAATGTGAGACGCAATTGCTGCCAGCTGAGGGAGGAATATCGGCGTCAGAATGTGCGATGCAATTGCTGCCAGCTGAGGGAGAAATATCGACTTCAGAATGTGCGACGCAATTGCTGCCAGCTGAGGGAGGAATATCGACGTCAGAATGTGAGACGCAATTGCTGCCAGCTGAGGGAGGAATATCGGCGTCAGAATGTGCGGCGCAATTGCTTCTAGCTGAGGAAGAAATATCGGCGTCAGAATGTGCGACGCAATTGCTGCCAGCAGAGGGAGGAATATCGACGTCAGAATGTGCGATGCAATTGCTTCTAGCTGAGGGAGGAATATCGGCTTCAGAATGTGGGACGCAATTGCTGCCAGCTGAGGGAGGAATATCGGCTTCAGAGTGTGCGACGCAATTGCTGCCAGCTGAGGGAAGAATATCAGCGTCAGAATGTGCGACGCAATTGCTGCCAGCTGAGGGAGGAATATTGGCTTCAGAATGTGAGACGCAATTGCTGCCAGCTGTGGGAGGAATATCGGTTTCAGAATGTGCGACGCGATTGCATCTAGCTGAGGGAGGAAAATCGGCTTCAGAATGTGGGACGCAATTGCTGCCAGCTGTGGGAGGAATATCGGCTTCAGAATGTGAGACGCGATTGCTTCTAGCTGAGGGAGGAATATCGGCTTCAGAATGTGGGACGCAATTGCTGCCAGCTGAGGGAGGAATATCGGCGTCAGAATGTGAGACGCAATCGCTTTTAGCTGAGGGAGGAATATCGGCGTCAGAATGTGAGACGCAATTGCTGCCAGCTGAGGAAGGAATATCGACGTCAGAATGTGAGACGCAATTGCTTCTAGCTGAGGGAGGAATATCGGCGTCAGAATGTGAGACGCAATTGCTGCCAGCTGGGGGAGGAATATCGGCTTCAGAATGTGAGACGCAATTGCTTCCAGCTGAGGGAGGAATATCGGCTTCAGAATGTGAGACGCAATTGCTTCTAGCTGAGGGAGGAATATCGGCGTCAGAATGTGAGACGCAATTGCTGCCAGCTGAGGGAGGAATATCGGCGTCAGAATGTGAGACGCGATTGCTGCCAGCTGAGGGAGGAATATTGGCGTCAGAATGTGAGACGCAATTGCTGCCAGCTGAGAGAGGAATATCGGCGTCAGAATGTGAGACGCAATTGCTGCCAGCTGAGGGAGGAATATTGGCGTCAGAATGTGAGACGCACTTGCTTCTAGCTGAGGCTAGGAATATCGGTTCAGAATGTGCGACGCAATTGCTTCTGGCTGAGGGAGAAATATCAGCTTCAGAATGTGCGACGCAATTGCTGCCATCTGAGGGAGGAATATCGGCGTCAGAATTTGAAACGCAATTGCTTCTAGCTGAGGAAGAAATATCGGCGTCAAAATGTGAGACGCAATTGCTTCTAGCTGAGAGAGGAATATCGGCGTCAGAATGTGAGACGCAATTGCTTCTAGCTGAGGGAGGAATATCGGCGTCAGAATGTGAGACGCAATTGCTGCCAGCTGAGGGAGGAATATCGGCGTCAGAATGTGAGACGCAATTGCTTCTAGCTGAGGGAGGAATATCGGCGTCAGAATGTGAGACGCAATTGCTTCTAGCTGAGAGAGGAATATCGGCGTCAGAATGTGAGACGCAATTGCCTCTAGCTTAGGAAGAAATATCGGCGTCAAAATGTGAGACGCAATTGCTTCTAGCTGAGAGAGGAATATCGGCGTCAGAATGTGAGACGCAATTGCTGCCAGCCGAGGGAGGAATATCGGCGTCAGAATGTGAGACGCAATTGCTGCCAGCTGAGGGAGGAATATCGGCGTCAGAATGTGAGACGCAATTGCTTCTAGCTGAGGGAGGAATATCGGCGTCAGAATGTGCGACGCAATTGCTTCTAGCTGAGGGAGGAATATCATTTGCAGAATGTGAGACGCAATTGCTGCCAGCTGTGGAAGGAATATCAGCTGCAGAATGTGAGACGCAATTGCTTCTAGCTGAGGGAGGAATATCAGCTTCAGAATGTGAGACGCGATTGCTTATAGCTGAGGGAGGAATATCGGCGTCGGAATGTGCGACGCAATTGCTGCCATCTGAGGGAGGAATATTGGCGTCAGAATGTGAGACGCACTTGCTTCTAGCTGAGGCTAGGAATATTGGCTTCAGAATGTGCGACGCAATTGCTTCTAGCTGAGGAAGAAATATCGGCGTCAAAATGTGAGACGCAATTGCTTCTAGCTGAGAGAGGAATATCGGCGTCAGAATGTGAGAAGCAATTGCTTCTAGCTGAGGGAGGAATATCGGCGTCAGAATGTGCGACGCAATTGCTGCCAGCTGAGGGAGGAATATCAGCTCCAGAATGTGAGACGCAATTGCTTCTAGCTGAGGGAGGAATATCGGCGTCAGAATGTGCGACGCAATTGCTGCCAGCTGAGGGAGGAATATCGGCGTCAGAATGTGCGACGCAATTGCTTCTAGCGGAGGGAGAAATATTTGCTTCAGAATGTGCGACGCAATTGCTGCCAGCTGAGGGAGGAATATCGGCGTCAGAATGTGCGACGCAATTGCTTCTAGCTGAGGGAGAAATATTAGCATCAGAATGTGCGACGCAATTGCTGCCAGCTGAGGGAGGAATATCGGCGTCAGAATTTGAAGCGCAATTGCTTCTAGCTGAGTGAGAAATATCAGCTTCAGAATGTGCGACGCAATTGCTGCCAGCTGAGGCAGAAATATCGGCGTCAGAATGTGCGACGCAATTGCTTCTAGCTGAGGGAGAAATATCAGCTTCAGAATGTTCGACGCAATTGCTGCCAGCTGAGGGAGGAATATCGGCTTCAGAATTTGAAACGCAATTGCTTCTAGCTGTGGAAGAAATATCGGCGTCAAAATGTGAGACGCATTGCTTCTAGCTGAGAGAGGAATATCGACGTCAGAATGTGAGACGCATTTGCTTCTGGCTGAGGGGGGAATATCGGCTTCAGAATGTGAGACGCAATTGCTTCTAGCTGAGAGAGGAATATTGGCGTCAGAATGTGAGACGCAATTGCTTCTAGCTAGGGGAGGCATATCGGCTTCAGAATGTGAGACGCAATTGCTGCCAGCTGAGGGAGAAATATCGGCTTCAGAATGTGAGACGCAATTGCTGCCAGCTGAGGGAGAAATATCGGCGTCAGAATGTGAGACGCAATTGCTTCTAGCTGAGGGAGGAATATCGGCTTCAGAATGTGAGACGCAATTGCTGCCAGCTGAGGGAGGAATATCGGCGTCAGAATGTGAGACGCAATTGCTTCTAACTGAGGAAGGAATATCGGCTTCAGAATGGGAGACGCAATTGCTGCCAGCTGAGGGAGGAATATCGGCGTCAGAATGTGCGACGCAATTGCTGCCAGCTGAGGGAGGAATATCGGCGTCAGAATGTGAGACGCAATTGCTGCCAGCTGAGGGAGAAATATCGGCTTCAGAATGTGAGACGCAATTGCTTCTACCTGAGGGGGGAATATCGGCTTCAGAATGTGAGACGCAATTGCTGCCAGCTGAGGGAGGAATATCAGCTTCAGAATGTGAGACGCACTCGCTGCCAGCTGAGGGAGGAATATCAGCTTCAGAATGTGAGACGCAATTGCTGCCAGCTGAGGGAGGAATATCGGCGTCAGAATGTGCGACGCAATTGCTTCTAGCTGAGGCTAGGAATATCAACTTCAGAATGTGCGACGCAATTGCTGTCAGCTTAGGGAGGAATTTCGGCTTCAGAATGTGAGACGCAATTGCTGCCAGCTTGGGGAGGAATATCGGCGTCAGAATGTGCGACGCAATTGCTGCCAGCTGAGGGAGGAATATCAGCTTCAGAATGTGAGACGCAATTGCTTCTAGCTGGAGGAGGAATATCGGCGTCAGAATGTGCGACGCAATTGCTGCCAGCTGAGAGAGGAATATCGGCTTCAGAATGTGCGACGCAATTGCTGCCAGCTGAGGAAGAAATATCAGCTTCAGAATGTGAGACGCAATTGCTGCCAGCTGAGGGAGAAATATCGGCTTCAGAATGTGAGACGCAATTGCTTCCAGCTGAGGGAGCAATATCAGCTTCAGAATGTGAGACGCAATTGCTGCCAGCTGAGGGAGCAATATCGGCTTCAGAATGTGCGACGCAATTGCTTTCAGCTGAGAGAGGAATATCGGCTTCAGAATGTGCGACGCAATTGCTGCCAGCTGAGGGAGGAATATCAGCTTCAGAATGTGAGAGGCAATTGCTTCTAGCTGAGGGAGGAATATCAGCTTCAGAATGTGAGACGCGATTGCTTCTAGCTGAGGGAGGAATATCAGCTTCAGAATGTAAGACGCACTTGCTGCCAGCTGAGGGAGGAATATCGGCTTCAGAATGTGAGACGCTATTGCTGCCAGCTTGGGGAGGAATATCGGCGTCAGAATGTGTGACGCAATTGCTGCCAGCTGAGGGAGAAATATCAGCTTCAGAATGTGAGACACAATTGCTGCCAGCTGAGGGAGCAATATCGGCGTCAGAATGTGCGACGCAATTGCTGCCAGCTGAGACTGGAATATCGGCTTCAGAATGTGCGACGCAATTGCTGCCAGCTGAGGGAGGAATATCGGCGTCAGAATGTGAGACGCATTTGCTGCCAGCTGAGGAAGGAATATCGGCGTCAGAATGTGAGACGCGATTGCTGCCAGCTGAGGGAGGAATATCGGCTTCAGAATGTGAGACGCAATTGCTGCCAGCTGAGGGAGGAATATCGGCTTCAGAATGTGAGACGCAATTGCTGCCAGCTGAGGGAGGAATATCAGCTTCAGAATGTGCGACGCAATTGCTTCTAGCTGAGGGAGGAATATCGGCTTCAGAATGTGAGACGCAATTGCTTCCAGCTGAGGAAGGAATATCGGCTCCAGAATGTGAGACGCAATTGCTTCTAGCTGAGGGAGGAATATCGGCGTCAGAATGTGAGACGCAATTGCTGCCAGCTGAGGGAGGAATATCGGCTTCAGAATGTGAGACGCAATTGCTGCCAGCTGAGGGAGGAATATCGGCGTCAGAATGTGCGACGCAATTGCTCCCAGCTGAGAGAGGAATATCGGCGTCAGAATGTGAGACGCAATTGCTTCTAGCTGAGGGGGAAATATCGGCTTCAGAATGTGCCACGCAATTGCTTCTAGCTGAGGGAGGAATATCAGCTTCAGAATGTGAGACGCAATTGCTGCCAGCTGAGGGAGGAATATCGGCTTCAGAATGTGAGACGCAATTGCTGCCAGCTTGGGGAGGAATATCGGCGTCAGAATGTGCGACGCAATTGCTGCCAGCTGAGGGAGAAATATCAGCTTCAGAATGTGAGACACAATTGCTGCCAGCTGAGGGAGCAATATCGGCGTCAGAATGTGCGACGCAATTGCTGCCAGCTGAGAGAGGAATATCGGCGTCAGAATTTGAAACGCAATTGCTTCTAGCTGAGGAAGAAATATCGGCGTCAAAATGTGAGACGCGATTGCTTCTAGCTGAGAGAGGAATATCGGCGTCAGAATGTGAGACGCAATTGCTTCTAGCTGAGGGAGGAATATCGGCGTCAGAATGTGAGACGCAATTGCTGCCAGCTGAGGGAGGAATATCGGCGTCAGAATGTGAGACGCAATTGCTTCTAGCTGAGGGAGGAATATCGGCGTCAGAATGTGAGACGCAATTGCTTCTAGCTGAGAGAGGAATATCGGCGTCAGAATGTGAGACGCAATTGCTTCTAGCTTAGGAAGAAATATCGGCGTCAAAATGTGAGACGCAATTGCTTCTAGCTGAGAGAGGAATATCGGCGTCAGAATGTGAGACGCAATTGCTGCCAGCCGAGGGAGGAATATCGGCGTCAGAATGTGAGACGCAATTGCTGCCAGCTGAGGGAGGAATATCGGCGTCAGAATGTGAGACGCAATTGCTTCTAGCTGAGGGAGGAATATCGGCGTCAGAATGTGCGACGCAATTGCTTCTAGCTGAGGGAGGAATATCATTTGCAGAATGTGAGACGCAATTGCTGCCAGCTGTGGGAGGAATATCAGCTGCAGAATGTGAGACGCAATTGCTTCTAGCTGAGGGAGGAATATCAGCTTCAGAATGTGAGACGCGATTGCTTATAGCTGAGGGAGGAATATCGGCGTCAGAATGTGCGACGCAATTGCTGCCATCTGAGGGAGGAATATTGGCGTCAGAATGTGAGACGCACTTGCTTCTAGCTGAGGCTAGGAATATTGGCTTCAGAATGTGCGACGCAATTGCTTCTAGCTGAGGAAGAAATATCGGCGTCAAAATGTGAGACGCAATTGCTTCTAGCTGAGAGAGGAATATCGGCGTCAGAATGTGAGACGCAATTGCTTCTAGCTGAGGGAGGAATATCGGCGTCAGAATGTGCGACGCAATTGCTGCCAGCTGAGGGAGGAATATCAGCTTCAGAATGTGAGACGCAATTGCTTCTAGCTGAGGGAGGAATATCGGCGTCAGAATGTGCGACGCAATTGCTGCCAGCTGAGGGAGGAATATCGGCGTCAGAATGTGCGACGCAATTGCTTCTAGCTGAATGAGAAATATTTGCTTCAGAATGTGCGACGCAATTGCTGCCAGCTGAGGGAGGAATATCGGCGTCAGAATGTGCGACGCAATTGCTTCTAGCTGAGGGAGAAATATTAGCTTCAGAATGTGCGACGCAATTGCTGCCAGCTGAGGGAGGAATATCGGCGTCAGAATTTGAAGCGCAATTGCTTCTAGCTGAGTGAGAAATATCAGCTTCAGAATGTGCGACGCAATTGCTGCCAGCTGAGGGAGAAATATCGGCGTCAGAATGTGCGACGCAATTGCTTCTAGCTGAGGAAGAAATATCAGCTCCAGAATGTGCGACGCAATTGCTGCCAGCTGAGGGAGGAATATCGGCTTCAGAATTTGAAACGCAATTGCTTCTAGCTGTGGAAGAAATATCGGCGTCAAAATGTGAAACGCATTGCTTCTAGCTGAGAGAGGAATATCGGCGTCAGAATGTGAGACGCATTTGCTTCTGGCTGAGGGGGGAATATCGGCTTCAGAATGTGAGACGCAATTGCTTCTAGCTGAGAGAGGAATATCGGCGTCAGAATGTGAGACGCAATTGCTTCTAGCTAGGGGAGGCATATCGGCTTCAGAATGTGAGACGCAATTGCTGCCAGCTGAGGGAGAAATATCGGCTTCAGAATGTGAGACGCAATTGCTGCCAGCTGAGGGAGAAATATCGGCGTCAGAATGTGAGACGCAATTGCTTCTAGCTGAGGGAGGAATATCGGCTTCAGAATGTGAGACGCAATTGCTGCCAGCTGAGGGAGGAATATCGGCGTCAGAATGTGAGACGCAATTGCTTCTACCTGAGGGAGGAATATCGGCTTCAGAATGGGAGACGCAATTGCTGCCAGCTGAGGGAGGAATATCGGCGTCAGAATGTGCGACGCAATTGCTGCCAGCTGAGGGAGGAATATCGGCGTCAGAATGTGAGACGCAATTGCTGCCAGCTGAGGGAGAAATATCGGCTTCAGAATGTGAGACGCAATTGCTTCTACCTGAGGGAGGAATATCGGCTTCAGAATGTGAGACGCAATTGCTGCCAGCTGAGGGAGGAATATCAGCTTCAGAATGTGAGACGCACTCGCTGCCAGCTGAGGGAGGAATATCAGCTTCAGAATGTGAGACGCAATTGCTGCCAGCTGAGGGAGGAATATCGGCGTCAGAATGTGCGACGCAATTGCTTCTAGCTGAGGCTAGGAATATCAACTTCAGAATGTGCGACGCAATTGCTGTCAGCTGAGGGAGGAATATCGGCTTCAGAATGTGAGACGCAATTGCTGCCAGCTTGGGGAGGAATATCGGCGTCAGAATGTGCGACGCAATTGCTGCCAGCTGAGGGAGGAATATCAGCTTCAGAATGTGAGACGCAATTGCTTCTAGCTGGAGAAGGAATATCGGCGTCAGAATGTGCGACGCAATTGCTGCCAGCTGAGAGAGGAATATCGGCTTCAGAATGTGCGACGCAATTGCTGCCAGCTGAGGAAGGAATATCAGCTTCAGAATGTGAGACGCAATTGCTGCCAGCTGAGGGAGAAATATCGGCTTCAGAATGTGAGACGCAATTGCTTCCAGCTGAGGGAGCAATATCAGCTTCAGAATGTGAGACGCAATTGCTGCCAGCTGAGGGAGCAATATCGGCTTCAGAATGTGCGACGCAATTGCTGCCAGCTGAGAGAGGAATATCGGCTTCAGAATGTGCGACGCAATTGCTGCCAGCTGAGGGAGGAATATCAGCTTCAGAATGTGAGACGCAATTGCTTCTAGCTGAGGGAGGAATATCAGCTTCAGAATGTGAGACGCAATTGCTTCTAGCTGAGGGAGGAATATCAGCTTCAGAATGTAAGACGCACTTGCTGCCAGCTGAGGGAGGAATATCGGCTTCAGAATGTGAGACGCTATTGCTGCCAGCTTGGGGAGGAATATCGGCGTCAGAATGTGCGATGCAATTGCTGCCAGCTGAGGGAGAAATATCAGCTTCAGAATGTGAGACACAATTGCTGCCAGCTGAGGGAGCAATATCGGCGTCAGAATGTGCGACGCAATTGCTGCCAGCTGAGACTGGAATATCGGCTTCAGAATGTGCGACGCAATTGCTGCCAGCTGAGGGAGGAATATCGGCGTCAGAATTTGAGACGCATTTGCTGCCAGCTGAGGGAGGAATATCGGCGTCAGAATGTGAGACGCGATTGCTGCCAGCTGAGGGAGGAATATCGGCTTCAGAATGTGAGACGCAATTGCTGCCAGCTGAGGGAGGAATATCGGCTTCAGAATGTGAGACGCAATTGCTGCCAGCTGAGGGAGGAATATCAGCTTCAGAATGTGCGACGCAATTGCTTCTAGCTGAGGGAGGAATATCGGCTTCAGAATGTGAGACGCAATTGCTTCTAGCTGAGGAAGGAATATCGGCTCCAGAATGTGAGACGCAATCGCTTCTAGCTGAGGGAGGAATATCGGCGTCAGAATGTGAGACGCAATTGCTGCCAGCTGAGGGAGGAATATCGGCTTCAGAATGTGAGACGCAATTGCTGCCAGCTGAGGGAGGAATATCGGCGTCAGAATGTGCGACGCAATTGCTCCCAGCTGAGAGAGGAATATCGGCGTCAGAATGTGAGACGCAATTGCTTCTAGCTGAGGGGGGAATATCGGCTTCAGAATGTGCCACGCAATTGCTTCTAGCTGAGGGAGGAATATCAGCTTCAGAATGTGAGACGCAATTGCTGCCAGCTGAGGGAGGAATATCGGCTTCAGAATGTGAGACGCAATTGCTGCCAGCTTGGGGAGGAATATCGGCGTCAGAATGTGCGACGCAATTGCTGCCAGCTGAGGGAGAAATATCAGCTTCAGAATGTGAGACACAATTGCTGCCAGCTGAGGGAGCAATATCGGCGTCAGAATGTGCGACGCAATTGCTGCCAGCTGAGAGAGGAATATCGGCTTCAGAATGTGCGACGCAATTGCTGCCAGCTGAGGGAGGAATATCGGCGTCAGAATGTGAGACGCATTTGCTGCCAGCTGAAGGAGGAATATCGGCGTCAGAATGTGAGACGCGATTGCTGCCAGCAGAGGGAGGAATATCGGCTTCAGAATGTGAGACGCAATTGCTTCTAGCTGAGGGAGGAATATCGGCGTCAGGATGTGAGACGCAATTGCTTCTAGCTGAGGGAGGAATATCGGCGTCAGAATGTGCGACGCAATTGCTGCCAGCTGAGGGAGGAATATCGGCGTCAGAATGTGCGACGCAATTGCTGCCAGCTGAGAGAGGAATATCGGCTTCAGAATGTGCGACGCAATTGCTGCCAGCTGAGGGAGGCATATCGGCGTCAGAATGTGCGACGCAATTGCTGCCAGCTGAGAGAGGAATATCGGCTTCAGAATGTGCGACGCAGTTGCTGCCAGCTGAGGGAGGAATATCGGCGTCAAAATGTGATACGCAATTGCTTCTAGCTGAGAAAGGAATATCGGCTTCAGAATGTGCGACGCAATTGCTGCCAGCTGAGGGAGGCATATCGGCGTCAGAATGTGCGACGCAATTGCTGCCAGCTGAGGGAGGAATATCGGCTTCAGAATGTGAGACGCAATTGCTGCCAGCTGAGGGAGGAATATCAGCTTCAGAATGTGAGACGCAATTGCTGCCAGCTGAGGGAGGAATATCGACGTCAGAATGTGAGACGCAATTGCTGCCAGCTGAGGGAGGAATATCGGCGTCAGAATGTGCGACGCAATTGCTTCTAGCTGGGGAGAAATATCGGCTTCAGAATGTGAGACGCAATTGCTTCTACCTGAGGAAGGAATATCGGCTTCAGAATGTGAGACGCAATTGCTGCCAGCTGAGGGAGGAATATCGACGTCAGAATGTGAGACGAAATTGCTGCCAGCTGAAGGAGGAATATCGGCGTCAGAATGTGCGACGCAATTGCTTCTAGCTGAGGAAGGAATATCAGCTTCAGAATGTGAGACGCAATTGCTGCCAGCTGAGGGAGGAATATCGGCTTCAGAATTTGAAACGCAATTGCTTCTAGCTGTGGAAGAAATATCGGCGTCAAAATGTGAAACGCATTGCTTCTAGCTGAGAGAGGAATATCGGCGTCAGAATGTGAGACGCATTTGCTTCTGGCTGAGGGGGGAATATCGGCTTCAGAATGTGAGACGCAATTGCTTCTAGCTGAGAGAGGAATATCGGACGTCAGAATGTGAGACGCAATTGCTTCTAGCTAGGGGAGGCATATCGGCTTCAGAATGTGAGACGCAATTGCTGCCAGCTGAGGGAGAAATATCGGCTTCAGAATGTGAGACGCAATTGCTGCCAGCTGAGGGAGAAATATCGGCGTCAGAATGTGAGACGCAATTGCTTCTAGCTGAGGGAGGAATATCGGCTTCAGAATGTGAGACGCAATTGCTGCCAGCTGAGGGAGGAATATCGGCGTCAGAATGTGAGACGCAATTGCTTCTACCTGAGGGAGGAATATCGGCTTCAGAATGGGAGACGCAATTGCTGCCAGCTGAGGGAGGAATATCGGCGTCAGAATGTGCGACGCAATTGCTGCCAGCTGAGGGAGGAATATCGGCGTCAGAATGTGAGACGCAATTGCTGCCAGCTGAGGGAGAAATATCGGCTTCAGAATGTGAGACGCAATTGCTTCTACCTGAGGGAGGAATATCGGCTTCAGAATGTGAGACGCAATTGCTGCCAGCTGAGGGAGGAATATCAGCTTCAGAATGTGAGACGCACTCGCTGCCAGCTGAGGGAGGAATATCAGCTTCAGAATGTGAGACGCAATTGCTGCCAGCTGAGGGAGGAATATCGGCGTCAGAATGTGCGACGCAATTGCTTCTAGCTGAGGCTAGGAATATCAACTTCAGAATGTGCGACGCAATTGCTGTCAGCTGAGGGAGGAATATCGGCTTCAGAATGTGAGACGCAATTGCTGCCAGCTTGGGGAGGAATATCGGCGTCAGAATGTGCGACGCAATTGCTGCCAGCTGAGGGAGGAATATCAGCTTCAGAATGTGAGACGCAATTGCTTCTAGCTGGAGGAGGAATATCGGCGTCAGAATGTGCGACGCAATTGCTGCCAGCTGAGAGAGGAATATCGGCTTCAGAATGTGCGACGCAATTGCTGCCAGCTGAGGAAGGAATATCAGCTTCAGAATGTGAGACGCAATTGCTGCCAGCTGAGGGAGAAATATCGGCTTCAGAATGTGAGACGCAATTGCTTCCAGCTGAGGGAGCAATATCAGCTTCAGAATGTGAGACGCAATTGCTGCCAGCTGAGGGAGCAATATCGGCTTCAGAATGTGCGACGCAATTGCTGCCAGCTGAGAGAGGAATATCGGCTTCAGAATGTGCGACGCAATTGCTGCCAGCTGAGGGAGGAATATCAGCTTCAGAATGTGAGACGCAATTGCTTCTAGCTGAGGGAGGAATATCAGCTTCAGAATGTGAGACGCAATTGCTTCTAGCTGAGGAAGGAATATCAGCTTCAGAATGTAAGACGCACTTGCTGCCAGCTGAGGGAGGAATATCGGCTTCAGAATGTGAGACGCTATTGCTGCCAGCTTGGGGAGGAATATCGGCGTCAGAATGTGCGATGCAATTGCTGCCAGCTGAGGGAGAAATATCAGCTTCAGAATGTGAGACACAATTGCTGCCAGCTGAGGGAGCAATATCGGCGTCAGAATGTGCGACGCAATTGCTGCCAGCTGAGACTGGAATATCGGCTTCAGAATGTGCGACGCAATTGCTGCCAGCTGAGGGAGGAATATCGGCGTCAGAATTTGAGACGCATTTGCTGCCAGCTGAGGGAGGAATATCGGCGTCAGAATGTGAGACGCGATTGCTGCCAGCTGAGGGAGGAATATCGGCTTCAGAATGTGAGACGCAATTGCTGCCAGCTGAGGGAGGAATATCGGCTTCAGAATGTGAGACGCAATTGCTGCCAGCTGAGGGAGGAATATCAGCTTCAGAATGTGCGACGCAATTGCTTCTAGCTGAGGGAGGAATATCGGCTTCAGAATGTGAGACGCAATTGCTTCTAGCTGAGGAAGGAATATCGGCTCCAGAATGTGAGACGCAATCGCTTCTAGCTGAGGGAGGAATATCGGCGTCAGAATGTGAGACGCAATTGCTGCCAGCTGAGGGAGGAATATCGGCTTCAGAATATGAGACGCAATTGCTGCCAGCTGAGGGAGGAATATCGGCGTCAGAATGTGCGACGCAATTGCTCCCAGCTGAGAGAGGAATATCGGCGTCAGAATGTGAGACGCAATTGCTTCTAGCTGAGGGGGGAATATCGGCTTCAGAATGTGCCACGCAATTGCTTCTAGCTGAGGGAGGAATATCAGCTTCAGAATGTGAGACGCAATTGCTGCCAGCTGAGGGAGGAATATCGGCTTCAGAATGTGAGACGCAATTGCTGCCAGCTTGGGGAGGAATATCGGCGTCAGAATGTGCGACGCAATTGCTGCCAGCTGAGGGAGAAATATCAGCTTCAGAATGTGAGACACAATTGCTGCCAGCTGAGGGAGCAATATCGGCGTCAGAATGTGCGACGCAATTGCTGCCAGCTGAGAGAGGAATATCGGCTTCAGAATGTGCGACGCAATTGCTGCCAGCTGAGGGAGGAATATCGGCGTCAGAATGTGAGACGCATTTGCTGCCAGCTGAAGGAGGAATATCGGCGTCAGAATGTGAGACGCGATTGCTGCCAGCAGAGGGAGGAATATCGGCTTCAGAATGTGAGACGCAATTGCTTCTAGCTGAGGGAGGAATATCGGCGTCAGGATGTGAGACGCAATTGCTTCTAGCTGAGGGAGGAATATCGGCGTCAGAATGTGCGACGCAATTGCTGCCAGCTGAGGGAGGAATATCGGCGTCAGAATGTGCGACGCAATTGCTGCCAGCTGAGAGAGGAATATCGGCTTCAGAATGTGCGACGCAATTGCTGCCAGCTGAGGGAGGCATATCGGCGTCAGAATGTGCGACGCAATTGCTTCTAGCTGAGGGAGGAATATCGGCGTCAGAATGTGCGACGCAATTGCTGCCAGCTGAGGGAGGAATATCAGCTTCAGAATGTGAGACGCAATTGCTTCTAGCTGAGGGAGGAATATCGGCGTCAGAATGTGCGACGCAATTGCTGCCAGCTGAGAGGGGAATATCGGCGTCAGAATGTGCGACGCAATTGCTTCTAGCTGAGGGAGAAATATCAGCTTCAGAATGTGCGACGCAATTGCTGCCAGCTGAGGGAGGAATATCGGCGTCAGAATTTGAAGCGCAATTGCTTTTAGCTGAGTGAGAAATATCAGCTTCAGAATGTGCGACGCAATTGCTGCCAGCTGAGGGAGAAATATCGGCGTCAGAATGTGCGACGCAATTGCTTCTAGCTGAGGGAGAAATATCAGCTTCAGAATGTGCGACGCAATTGCTGCCAGCTGAGGGAGGAATATCGGCTTCAGAATTTGAAACGCAATTGCTTCTAGCTGTGGAAGAAATATCGGCGTCAAAATGTGAGACGCATTGCTTCTAGCTGAGAGAGGAATATCGGCGTCAGAATGTGAGACGCATTTGCTTCTGGCTGAGGGGGGAATATCGGCATCAGAATGTGAGACGCAATTGCTTCTAGCTGAGAGAGGAATATCGGCGTCAGAATGTGAGACGCAATTGCTTCTAGCTAGGGGAGGCATATCGGCTTCAGAATGTGAGACGCAATTGCTGCCAGCTGAGGGAGAAATATCGGCTTCAGAATGTGAGACGCAATTGCTGCCAGCTGAGGGAGAAATATCGGCGTCAGAATGTGAGACGCAATTGCTTCTAGCTGAGGGAGGAATATCGGCTTCAGAATGTGAGACGCAATTGCTGCCAGCTGAGGGAGGAATATCGGCGTCAGAATGTGAGACGCAATTGCTTCTACCTGAGGGAGGAATATCGGCTTCAGAATGGGAGACGCAATTGCTGCCAGCTGAGGGAGGAATATCGGCGTCAGAATGTGCGACGCAATTGCTGCCAGCTGAGGGAGGAATATCGGCGTCAGAATGTGAGACGCAATTGCTGCCAGCTGAGGGAGAAATATCGGCTTCAGAATGTGAGACGCAATTGCTTCTACCTGAGGGAGGAATATCGGCTTCAGAATGTGAGACGCAAGTGCTGCCAGCTGAGGGAGGAATATCAGCTTCAGAATGTGAGACGCACTCGCTGCCAGCTGAGGGAGGAATATCAGCTTCAGAATGTGAGACGCAATTGCTGCCAGCTGAGGGAGGAATATCGGCGTCAGAATGTGCGACGCAATTGCTTCTAGCTGAGGCTAGGAATATCAACTTCAGAATGTGCGACGCAATTGCTGTCAGCTGAGGAAGGAATATCGGCTTCAGAATGTGAGACGCAATTGCTGCCAGCTTGGGGAGGAATATCGGCGTCAGAATGTGCGACGCAATTGCTGCCAGCTGAGGGAGGAATATCAGCTTCAGAATGTGAGACGCAATTGCTTCTAGCTGGAGGAAGAATATCGGCGTCAGAATGTGCGACGCAATTGCTGCCAGCTGAGAGAGGAATATCGGCGTCAGAATGTGCGACGCAATTGCTTCTAGCTGAGGGAGAAATATCAGCTTCAGAATGTGAGACGCAATTGCTGCCAGCTGAGGGAGGTATATCGGCGTCAGAATTTGAAACGCTATTGCTTCTAGCTGAGGAAGAAATATCGGCGTCAAAATGTGAGACGCAATTGCTTCTAGCTGAGAGAGGATTATCGGCGTCAGAATGTGAGACGCAATTGCTTCTAGCTGAGGGAGGAATATCGGCGTCAGAATGTGCGACGCAATTGCTGCCAGCTGAGGGAGGAATATCGGCGTCAGAATGTGCGACGCAATTGCTTCTAGCTGAGGGAGAAATATCAGCTTCAGAATGTGCGACGCAATTGCTGCCAGCTGAGGGAGGAATATCGGCGTCAGAATTTGAAACGCAATTGCTTCTAGCTGAGGGAGAAATATCAGCTTCAGAATGTGCGACGCAATTGCTGCCAGCTGAGGGAGGAATATCGGCGTCAGAATTTGAAGCGCAATTGCTTCTAGCTGAGGGAGAAATATCAGCTTCAGAATGTGCGACGCAATTGCTGCCAGCTGAGGGAGAAATATCGGCGTCAGAATGTGCGACGCAATTGCTTCTAGCTGAGGGAGAAATATCAGCTTCAGAATGTGCGACGCGATTGCTGCCAGCTGAGGGAGGAATATCGGCTTCAGAATTTGAAACGCAATTGCTTCTGGCTGTGGAAGAAATATCGGCGTCAAAATGTGAGACGCAATTGCTTCTAGCTGAGGGAGGAATATCGGCGTCAGAATGTGAGACGCAATTGCTGCCAGCTGAGGGAGGAATATCGGCGTCAGAATGTGAGACGCGATTGCTGCCAGCTGAGGGAGGAATATTGGCGTCAGAATGTGAGACGCAATTGCTGCCAGCTGAGAGAGGAATATCGGCGTCAGAATGTGAGACGCAATTGCTGCCAGCTGAGGGAGGAATATTGGCGTCAGAATGTGAGACGCACTTGCTTCTAGCTGAGGCTAGGAATATCGGTTCAGAATGTGCGACGCAATTGCTTCTGGCTGAGGGAGAAATATCAGCTTCAGAATGTGAGACGCAATTGCTTCTAGCTGAGGGAGAAATATCAGCTTCAGAATGTGCGACGCAATTGCTGCCAGCTGAGGGAGGAATATCAGCTTCAGAATGTGCGACGCGATTGCTGCCAGCTGAGGGAGGAATATCGGCGTCAGAATTTGAAACGCAATTGCTTCTAGCTGAGGAAGAAATATCGGCGTCAAAATGTGAGACGCAATTGCTTCTAGCTGAGAGAGGAATATCGGCGTCAGAATGTGAGACGCAATTGCTTCTAGCTGAGGGAGGAATATCGGCGTCAGAATGTGAGACGCAATTGCTGCCAGCTGAGGGAGGAATATCGGCGTCAGAATGTGAGACGCAATTGCTTCTAGCTGAGGGAGGAATATCGGCGTCAGAATGTGAGACGCAATTGCTTCTAGCTGAGAGAGGAATATCGGCGTCAGAATGTGAGACGCAATTGCTTCTAGCTTAGAAAGAAATATCGGCGTCAAAATGTGAGACGCAATTGCTTCTAGCTGAGAGAGGAATATCGGCGTCAGAATGTGAGACGCAATTGCTGCCAGCCGAGGGAGGAATATCGGCGTCAGAATGTGAAACGCAATTGCTTCTAGCTGAGGAAGAAATATCGGCGTCAAAATGTGAGACGCAATTGCTTCTAGCTGAGAGAGGAATATCGGCGTCAGAATGTGAGACGCAATTGCTTCTAGCTGAGGGAGGAATATCGGCGTCAGAATGTGAGACGCAATTGCTGCCAGCTGAGGGAGGAATATCGGCGTCAGAATGTGAGACGCAATTGCTTCTAGCTGAGGGAGGAATATCGGCGTCAGAATGTGAGACGCAATTGCTTCTAGCTGAGAGAGGAATATCGGCGTCAGAATGTGAAACGCTATTGCTTCTAGCTGAGGAAGAAATATCGGCGTCAAAATGTTAGACGCAATTGCTTCTAGCTGAGAGAGGATTATCGGCGTCAGAATGTGAGACGCAATTGCTTCTAGCTGAGGGAGGAATATCGGCGTCAGAATGTGCGACGCAATTGCTGCCAGCTGAGGAAGGAATATCAGCTTCAGAATGTGAGACGCAATTGCTTCTAGCTGAGGGAGAAATATCGGCGTCAGAATGTGCGACGCAATTGCTGCCAGCTGAGGGAGGAATATCGGCGTCAGAATGTGCGACGCAATTGCTTCTAGCTGAGGGAGAAATATCAGCTTCAGAATGTGCGACGCAATTGCTGCCAGCTGAGGGAGGAATATCGGCGTCAGAATTTGAAACGCAATTGCTTCTAGCTGAGGGAGAAATATCAGCTTCAGAATGTGCGACGCAATTGCTGCCAGCTGAGGGAGGAATATCGGCGTCAGAATTTGAAGCGCAATTGCTTCTAGCTGAGGGAGAAATATCAGCTTCAGAATGTGCGACGCAATTGCTGCCAGCTGAGGGAGAAATATCGGCGTCAGAATGTGCGACGCAATTGCTTCTAGCTGAGGGAGAAATATCAGCTTCAGAATGTGCGACGCAATTGCTGCCAGCTGAGGTAGGAATATCGGCTTCAGAATTTGAAACGCAATTGCTTCTAGCTGTGGAAGAAATATCGGCGTCAAAATGTGAGACGCAATTGCTTCTAGCTGAGGGAGGAATATCGGCGTCAGAATAAGAGACGCAATTGCTGCCAGCTGAGGAAGGAATATCGGCGTCAGAATGTGAGACGCGATTGCTGCCAGCTGAGGGAGGAATATTGGCGTCAGAATGTGAGACGCAATTGCTGCCAGCTGAGAGAGGAATATCGGCGTCAGAATGTGAGACGCAATTGCTGCCAGCTGAGGGAGGAATATTGGCGTCAGAATGTGAGACGCACTTGCTTCTAGCTGAGGCTAGGAATATCGGTTCAGAATGTGCGACGCAATTGCTTCTGGCTGAGGGAGAAATATCAGCTTCAGAATGTGAGACGCAATTGCTTCTAGCTGAGGAAGAAATATCAGCTTCAGAATGTGCGACGCAATTGCTGCCAGCTGAGGGAGGAATATCAGCTTCAGAATGTGCGACGCAATTGCTGCCAGCTGAGGGAGGAATATCGGCGTCAGAATTTGAAACGCAATTGCTTCTAGCTGAGGAAGAAATATCGGCGTCAAAATGTGAGACGCAATTGCTTCTAGCTGAGAGAGGAATATCGGCGTCAGAATGTGAGACGCAATTGCTTCTAGCTGAGGGAGGAATATCGGCGTCAGAATGTGAGACGCAATTGCTGCCAGCTGAGGGAGGAATATCGGCGTCAGAATGTGAGACGCAATTGCTTCTAGCTGAGGGAGGAATATCGGCGTCAGAATGTGAGACGCAATTGCTTCTAGCTGAGAGAGGAATATCGGTGTCAGAATGTGAGACGCAATTGCTTCTAGCTTAGGAAGAAATATCGGCGTCAAAATGTGAGACGCAATTGCTTCTAGCTGAGAGAGGAATATCGGCGTCAGAATGTGAGACGCAATTGCTGCCAGCCGAGGGAGGAATATCGGCGTCAGAATGTGAAACGCAATTGCTTCTAGCTAAGGAAGAAATATCGGCGTCAAAATGTGAGACGCAATTGCTTCTAGCTGAGAGAGGAATATCGGCGTCAGAATGTGAGACGCAATTGCTTCTAGCTGAGGGAGGAATATCGGCGTCAGAATGTGAGACGCAATTGCTGCCAGCTGAGGGAGGAATATCGGCGTCAGAATGTGAGACGCAATTGCTTCTAGCTGAGGGGGGAATATCGGCGTCAGAATGTGAGACGCAATTGCTTCTAGCTGAGAGAGGAATATCGGCGTCAGAATGTGAGACGCAATTGCTTCTAGCTTAGGAAGAAATATCGGCGTCAAAATGTGAGACGCAATTGCTTCTAGCTGAGGGAGGAATATCATTTGCAGAATGTGAGACGCAATTGCTGCCAGCTGTGGGAGGAATATCAGCTGCAGAATGTGAGACGCAATTGCTTCTAGCTGAGGAAGGAATATCAGCTTCAGAATGTGAGACGCGATTGCTTATAGCTGAGGGAGGAATATCGGCGTCAGAATGTGCGACGCAATTGCTGCCATCTGAGGGAGGAATATTGGCGTCAGAATGTGAGACGCACTTGCTTCTAGCTGAGGCTAGGAATATTGGCTTCAGAATGTGCGACGCAATTGCTTCTAGCTGAGGAAGAAATATCGGCGTCAAAATGTGAGACGCAATTGCTTCTAGCTGAGAGAGGAATATCGGCGTCAGAATGTGAGACGCAATTGCTTCTAGCTGAGGGAGGAATATCGGCGTCAGAATGTGCGACGCAATTGCTACCAGCTGAGGGAGGAATATCAGCTTCAGAATGTGAGACGCAATTGCTTCTAGCTGAGGGAGAAATATTTGCTTCAGAATGTGCGAAGCAATTGCTGCCAGATGAGGGAGGAATATCGGCGTCAGAATGTGCGACGCAATTGCTATTAGCTGAGGGAGAAATATTAGCTTCAGAATGTGCGACGCAATTGCTGCCATCTGAGGGAGGAATATCGGCGTCAGAATTTGAAGCGCAATTGCTTCTAGCTGAGGGAGAAATATCAGCTTCAGAATGTGCGAGGCAATTGCTGCCAGCTGAGGGAGAAATATCGGCGTCAGAATGTGCGACGCAATTGCTTCTAGCTGAGGGAGAAATATCAGCTTCAGAATGTGCGACGCAATTGCTGCCAGCTGAGGGAGGAATATCGGCTTCAGAATTTGAAACGCAATCGCTTCTAGCTGTGGAAGAAATATCGGCGTCAAAATGTGAGACGCATTGCTTCTAGCTGAGAGAGGAATATCGGCGTCAGAATGTGAGACGCATTTGCTTCTGGCTGAGGGGGGAATATCGGCTTCAGAATGTGAGACGCAATTGCTACTAGCTGAGAGAGGAATATCGGCATCAGAATGTGAGACGCAATTGCTTCTAGCTAGGGGAGGCATATCGGCTTCAGAATGTGAGACGCAATTGCTGCCAGCTGAGGGAGAAATATCGGCTTCAGAATGTGAGACGCAATTGCTGCCAGCTGAGGGAGAAATATCGGCGTCAGAATGTGAGACGCAATTGCTTCTAGCTGAGGGAGGAATATCGGCTTCAGAATGTGAGACGCAATTGCTGCCAGCTGAGGGAGGAATATCGGCGTCAGAATGTGAGACGCAATTGCTTCTACCTGAGGGAGGAATATCGGCTTCAGAATGTGAGACGCAATTGCTGCCAGCTGAGGGAGGAATATCGGCGTCAGAATGTGCGACGCAATTGCTGCCAGCTGAGGGAGGAATATCGGCGTCAGAATGTGAGACGCAATTGCTGCCAGCTGAGGGAGAAATATCGGCTTCAGAATGTGAGACGCAATTGCTTCTACCTGAGGGAGGAATATCGGCTTCAGAATTTGAGACGCAATTGCTGCCAGCTGAGGGAGGAATATCAGCTTCAGAATGTGAGACGCACTCGCTGCCAGCTGAGGGAGGAATATCAGCTTCAGACTGTGAGACGCAATTGCTGCCAGCTGAGGGAGGAATATCGGCGTCAGAATGTGCGACGCAATTGCTTCTAGCTGAGGCTAGGAATATCAACTTCAGAATGTGCGAAGCAATTGCTGCCAGCTGAGGGAGGAATATCAGCTTCAGAATGTGAGACGCAATTGCTTCTAGCTGGAGGAGGAATATCGGCGTCAGAATGTGGGACGCAATTGCTGCCAGCTGAGAGAGGAATATCGGCTTCAGAATGTGCGACGCAATTGCTGCCAGCTGAGGGAGGAATATCAGCTTCAGAATGTGAGACGCAATTGCTGCCAGCTGAGGGAGAAATATCGGCTTCAGAATGTGAGACGCAATTGCTTCTAGCTGAGGGAGCAATATCAGCTTCAGAATGTGAGTCGCAATTGCTGCCAGCTGAGGGAGCAATATCGGCTTCAGAATGTGCGACGCAATTGCTGCCAGCTGAGAGAGGAATATCGGCTTCAGAATGTGCGACGCGATTGCTGCCAGCTGAGGGAGGAATATCAGCTTCAGAATGTGAGACGCAATTGCTTCTAGCTGAGGGAGGAATATCAGCTTCAGAATGTGAGACGCAATTGCTTCTAGCTGAGGGAGGAATATCAGCTTCAGAATGTGAGACGCAATTGCTGCCAGCTGAGGGAGGAATATCGGCTTCAGAATGTGAGACGCTATTGCTGCCAGCTTGGGGAGGAATATCGGCGTCAGAATGTGCGACGCAATTGCTGCCAGCTGAGGGAGAAATATCAGCTTCAGAATGTGAGACACAATTGCTGCCAGCTGAGGGAGCAATATCGGCGTCAGAATGTGCGACGCAATTGCTGCCAGCTGAGAGAGGAATATCGGCTTCAGAATGTGCGACGCAATTGCTGCCAGCTGAGGGAGGAATATCGGCGTCAGAATGTGAGACGCATTTGCTGCCAGCTGAGGAAGGAATATCGGCGTCAGAATGTGAGACGCGATTGCTGCCAGCTGAGGGAGGAATATCGGCTTCAGAATGTGAGACGCAATTGCTGCCAGCTGAGAGAGGAATATCGGCTTCAGAATGTGCGACGCAGTTGCTGCCAGCTGAGGGAGGAATATCGGCGTCAGAATGTGAGACGCAATTGCTGCCAGCTGAGGGAGGAATATCGGCGTCAGAATGTGCGACGCAATTGCTGCAAGCTGAGGGAGGAATATCAGCTCCAGAATGTGAGACGCAATTGCTTCTAGCTGAGGGGGGAATATCGGCGTCAGAATGTGCGACGCAATTGCTGCCAGCTGAGGGAGGAATATCAGCTTCAGAATGTGCGACGCAGTTGCTGCCAGCTGAGGGAGGAATATCGGCGTCAAAATGTGATACGCAATTGCTTCTAGCTGAGAGAGGAATATCGGCTTCAGAATGTGCGACGCAATTGCTGCCAGCTGAGGGAGGCATATCGGCGTCAGAATGTGCGACGCAATTGCTGCCAGCTGAGGGTGGAATATCGGCTTCAGAATGTGAGACGCAATTGCTGCCAGCTGAGGGAGGAATATCGGCGTCAAGATGTGATACGCAATTGCTTCTAGCTGAGAGAGGAATATCGGCTTCAGAATGTGCGACGCAATTGCTGCCAGCTGAGGGAGGCATATCGGCGTCAGAATGTGCGACGCAATTGCTGCCAGCTGAGGGAGGAATATCGGCGTCAAAATGTGATACGCAATTGCTTCTAGCTGAGAGAGGAATATCGGCTTCAGAATGTGCGACGTAATTGCTGCCAGCTGAGGGAGGCATATCGGCGTCAGAATGTGCGACGCAATTGCTGCCAGCTGAGGGAGGAATATCGGCTTCAGAATGTGAGACGCAATTGCTTCCAGCTGAGGGAGGAATATCGGCGTCAGAATGTGCGACGCAATTGCTGCAAGCTGAGGAAGGAATATCAGCTCCAGAATGTGAGACGCAATTGCTTCTAGCTGAGGGGGGAATATCGGCGTCAAAATGTGCGACGCAATTGCTGCCAGCTGAGGGAGGAATATCAGCTTCAGAATGTGAGACGCAATTGCTTCTAGCTGAGGGAGGAATATTGGCTCCAGAATGTGCGACGCAATTGCTGCCAGCTGAGAGAGGAATTTCGGCGTCAGAATGTGCGACGCAATTGCTGCCAGCTGAGGGAGGAATATCGGCGTCAGAATGTGAGACGCAATTGCTGCCAGCTGAGGGAGGAATATCGGCTCCAGAATGTGCGACGTAATTGCTGCCAGCTGAGAGAGGAATATCGGCGTCAGAATGTGCGACGCAATTGCTGCCAGCTGAGGAAGGAATATCGGCGTCAGAATGTGAGACGCAATTGCTGCCAGCTGAGGGAGAAATATCGGCTTCAGAATGTGAGACGCAATTGCTGCCAGCTGAGAGAGGAATATCGGCGTCAGAATGTGCGACGCAATTGCTGCCAGCTGAGGGAAGAATATCAGCTCCAGAATGTGAGACGCAATTGCTGCCAGCTGAGGGAGGAATATCAGCTTCAGAATGTGAGACGCAATTGCTTCTAGCTGAGGGAGGAATATCGGCCCCAGAATGTGAGACGCAATTGCTGCCAGCTGAGGGAGGAATATCGGCTTCAGAATGTGAGACGCAATTGCTGCCAGCTGAGGGAGGAATATCGGCTTCAGAATGTGAGACGCAATTGCTTCCAGCTGAGGAAGGAATATCGGCTTCAGAATGTGAGACGCAATTGCTTCTAGCTGAGGGAGGAATATCGGCTTCAGAATGTGCGACGCAATTGCTTCTAGCTGAGGGAGGAATATCGGCTTCAGAATGTGAGACGCGATTGCTTCTAGCTGAGGGAGGAATATCGGCTTCAGAATGTGAGACGTAATTGCTGCCAGCTGAGGGAGGAATATCAGCTTCAGAATGTGCGACGCAATTGCTTCTAGCTGAGGGAGGAATATCGGCTTCAGAATGTGAGACGCAATTGCTTCTAGCTGAGGAAGGAATATCGGCTCCAGAATTTGAGACGCAATTGCTTCTAGCTGAGGGAGGAATATCGGCGTCAGAATGTGAGACGCAATTGCTGCCAGCTGAGGGAGGAATATCGGCTTCAGAATGTGAAACGCAATTGCTGCCAGCTGAGGGAGGAATATCGGCGTCAGAATGTGCGACGCAATTGCTCCCAGCTGAGAGAGGAATATCGGCGTCAGAATGTGAGACGCAATTGCTTCTAGCTGAGGGGGGAATATCGGATTCAGAATGTGCGACGCAATTGCTGCCAGCTGAGGGAGGAATATCAGCTTCAGAATGTGAGACGCAATTGCTTCTAGCTGAGGGAGGAATATCAGCTTCAGAATGTGAGACGTAATTGCTGCCAGCTGAGGGAGGAATATCGGCTTCAGAATGTGAGACGCAATTGCTGCCAGCTGAGGGGGGAATATCGGCTTCAGAATGTGCGACGCAATTGCTTCTAGCTGAGGGAGGAATATCAGCTTCAGAATGTGAGACGCAATTGCTTCTGGCTGAGGGAGGAATATCGGCTTCAGAATGTGAGACGCAATTGCTGCCAGCTGAGGGAGGAATATCGGCTTCAGAATGTGAGACGCAATTGCTGCCAGCTGAGGGAGGAATATCGGCTTCAGAATGTGCGACGCAATTGCTTCTAGCTGAGGGAGGAATATCAGCTTCAGAATGTGAGTCGCAATTGCTGCCAGCTGAGGGAGGAATATCGGCTTCAGAATGTGAGACGCAATTGCTGCCAGCTTGGGGAGGAATATCGGCGTCAGAATGTGCGACGCAATTGCTGCCAGCTGAGGGAGAAATATCAGCTTCAGAATGTGCGACGCAATTGCTGCCAGCTGAGGGAGCAATATCGGCGTCAGAATGTGCGACGCAATTGCTGCCAGCTGGGAGAGGAATATCGGCTCCAGAATGTGCGACGCAATTGCTGCCAGCTGAGGGAGGAATATCGGCGTCAGAATGTGAGACGCATTTGCTGCCAGCTGAGGGAGGAATATCGGCGTCAGAATGTGAGACGCGATTGCTGCCAGCTGAGGGAGGAATATCGGCTTCAGAATGTGAGACGCAATTGCTTCTAGCTGAGGGAGGAATATCGGCGTCAGGATGTGAGACGCAATTGCTGCCAGCTGAGGGAGGAATATCGGCTCCAGAATGTGCGACGCAATTGCTGCCAGCTGAGGGAGGAATATCGGCTTCAGAATGTGAGACGCAATTGCTTCTAGCTGAGGGAGGAATATCGGCGTCAGAATGTGAGACGCAATTGCTGCCAGCTGAGGGAGGAATATCGGCTTCAGAATGTGCGACGCAATTGCTTCTAGCTGAGGGAGGAATATCGGCGTCAGAATGTGCGACGCAATTGCTGCCAGCTGAGGGAGGAATATCGGCGTCAGAATGTGCGACGCAATTGCTGCCAGCTGAGAGAGGAATATCGGCTTCAGAATGTGCGACGCAATTGCTGCCAGCTGAGGGAGGCATATCGGCGTCAGAATGTGCGACGCAATTGCTGCCAGCTGAGAGAGGAATATCGGCTTCAGAATGTGCGACGCAGTTGCTGCCAGCTGAGGGAGGAATATCGGCGTCAGAATGTGCGACGCAATTGCTGCAAGCTGAGGGAGGAATATCAGCTCCAGAATGTGAGACGCAATTGCTGCCAGCTGAGGGAGGAATATTGGCGTCAGAATGTGCGACGCAATTGCTGCCAGCTGAGGGAGGAATATCAGCTTCAGAATGTGAGACGCAATTGCTTCTAGCTGAGGGAGAAATATCGGCTCCAGAATGTGCGACGCAATTGCTGCCAGCTGAGAGAGGAATTTCGGCGTCAGAATGTGCGACGCAATTGCTGCCAGCTGAGGGAGGAATATCGGCGTCAGAATGTGAGACGCTATTGCTGCCAGCTGAGGGAGGAATATCGGCTCCAGAATGTGCGACGCAATTGCTGCCAGCTGAGAGAGGAATATCGGCGTCAGAATGTGCGACGCAATTGCTGCCAGCTGAGGGAGGAATATCGGCGTCAGAATGTGAGACGCAATTGCTGCCAGCTGAGGGAGAAATATCGGCTTCAGAATGTGAGACGCAATTGCTGCCAGCTGAGAGAGGAATATCGGCGTCAGAATGTGCGACGCAATTGCTGCCAGCTGAGGGAAGAATATCAGCTCCAGAATGTGAGACGCAATGGCTGCCAGCTGAGGGAGGAATATCAGCTTCAGAATGTGAGACGCAATTGCTCCTAGCTGAGGGAGGAATATCGGCCTCAGAATGTGAGACGCAATTGCTGCCAGCTGAGGGAGGAATATCGGCTTCAGAAAGTGAGACGCAATTGCTGCCAGCTGAGGGAGGAATATCGGCTTCAGAATGTGAGACGCAATTGCTTCCAGCTGAGGAAGGAATATCGGCTTCAGAATGTGAGACGCAATTGCTTCTAGCTGAGGGAGGAATATCGGCTTCAGAATGTGAGACGCAATTGCTTCTAGCTGAGGGAGAAATATCGGCGTCAGAATGTGCGACGCAATTGCTGCCAGCTGAGGGAGGAATATCGACTCCAGAATGTGCGACGCAATTGCTTCTAGCTGAGGGAGGAATATCGGCTTCAGAATGTGAGACGCAATTGCTTCTAGCTGAGGGAGGAATATCGGCTTCAGAATGTGAGACGCAATTGCTGCCAGCTGAGGGAGGAATATCAGCTTCAGAATGTGCGACGCAATTGCTTCTAGCTGAGGGAGGAATATCGGCTTCAGAATGTGAGACGCAATTGCTGCCAGCTGAGGGAGGAATATCAGCTCCAGGATGTGCGACGCAATTGCTTCTAGCTGAGGGAGGAATATCGGCTTCAGAATGTGAGACGCAATTGCTTCTAGCTGAGGAAGGAATATCGGCTCCAGAATGTGAGACGCAATTGCTTCTAGCTGAGGAAGGAATATCGGCGTCAGAATGTGAGACGCAATTGCTGCCAGCTGAGGGAGGAATATCGGCTTCAGAATGTGAGACGCAATTGCTGCCAGCTGAGGGAGGAATATCGGCGTCAGAATGTGCGACGCAATTGCTCCCAGCTGAGAGAGGAATATCGGCGTCAGAATGTGAGACGCAATTGCTTCTAGCTGAGGGGGGAATATCGGCTTCAGAATGTGCCACGCAATTGCTGCCGGTTGAGGTAGGAATATCGGCGTCAGAATGTGAGACGCAATTGCTGCCAGCTGAGGAAGAGATATCGGCGTCAGAATGTGAGACGCAATTGCTGCCAGCTGAGGGAGGAATATCGGCTTCAGAATGTGAGACGCAATTGCTGCCAGCTGAGGGAGGAATATCGGCGTCAGAATGTGCGACGCAATTGCTCGCAGCTGAGGGAGGAATATCGGCGTCAGAATTTGAAACGCAATTGCTTCTAGCTGAGGAAGAAATATTGGCGTCAAAATGTGAGACGCAATTGCTTCTAGCTGAGAATGGAATATCGGCGTCAGAATGTGAGACGCAATTGCTTCTAGCTGAGGGAGGAATATCGGCGTCAGAATGTGCGACGCAATTGCTGCCAGCTGAGGGAGGAATATCAGCTTCAGAATGTGAGACGCAATTGCTTCTAGCTGAGGGAAGAATATCGGCGTCAGAATGTGCGACGCAATTGCTGCCAGCTGAGGGAGGAATATCGGCGTCAGAATGTGCGACGCAATTGCTTCTAGCTGAGGGAGAAATATCAGCTTCAGAATGTGCGACGCAATTGCTGCCAGCTGAGGGAGGAATATCGGCGTCAGAATGTGCGACGCAATTGCTTCTAGCTGAGGGAGGAATATCGGCGTCAGAATGTGCGACGCATTTGCTTCTAGCTGAGGGAGGAATATCAGCTGCAGAATGTGAGACGCAAATGCTGCCAGCTGTGGGAGGAATATCAGCTGCAGAATGTGAGACGCAATTGCTTCTAGCTGAGGGAGGAATATCAGCTTCAGAATGTGAGACGCGATTGCTTATAGCTGAGGGAGGAATATCGGCGTCAGAATGTGCGACGCAATTGCTGCCAGCTGAGGGAGGAATATTGGCGTCAGAATGTGAGACGCACTTGCTTCTAGCTGAGGCTAGGAATATTGGCTTCAGAATGTGCGACGCAATTGCTTCTAGCTGAGGGAGAAATATCAGCTTCAGAATGTGCGACGCAATTGCTGCCAGCTGAGGGAGGTATATCGGCGTCAGAATTTGAAACGCTATTGCTTCTAGCTGAGGAAGAAATATCGGCGTCAAAATGTGAGACGCAATTGCTCCTAGCTGAGAGAGGATTATCGGCGTCAGAATGTGAGACGCAATTGCTTCTAGCTGAGGGAGGAATATCGGCGTCAGAATGTGCGACGCAATTGCTGCCAGCTGAGGAAGGAATATCAGCTTCAGAATGTGAGACGCAATTGCTTCTAGCTGAGGGAGGAATATCGGCTTCAGAATGTGAGACGCAATTGCTTCTAGCTGAGGAAGGAATATCGGCTCCAGAATTTGAGACGCAATTGCTTCTAGCTGAGGGAGGAATATCGGCGTCAGAATGTGAGACGCAATTGCTGCCAGCTGAGGGAGGAATATCGGCTTCAGAATGTGAGACGCAATTGCTGCCAGCTGAGGGAGGAATATCGGCGTCAGAATGTGCGACGCAATTGCTCCCAGCTGAGAGAGGAATATCGGCGTCAGAATGTGAGACGCAATTGCTTCTAGCTGAGGGGGAAATATCGGCTTCAGAATGTGCGACGCAATTGCTGCCAGCTGAGGGAGGAATATCAGCTTCAGAATGTGAGACGCAATTGCTTCTAGCTGAGGGAGGAATATCAGCTTCAGAATGTGAGACGTAATTGCTGCCAGCTGAGGGAGGAATATCGGCTTCAGAATGTGAGACGCAATTGCTGCCAGCTGAGGGGGGAATATCGGCTTCAGAATGTGCGACGCAATTGCTTCTAGCTGAGGGAGGAATATCAGCTTCAGAATGTGAGACGCAATTGCTTCTGGCTGAGGGAGGAATATCGGCTTCAGAATGTGAGACGCAATTGCTGCCAGCTGAGGGAGGAATATCGGCTTCAGAATGTGAGACGCAATTGCTGCCAGCTGAGGGAGAAATATCAGCTTCAGAATGTGCGACGCAATTGCTGCCAGCTGAGGGAGCAATATCGGCGTCAGAATGTGCGACGCAATTGCTGCCAGCTGGGAGAGGAATATCGGCTCCAGAATGTGCGACGCAATTGCTGCCAGCTGAGGGAGGAATATCGGCGTCAGAATGTGAGACGCATTTGCTGCCAGCTGAGGGAGGAATATCGGCGTCAGAATGTGAGACGCGATTGCTGCCAGCTGAGGGAGGAATATCGGCTCCAGAATGTGCGACGCAATTGCTTCTAGCTGAGGGAGGAATATCGGCGTCAGAATGTGAGACGCAATTGCTGCCAGCTGAGGGAGGAATATCGGCTTCAGAATGTGAGACGCAATTGCTTCTAGCTGAGGGAGGAATATCGGCGTCAGGATGTGAGACGCAATTGCTGCCAGCTGAGGGAGGAATATCGGCTCCAGAATGTGCGACGCAATTGCTGCCAGCTGAGGGAGGAATATCGGCTTCAGAATGTGAGACGCAATTGCTTCTAGCTGAGGGAGGAATATCGGCGTCAGGATGTGAGACGCAATTGCTGCCAGCTGAGGGAGGAATATCGGCTTCAGAATGTGCGACGCAATTGCTTCTAGCTGAGGGAGGAATATCGGCGTCAGAATGTGCGACGCAATTGCTGCCAGCTGAGGGAGGAATATCGGCGTCAGAATGTGCGACGCAATTGCTGCCAGCTGAGAGAGGAATATCGGCTTCAGAATGTGCGACGCAATTGCTGCCAGCTGAGGGAGGCATATCGGCGTCAGAATGTGCGACGCAATTGCTGCCAGCTGAGAGAGGAATATCGGCTTCAGAATGTGCGACGCAGTTGCTGCCAGCTGAGGGAGGAATATCGGCGTCAAAATGTGATACGCAATTGCTTCTAGCTGAGAGAGGAATATCGGCTTCAGAATGTGCGACGCAATTGCTGCCAGCTGAGGGAGGCATATCGGCGTCAGAATGTGCGACGCAATTGCTGCCAGCTGAGGGAGGAATATCGGCTTCAGAATGTGAGACGCAATTGCTGCCAGCTGAGGGAGGAATATCGGCGTCAGAATGTGCGACGCAATTGCTCCCAGCTGAGAGAGGAATATCGGCGTCAGAATGTGAGACGCAATTGCTTCTAGCTGAGGGGGGAATATCGGCTTCAGAATGTGCGACGCAATTGCTGCCAGCTGAGGGAGGAATATCAGCTTCAGAATGTGAGACGCAATTGCTTCTAGCTGAGGGAGGAATATCAGCTTCAGAATGTGAGACGTAATTGCTGCCAGCTGAGGGAGGAATATCGGCTTCAGAATGTGAGACGCAATTGCTGCCAGCTGAGGGGGGAATATCGGCTTCAGAATGTGCGACGCAATTGCTTCTAGCTGAGGGAGGAATATCAGCTTCAGAATGTGAGACGCAATTGCTTCTGGCTGAGGGAGGAATATCGGCTTCAGAATGTGAGACGCAATTGCTGCCAGCTGAGGGAGGAATATCGGCTTCAGAATGTGAGACGCAATTGCTGCCAGCTGAGAGAGGAATATCGGCTTCAGAATGTGCGACGCAATTGCTTCTAGCTGAGGGAGGAATATCAGCTTCAGAATGTGAGTCGCAATTGCTGCCAGCTGAGGGAGGAATATCGGCTTCAGAATGTGAGACGCAATTGCTGCCAGCTTGGGGAGGAATATCGGCGTCAGAATGTGCGACGCAATTGCTGCCAGCTGAGGGAGAAATATCAGCTTCAGAATGTGCGACGCAATTGCTGCCAGCTGAGGGAGCAATATCGGCGTCAGAATGTGCGACGCAATTGCTGCCAGCTGGGAGAGGAATATCGGCTCCAGAATGTGCGACGCAATTGCTGCCAGCTGAGGGAGGAATATCGGCGTCAGAATGTGAGACGCATTTGCTGCCAGCTGAGGGAGGAATATCGGCGTCAGAATGTGAGACCCGATTGCTGCCAGCTGAGGGAGGAATATCGGCTTCAGAATGTGAGACGCAATTGCTTCTAGCTGAGGGAGGAATATCGGCGTCAGGATGTGAGACGCAATTGCTGCCAGCTGAGGGAGGAATATCGGCTCCAGAATGTGCGACGCAATTGCTGCCAGCTGAGGGAGGAATATCGGCTTCAGAATGTGAGACGCAATTGCTTCTAGCTGAGGGAGGAATATCGGCGTCAGGATGTGAGACGCAATTGCTGCCAGCTGAGGGAGGAATATCGGCTTCAGAATGTGCGACGCAATTGCTTCTAGCTGAGGGAGGAATATCGGCGTCAGAATGTGCGACGCAATTGCTGCCAGCTGAGGGAGGAATATCGGCGTCAGAATGTGCGACGCAATTGCTGCCAGCTGAGAGAGGAATATCGGCTTCAGAATGTGCGACGCAATTGCTGCCAGCTGAGGGAGGCATATCGGCGTCAGAATGTGCGACGCAATTGCTGCCAGCTGAGAGAGGAATATCGGCTTCAGAATGTGCGACGCAGTTGCTGCCAGCTGAGGGAGGAATATCGGCGTCAAAATGTGATACGCAATTGCTTCTAGCTGAGAGAGGAATATCGGCTTCAGAATGTGCGACGCAATTGCTGCCAGCTGAGGGAGGCATATCGGCGTCAGAATGTGCGACGCAATTGCTGCCAGCTGAGGGAGGAATATCGGCTTCAGAATGTGAGACGCAATTGCTGCCAGCTGAGGGAGGAATATCGGCGTCAGAATGTGCGACGCAATTGCTGCAAGCTGAGGGAGGAATATCAGCTCCAGAATGTGAGACGCAATTGCTGCCAGCTGAGGGAGGAATATTGGCGTCAGAATGTGCGACGCAATTGCTGCCAGCTGAGGGAGGAATATCAGCTTCAGAATGTGAGACGCAATTGCTTCTAGCTGAGGGAGGAATATCGGCTCCAGAATGTGCGACGCAATTGCTGCCAGCTGAGAGAGGAATTTCGGCGTCAGAATGTGCGACGCAATTGCTGCCAGCTGAGGGAGGAATATCGGCGTCAGAATGTGAGACGCTATTGCTGCCAGCTGAGGGAGGAATATCGGCTCCAGAATGTGCGACGCAATTGCTGCCAGCTGAGAGAGGAATATCGGCGTCAGAATGTGCGACGCAATTGCTGCCAGCTGAGGGAGGAATATCGGCGTCAGAATGTGAGACGCAATTGCTGCCAGCTGAGGGAGAAATATCGGCTTCAGAATGTGAGACGCAATTGCTGCCAGCTGAGAGAGGAATATCGGCGTCAGAATGTGCGACGCAATTGCTGCCAGCTGAGGGAAGAATATCAGCTCCAGAATGTGAGACGCAATGGCTGCCAGCTGAGGGAGGAATATCAGCTTCAGAATGTGAGACGCAATTGCTCCTAGCTGAGGGAGGAATATCGGCCTCAGAATGTGAGACGCAATTGCTGCCAGCTGAGGGAGGAATATCGGCTTCAGAAAGTGAGACGCAATTGCTGCCAGCTGAGGGAGGAATATCGGCTTCAGAATGTGAGACGCAATTGCTTCCAGCTGAGGAAGGAATATCGGCTTCAGAATGTGAGACGCAATTGCTTCTAGCTGAGGGAGGAATATCGGCTACAGAATGTGAGACGCAATTGCTTCTAGCTGAGGGAGAAATATCGGCGTCAGAATGTGCGACGCAATTGCTGCCAGCTGAGGGAGGAATATCGACTCCAGAATGTGCGACGCAATTGCTTCTAGCTGAGGGAGGAATATCGGCTTCAGAATGTGAGACGCAATTGCTTCTAGCTGAGGGAGGAATATCGGCTTCAGAATGTGAGACGCAATTGCTGCCAGCTGAGGGAGGAATATCAGCTTCAGAATGTGCGACGCAATTGCTTCTAGCTGAGGGAGGAATATCGGCTTCAGAATGTGAGACGCAATTGCTGCCAGCTGAGGGAGGAATATCAGCTCCAGGATGTGCGACGCAATTGCTTCTAGCTGAGGGAGGAATATCGGCTTCAGAATGTGAGACGCAATTGCTTCTAGCTGAGGAAGGAATATCGGCTCCAGAATGTGAGACGCAATTGCTTCTAGCTGAGGAAGGAATATCGGCGTCAGAATGTGCGACGCAATTGCTGCCAGCTGGGAGAGGAATATCGGCTCCAGAATGTGCGACGCAATTGCTGCCAGCTGAGGGAGGAATATCGGCGTCAGAATGTGAGACGCATTTGCTGCCAGCTGAGGGAGGAATATCGGCGTCAGAATGTGAGACCCGATTGCTGCCAGCTGAGGGAGGAATATCGGCTTCAGAATGTGAGACGCAATTGCTTCTAGCTGAGGGAGGAATATCGGCGTCAGGATGTGAGACGCAATTGCTGCCAGCTGAGGGAGGAATATCGGCTCCAGAATGTGCGACGCAATTGCTGCCAGCTGAGGGAGGAATATCGGCTTCAGAATGTGAGACGCAATTGCTTCTAGCTGAGGGAGGAATATCGGCGTCAGGATGTGAGACGCAATTGCTGCCAGCTGAGGGAGGAATATCGGCTTCAGAATGTGCGACGCAATTGCTTCTAGCTGAGGGAGGAATATCGGCGTCAGAATGTGCGACGCAATTGCTGCCAGCTGAGGGAGGAATATCGGCGTCAGAATGTGCGACGCAATTGCTGCCAGCTGAGAGAGGAATATCGGCTTCAGAATGTGCGACGCAATTGCTGCCAGCTGAGGGAGGCATATCGGCGTCAGAATGTGCGACGCAATTGCTGCCAGCTGAGAGAGGAATATAGGCTTCAGAATGTGCGACGCAGTTGCTGCCAGCTGAGGGAGGAATATCGGCGTCAAAATGTGATACGCAATTGCTTCTAGCTGAGAGAGGAATATCGGCTTCAGAATGTGCGACGCAATTGCTGCCAGCTGAGGGAGGCATATCGGCGTCAGAATGTGCGACGCAATTGCTGCCAGCTGAGGGAGGAATATCGGCTTCAGAATGTGAGACGCAATTGCTGCCAGCTGAGGGAGGAATATCGGCGTCAGAATGTGCGACGCAATTGCTGCAAGCTGAGGGAGGAATATCAGCTCCAGAATGTGAGACGCAATTGCTGCCAGCTGAGGGAGGAATATTGGCGTCAGAATGTGCGACGCAATTGCTGCCAGCTGAGGGAGGAATATCAGCTTCAGAATGTGAGACGCAATTGCTTCTAGCTGAGGGATGAATATCGGCTCCAGAATGTGCGACGCAATTGCTGCCAGCTGAGAGAGGAATTTCGGCGTCAGAATGTGCGACGCAATTGCTGCCAGCTGAGGGAGGAATATCGGCGTCAGAATGTGAGACGCTATTGCTGCCAGCTGAGGGAGGAATATCGGCTCCAGAATGTGCGACGCAATTGCTGCCAGCTGAGAGAGGAATATCGGCGTCAGAATGTGCGACGCAATTGCTGCCAGCTGAGGGAGGAATATCGGCGTCAGAATGTGAGACGCAATTGCTGCCAGCTGAGGGAGAAATATCGGCTTCAGAATGTGAGACGCAATTGCTGCCAGCTGAGAGAGGAATATCGGCGTCAGAATGTGCGACGCAATTGCTGCCAGCTGAGGGAAGAATATCAGCTCCAGAATGTGAGACGCAATGGCTGCCAGCTGAGGGAGGAATATCAGCTTCAGAATGTGAGACGCAATTGCTCCTAGCTGAGGGAGGAATATCGGCCTCAGAATGTGAGACGCAATTGCTGCCAGCTGAGGGAGGAATATCGGCTTCAGAAAGTGAGACGCAATTGCTGCCAGCTGAGGGAGGAATATCGGCTTCAGAATGTGAGACGCAATTGCTTCCAGCTGAGGAAGGAATATCGGCTTCAGAATGTGAGACGCAATTGCTTCTAGCTGAGGGAGGAATATCGGCTACAGAATGTGAGACGCAATTGCTTCTAGCTGAGGGAGAAATATCGGCGTCAGAATGTGCGACGCAATTGCTGCCAGCTGAGGGAGGAATATCGACTCCAGAATGTGCGACGCAATTGCTTCTAGCTGAGGGAGGAATATCGGCTTCAGAATGTGAGACGCAATTGCTTCTAGCTGAGGGAGGAATATCGGCTTCAGAATGTGAGACGCAATTGCTGCCAGCTGAGGGAGGAATATCAGCTTCAGAATGTGCGACGCAATTGCTTCTAGCTGAGGGAGGAATATCGGCTTCAGAATGTGAGACGCAATTGCTGCCAGCTGAGGGAGGAATATCAGCTCCAGGATGTGCGACGCAATTGCTTCTAGCTGAGGGAGGAATATCGGCTTCAGAATGTGAGACGCAATTGCTTCTAGCTGAGGAAGGAATATCGGCTCCAGAATGTGAGACGCAATTGCTTCTAGCTGAGGAAGGAATATCGGCGTCAGAATGTGAGACGCAATTGCTGCCAGCTGAGGGAGGAATATCGGCTTCAGAATGTGAGACGCAATTGCTGCCAGCTGAGGGAGGAATATCGGCGTCAGAATGTGCGACGCAATTGCTCCCAGCTGAGAGAGGAATATCGGCGTCAGAATGTGAGACGCAATTGCTTCTAGCTGAGGGGGGAATATCGGCTTCAGAATGTGCCACGCAATTGCTGCCGGTTGAGGTAGGAATATCGGCGTCAGAATGTGAGACGCAATTGCTGCCAGCTGAGGAAGAGATATCGGCGTCAGAATGTGAGACGCAATTGCTGCCAGCTGAGGGAGGAATATCGGCTTCAGAATGTGAGACGCAATTGCTGCCGGCTGAGGGAGGAATATCGGCGTCAGAATGTGCGACGCAATTGCTCGCAGCTGAGGGAGGAATATCGGCGTCAGAATTTGAAACGCAATTGCTTCTAGCTGAGGAAGAAATATTGGCGTCAAAATGTGAGACGCAATTGCTTCTAGCTGAGAATGGAATATCGGCGTCAGAATGTGAGACGCAATTGCTTCTAGCTGAGGGAGGAATATCGGCGTCAGAATGTGCGACGCAATTGCTGCCAGCTGAGGGAGGAATATCAGCTTCAGAATGTGAGACGCAATTGCTTCTAGCTGAGGGAAGAATATCGGCGTCAGAATGTGCGACGCAATTGCTGCCAGCTGAGGGAGGAATATCGGCGTCAGAATGTGCGACGCAATTGCTTCTAGCTGAGGGAGAAATATCAGCTTCAGAATGTGCGACGCAATTGCTGCCAGCTGAGGAAGGAATATCGGCGTCAGAATGTGCGACGCAATTGCTTCTGGCTGAGGGAGGAATATCGGCGTCAGAATGTGCGACGCATTTGCTTCTAGCTGAGGGAGGAATATCAGCTGCAGAATGTGAGACGCAAATGCTGCCAGCTGTGGGAGGAATATCAGCTGCCGAATGTGAGACGCAATTGCTTCTAGCTGAGGGAGGAATATCAGCTTCAGAATGTGAGACGCGATTGCTTATAGCTGAGGGAGGAATATCGGCGTCAGAATGTGCGACGCAATTGCTGCCAGCTGAGGGAGGAATATTGGCGTCAGAATATGAGACGCACTTGCTTCTAGCTGAGGCTAGGAATATTGGCTTCAGAATGTGCGACGCAATTGCTTCTAGCTGAGGGAGAAATATCAGCTTCAGAATGTGCGACGCAATTGCTGCCAGCTGAGGGAGGTATATCGGCGTCAGAATTTGAAACGCTATTGCTTCTAGCTGAGGAAGAAATATCGGCGTCAAAATGTGAGACGCAATTGCTTCTAGCTGAGAGAGGATTATCGGCGTCAGAATGTGAGACGCAATTGCTTCTAGCTGAGGGAGGAATATCGGCGTCAGAATGTGCGACGCAATTGCTGCCAGCTGAGGAAGGAATATCAGCTTCAGAATGTGAGACGCAATTGCTTCTAGCTGAGGGAGGAATATCGGCGTCAGAATGTGCGACGCAATTGCTGCCAGCTGAGGGAGGAATATCGGCGTCAGAATGTGCGACGCAATTGCTTCTAGCTGAGGGAGAAATATCAGCTTCAGAATGTGCGACGCAATTGCTGCCAGCTGAGGGAGGAATATCGGCGTCAGAATTTGAAACGCAATTGCTTCTAGCTGAGGGAGAAATATCAGCTTCAGAATGTGCGACGCAATTGCTGCCAGCTGAGGGAGGAATATCGGCGTCAGAATTTGAAGCGCAATTGCTTCTAGCTGAGGAAGAAATATCAGCTTCAGAATGTGCGACGCAATTGCTGCCAGCTGAGGGAGAAATATCGGCGTCAGAATGTGCGACGCAATTGCTTCTAGCTGAGGGGGAAATATCAGCTTCAGAATGTGCGACGCAATTGCTGCCAGCTGAGGGAGGAATATCGGCTTCAGAATTTGAAACGCAATTGCTTCTGGCTGTGGAAGGAATATCGGCGTCAAAATGTGAGACGCAATTGCTTCTAGCTGAGGGAGGAATATCGGCGTCAGAATGTGAGACGCAATTGCTGCCAGCTGAGGGAGGAATATCGGCGTCAGAATGTGAGACGCGATTGCTGCCAGCTGAGGAAGGAATATTGGCGTCAGAATGTGAGACGCAATTGCTGCCAGCTGAGAGAGGAATATCGGCGTCAGAATGTGAGACGCAATTGCTGCCAGCTGAGGGAGGAATATTGGCGTCAGAATGTGAGACGCACTTGCTTCTAGCTGAGGCTAGGAATATCGGTTCAGAATGTGCGACGCAATTGCTTCTGGCTGAGGGAGAAATATCAGCTTCAGAATGTGAGACGCAATTGCTTCTAGCTGAGGGAGAAATATCAGCTTCAGAATGTGCGACGCAATTGCTGCCAGCTGAGGGAGGAATATCAGCTTCAGAATGTGCGACGCAATTGCTGCCAGCTGAGGGAGGAATATCGGCGTCAGAATTTGAAACGCAATTGCTTCTAGCTGAGGAAGAAATATCGGCGTCAAAATGTGAGACGCAATTGCTTCTAGCTGAGAGAGGAATATCGGCGTCAGAATGTGAGACGCAATTGCTTCTAGCTGAGGGAGGAATATCGGCGTCAGAATGTGAGACGCAATTGCTGCCAGCTGAGGAAGGAATATCGGCGTCAGAATGTGAGACGCAATTGCTTCTAGCTGAGGGAGGAATATCGGCGTCAGAATGTGAGACGCAATTGCTTCTAGCTGAGAGAGGAATATCGGCGTCAGAATGTGAGACGCAATTGCTTCTAGCTTAGGAAGAAATATCGGCGTCAAAATGTGAGACGCAATTGCTTCTAGCTGAGAGAAGAATATCGGCGTCAGAATGTGAGACGCAATTGCTGCCAGCCGAGGGAGGAATATCGGCGTCAGAATGTGAAACGCAATTGCTTCTAGCTGAGGAAGAAAAATCGGCGTCAAAATGTGAGACGCAATTGCTTCTAGCTGAGAGAGGAATATCGGCGTCAGAATGTGAGACGCAATTGCTTCTAGCTGAGGGAGGAATATCGGCGTCAGAATGTGAGACGCAATTGCTGCCAGCTGAGGGAGGAATATCGGCGTCAGAATGTGAGACGCAATTGCTTCTAGCTGAGGGAGGAATATCGGCGTCAGAATGTGAGACGCAATTGCTTCTAGCTGAGAGAGGAATATCGGCGTCAGAATGTGAAACGCTATTGCTTCTAGCTGAGGAAGAAATATCGGCGTCAAAATGTGAGACGCAATTGCTTCTAGCTGAGAGAGGATTATCGGCGTCAGAATGTGAGACGCAATTGCTTCTAGCTGAGGGAGGAATATTGGCGTCAGAATGTGCGACGCAATTGCTGCCAGCTGAGGAAGGAATATCAGCTTCAGAATGTGAGACGCAACTGCTTCTAGCTGAGGGAGGAATATCGGCGTCAGAATGTGCGACGCAATTGCTGCCAGCTGAGGGAGGAATATCGGCGTCAGAATGTGCGACGCAATTGCTTCTAGCTGAGGGAGAAATATCAGCTTCAGAATGTGCGACGCAATTGCTGCCAGCTGAGGGAGGAATATCGGCGTCAGAATTTGAAACGCAATTGCTTCTAGCTGAGGGAGAAATATCAGCTTCAGAATGTGCGACGCAATTGCTGCCAGCTGAGGGAGGAATATCGGCGTCAGAATTTGAAGCGCAATTGCTTCTAGCTGAGGGAGAAATATCAGCTTCAGAATGTGCGACGCAATTGCTGCCAGCTGAGGGAGAAATATCGGCGTCAGAATGTGCGACGCAATTGCTTCTAGCTGAGGGAGAAATATCAGCTTCAGAATGTGCGACGCAATTGCTGCCAGCTGAGGGAGGAATATCGGCTTCAGAATTTGAAACGCAATTGCTTCTAGCTGTGGAAGAAATATCGGCGTCAAAATGTGAGACGCAATTGCTTCTAGCTGAGGGAGGAATATCGGCGTCAGAATGTGAGACGCAATTGCTGCCAGCTGAGGGAGGAATATCGGCGTCAGAATGTGAGACGCGATTGCTGCCAGCTGAGGGAGGAATATTGGCGTCAGAATGTGAGACGCAATTGCTGCCAGCTGAGAGAGGAATATCGGCGTCAGAATGTGAGACGCAATTGCTGCCAGCTGAGGGAGGAATATTGGCGTCAGAATGTGAGACGCACTTGCTTCTAGCTGAGGCTAGGAATATCGGTTCAGAATGTGCGACGCAATTGCTTCTGGCTGAGGGAGAAATATCAGCTTCAGAATGTGAGACGCAATTGCTTCTAGCTGAGGGAGAAATATCAGCTTCAGAATGTGCGACGCAATTGCTGCCAATTGAGGGAGGAATATCAGCTTCAGAATGTGCGACGCAATTGCTGCCAGCTGAGGGAGGAATATCGGCGTCAGAATTTGAAACGCAATTGCTTCTAGCTGAGGAAGAAATATCGGCGTCAAAATGTGAGACGCAATTGCTTCTAGCTGAGAGAGGAATATCGGCGTCAGAATGTGAGACGCAATTGCTTCTAGCTGAGGGAGGAATATCGGCGTCAGAATGTGAGACGCAATTGCTGCCAGCTGAGGGAGGAATATCGGCGTCAGAATGTGAGACGCAATTGCTTCTAGCTGAGGGAGGAATATCGGCGTCAGAATGTGAGACGCAATTGCTTCTAGCTGAGAGAGGAATATCGGCGTCAGAATGTGAGACGCAATTGCTTCTAGCTTAGGAAGAAATATCGGCGTCAAAATGTGAGACGCAATTGCTTCTAGCTGAGAGAGGAATATCGGCGTCAGAATGTGAGACGCAATTGCTGCCAGCCGAGGGAGGAATATCGGCGTCAGAATGTGAAACGCAATTGCTTCTAGCTGAGGAAGAAATATCGGCGTCAAAATGTGAGACGCAATTGCTGCCAGCCGAGGGAGGAATATCGGCGTCAGAATGTGAGACGCAATTGCTGCCAGCTGAGGGAGGAATATCGGCGTCAGAATGTGAGACGCAATTGCTTCTAGCTGAGGGAGGAATATCGGCGTCAGAATGTGCGACGCAATTGCTTCTAGCTGAGGGAGGAATATCATTTGCAGAATGTGAGACGCAATTGCCGCCAGCTGTGGGAGGAATATCAGCTGCAGAATGTGAGACGCAATTGCTTCTAGCTGAGGGAGGAATATCAGCTTCAGAATGTGAGACGCGATTGCTTATAGCTGAGGGAGGAATATCGGCGTCAGAATGTGCGACGCAATTGCTGCCATCTGAGGGAGGAATATTGGCGTCAGAATGTGAGACGCACTTGCTTCTAGCTGAGGCTAGGAATATTGGCTTCAGAATGTGCGACGCAATTGCTTCTAGCTGAGGAAGAAATATCGGCGTCAAAATGTGAGACGCAATTGCTTCTAGCTGAGAGAGGAATATCGGCGTCAGAATGTGAGACGCAATTGCTTCTAGCTGAGGGAGGAATATCGGCGTCAGAATGTGCGACGCAATTGCTGCCAGCTGAGGGAGGAATATCAGCTTCAGAATGTGAGACGCAATTGCTTCTAGCTGAGGGAGAAATATTTGCTTCAGAATGTGGGAAGCAATTGCTGCCAGATGAGGGAGGAATATCGGCGTCAGAATGTGCGACGCAATTGCTTCTAGCTGAGGCAGAAATATTAGCTTCAGAATGTGCGACGCAATTGCTGCCAGCTGAGGGAGGAATATCGGCGTCAGAATTTGAAGCGCAATTGCTTCTAGCTGAGGGAGAAATATCAGCTCCAGAATGTGCGACGCAATTACTGCCAGCTGAGGGAGAAATATCGGCGTCAGAATGTGCGACGCAATTGCTTCTAGCTGAGGGAGAAATATCAGCTTCAGAATGTGCGACGCAATTGCTGCCAGCTGAGGGAGGAATATCGGCTTCAGAATTTGAAACGCAATTGCTTCTAGCTGTGGAAGAAATATCGGCGTCGAAATGTGAGACGCATTGCTTCTAGCTGAGAGAGGAATATCGGCGTCAGAATGTGAGACGCATTTGCTTCTGGCTGAGGGGGGAATATCGGCTTCAGAATGTGAGACGCAATTGCTTCTAGCTGAGAGAGGAATATCGGCGTCAGAATGTGAGACGCAATTGCTTCTAGCTAGGGGAGGCATATCGCCTTCAGAATGTGAGACGCAATTGCTGCCAGCTGAGGGAGAAATATCGGCTTCAGAATGTGAGACGCAATTGCTGCCAGCTGAGGGAGAAATATCGGCGTCAGAATGTGAGACGCAATTGCTTCTAGCTGAGGGAGGAATATCGGCTTCAGAATGTGAGACGCAATTGCTGCCAGCTGAGGGAGGAATATCGGCGTCAGAATGTGAGACGCAATTGCTTCTACCTGAGGGAGGAATATCGGCTTCAGAATGTGAGACGCAATTGCTGCCAGCTGAGGGAGGAATATCGGCGTCAGAATGTGCGACGCAATTGCTGCCAGCTGAGGGAGGAATATCGGCGTCAGAATGTGAGACGCAATTGCTGCCAGCTGAGGGAGAAATATCGGCTTCAGAATGTGAGACGCAATTGCTTCTACCTGAGGGAGGAATATCGGCTTCAGAATGTGAGACGCAATTGCTGCCAGCTGAGGGAGGAATATCAGCTTCAGAATGTGAGACGCACTCGCTGCCAGCTGAGGGAGGAATATCAGCTTCAGACTGTGAAACGCAATTGCTGCCAGCTGAGGGAGGAATATCGGCGTCAGAATGTGCGACGCAATTGCTTCTAGCTGAGGCTAGGAATATCAACTTCAGAATGTGCGACGCAATTGCTGCCAGCTGAGGGAGGAATATCAGCTTCAGAATGTGAGACGCAATTGCTTCTAGCTGGAGGAGGAATATCGGCGTCAGAATGTGCGACGCAATTGCTGCCAGCTGAGAGAGGAATATCGGCTTCAGAATGTGCGACGCAATTGCTGCCAGCTGAGGAAGGAATATCAGCTTCAGAATGTGAGACGCAATTGCTGCCAGCTGAGGGAGAAATATCGGCTTCAGAATGTGAGACGCAATTGCTTCTAGCTGAGGGAGCAATATCAGCTTCAGAATAGGAGACGCAATTGCTGCCAGCTGAGGGAGCAATATCGGCTTCAGAATGTGCGACGCAATTGCTGCCAGCTGAGAGAGGAATATCGGCTTCAGAATGTGCGACGCAATTGCTGCCAGCTGAGGGAGGAATATCAGCTTCAGAATGTGAGACGCAATTGCTTCTAGCTGAGGGAGGAATATCAGCTTCAGAATGTGAGACGCAATTGCTTCTAGCTGAGGGAGGAATATCAGCTTCAGAATGTGAGACGCAATTGCTGCCAGCTGAGGGAGGAATATCGGCTTCAGAATGTGAGACGCTATTGCTGCCAGCTTGGGGAGGAATATCGGCGTCAGAATGTGCGACGCAATTGCTGCCAGCTGAGGAAGAAATATCAGCTTCAGAATGTGAGACACAATTGCTGCCAGCTGAGGGAGCAATATCGGCGTCAGAATGTGCGACGCAATTGCTGCCAGCTGAGAGAGGAATATCGGCTTCAGAATGTGCGACGCAATTGCTGCCAGCTGAGGGAGGAATATCGGCGTCAGAATGTGAGACGCATTTGCTGCCAGCTGAGGGAGGAATATCGGCGTCAGAATGTGAGACGCGATTGCTGCCATCTGAGGGAGGAATATCGGCTTCAGAATGTGAGACGCAATTGCTGCCAGCTGAGAGAGGAATATCGGCTTCAGAATGTGCGACGCAGTTGCTGCCAGCTGAGGGAGGAATATCGGCGTCAGAATGTGCGACGCAATTGCTGCAAGCTGAGGGAGGAATATCAGCTCCAGAATGTGAGACGCAATTGCTTCTAGCTGAGGAGGGAATATCGGCGTCAGAATGTGCGACGCAATTGCTGCCAGCTGAGGGAGGAATATCAGCTCCAGAATGTGCGACGCAGTTGCTGCCAGCTGAGGGAGGAATATCGGCGTCAAAATGTGATACGCAATTGCTTCTAGCTGAGAGAGGAATATCGGCTTCAGAATGTGCGACGCAATTGCTGCCAGCTGAGGGAGGCATATCGGCGTCAGAATGTGCGACGCAATTGCTGCCAGCTGAGGGAGGAATATCGGCGTCAGAATGTGAGACGCAATTGCTTCCAGCTGAGGGAGGAATATCGGCTCCAGAATGTGCGACGCAATTGCTGCCAGCTGAGAGAGGAATATCGGCGTCAGAATGTGCGACGCAATTGCTGCCAGCTGAGGAAGGAATATCGGCGTCAGAATGTGAGACGCAATTGCTGCCAGCTGAGGGAGAAATATCGGCTTCAGAATGTGAGACGCAATTGCTGCCAGCTGAGAGAGGAATATCGGCGTCAGAATGTGCGACGCAATTGCTGCCAGCTGAGGGAGGAATATCGGCTTCAGAATGTGAGACGCAATTGCTGCCAGCTGAGGGAGGAATATCAGCTTCAGAATGTGAGACGCAATTGCTTCTAGCTGAGGGAGGAATATCGGCCCCAGAATGTGAGACGCAATTGCTGCCAGCTGAGGGAGGAATATCGGCTTCAGAATGTGAGACGCAATTGCTGCCAGCTGAGGGAGGAATATCGGCTTCAGAATGTGCGACGCAATTGCTTCCAGCTGAGGAAGGAATATCGGCTTCAGAATGTGAGACGCAATTGCTTCTAGCTGAGGGAGGAATATCGGCTTCAGAATGTGCGACGCAATTGCTTCTAGCTGAGGGAGGAATATCGGCTTCAGAATGTGAGACGCAATTGCTTCTAGCTGAGGGAGGAATATCGGCTTCAGAATGTGAGACGCAATTGCTGCCAGCTGAGGGAGGAATATCAGCTTCAGAATGTGCGACGCAATTGCTTCTAGCTGAGGGAGGAATATCGGCTTCAGAATGTGAGACGCAATTGCTTCTAGCTGAGGAAGGAATATCGGCTCCAGAATGTGAGACGCAATTGCTTCTAGCTGAGGGAGGAATATCGGCGTCAGAATGTGAGACGCAATTGCTGCCAGCTGAGGGAGGAATATCGGCTTCAGAATGTGAGACGCAATTGCTGCCAGCTGAGGGAGGAATATCGGCGTCAGAATGTGCGACGCAATTGCTGCCAGCTGAGAGAGGAATATCGGCTTCAGAATGTGCGACGCAATTGCTGCCAGCTGAGGGAGGCATATCGGCGTCAGAATGTGCGACGCAATTGCTGCCAGCTGAGAGAGGAATATCGGCTTCAGAATGTGCGACGCAGTTGCTGCCAGCTGAGGGAGGAATATCGGCGTCAAAATGTGATACGCAATTGCTTCTAGCTGAGAGAGGAATATCGGCTTCAGAATGTGCGACGCAATTGCTGCCAGCTGAGGGAGGCATATCGGCGTCAGAATGTGCGACGCAATTGCTGCCAGCTGAGGGAGGAATATCGGCTTCAGAATGTGAGACGCAATTGCTGCCAGCTGAGGCAGGAATATCGGCGTCATAATGTGCGACGCAATTGCTGCAAGCTGAGGGAGGAATATCAGCTCCAGAATGTGAGACGCAATTGCTGCCAGCTGAGGGAGGAATATCGGCGTCAGAATGTGCGACGCAATTGCTGCCAGCTGAGGGAGGAATATAAGCTTCAGAATGTGAGACGCAATTGCTTCTAGCTGAGGGAGGAATATCGGCTCCAGAATGTGCGACGCAATTGCTGCCAGCTGAGAGAGGAATTTCGGCGTCAGAATGTGCGACGCAATTGCTGCCAGCTGAGGGAGGAATATCGGCGTCAGAATGTGAGACGCAATTGCTGCCAGCTGAGGGAGGAATATCGGCTCCAGAATGTGCGACGCAATTGCTGCCAGCTGAGAGAGGAATATCGGCGTCAGAATGTGCGACGCAATTGCTGCCAGCTGAGGGAGGAATATCGGCGTCAGAATGTGAGACGCAATTGCTGCCAGCTGAGGGAGGAATATCGGCTTCAGAATGTGAGACGCAATTGCTGCCAGCTGAGAGAGGAATATCGGCGTCAGAATGTGCGACGCAATTGCTGCCAGCTGAGGGAAGAATATCAGATCCAGAATGTGAGACGCAATTGCTTCTAGCTGAGGGAGGAATATCGGCTTCAGAATGTGAGACGCAATTGCTTCTAGCTGAGGGAGGAATATCGGCGTCAGAATGTGCGACGCAATTGCTGCCAGCTGAGGGAGGAATATCGACTTCAGAATGTGCGACGCAATTGCTTCTAGCTGAGGGAGGAATATCGGCTTCAGAATGTGAGACGCAATTGCTTCTAGCTGAGGGAGGAATATCGGCTTCAGAATGTGAGACGCAATTGCTGCCAGCTGAGGGAGGAATATCAGCTCCAGAATGTGCGACGCAATTGCTTCTAGCTGAGGGAGGAATATCGGCTTCAGAATGTGAGACGCAATTGCTTCTAGCTGAGGAAGGAATATCGGCTCCAGAATGTGAGACGCAATTGCTTCTAGCTGAGGGAGGAATATCGGCGTCAGAATGTGAGACGCAATTGCTGCCAGCTGAGGGAGGAATATCGGCTTCAGAATGTGAGACGCAATTGCTGCCAGCTGAGGGAGGAATATCGGCGTCAGAATGTGCGACGCAATTGCTCCCAGCTGAGAGAGGAATATCGGCGTCAGAATGTGAGACGCACTTGCTTCTAGCTGAGGCTAGGAATATTGGCTTCAGAATGTGAGACGCAATTGCTGCCAGCTGAGGGAGGAATATCGGCGTCAGAATGTGCGACGCAATTGCTCCCAGCTGAGGGAGGAATATCGGCGTCAGAATTTGAAACGCAATTGCTTCTAGCTGAGGAAGAAATATCGGCGTCAAAATGTGAGACGCAATCGCTTCTAGCTGAGAGAGGAATATCGGCGTCAGAATGTGAGACGCAATTGCTTCTAGCTGAGGGAGGAATATCGGCGTCAGAACGGCGACGCAATTGCTGCCAGCTGAGGAAGGAATATCAGCTTCAGAATGTGAGACGCAATTGCTTCTAGCTGAGGGAGGAATATCGGCGTCAGAATGTGCGACGCAATTGCTGCCAGCTGAGGGAGGAATATCGGCGTCAGAATGTGCGACGCAATTGCTTCTAGCTGAGGGAGAAATATCAGCTTCAGAATGTGCGACGCAATTGCTGCCAGCTGAGGGAGGAATATCGGCGTCATAATTTGAAACGCAATTGCTTCTAGCTGAGGGAGAAATATCAGCTTCAGAATGTGCGACGCAATTGCTGCCAGCTGAAGGAGAAATATCGGCGTCAGAATGTGCGACGCAATTGCTGCCAGCTGTGGGAGGAATATCGGCGTCAGAATTTGAAGCGCAATTGCTTCTAGCTGAGGGAGAAATATCAGCTTCAGAATGTGCGACGCAATTGCTGCCAGCTGAAGGAGAAATATCGGCGTCAGAATGTGCGACGCAATTGCTTCTAGCTGAGGGAGAAATATCAGCTTCAGAATGTGCGACGCAATTGCTGCCAGCTGAGGGAGGAATATCGGCTTCAGAATTTGAAACGCAATTGCTTCTAGCTGTGGAAGAAATATCGGCGTCAAAATGTGAGACGCAATTGCTTCTAGCTGAGAGAGGAATATCGGCGTCAGAATGTGAGACGCAATTGCTTCTAGCTGAGGGAGGAATATCGGCTTCAGAATGTGAGACGCAATTGCTTCTAGCTGAGAGAGGAATATCGGCGTCAGAATGTGAGACGCAATTGCTTCTAGCTAGGGGAGGCATATCGGCTCCAGAATGTGAGACGCAATTGCTGCCAGCTGAGGGAGAAATATCGGCGTCAAAATGTGAGACGCAATTGCTGCCAACTGAGGGAGAAATATCGGCTTCAGAATGTGAGACGCAATTGCTTCCAGCTGAGGGAGGAATATCAGCTTCAGAATGTGAGACGCACTCGCTGCCAGCTGAGGGAGGAATATCGGCTTCAGAATGTGCGACGCAATTGCTGCCAGCTAAGAGAGGGGAATATCAGCTTCAGAATGTGATACGCAATTGCTGCCAGCTGAGGGAGGAATATCGGCTTCAGAATGTGAGACGCAATTGCTTCTAGCTGAGAGAGGAATATCGGCGTCAGAATGTGAGACGCAATTGCTTCTAGCTAGGGGAGGCATATCGGCTTCAGAATGTGAGACGCAATTGCTGCCAGCTGAGGGAGAAATATCGGCTTCAGAATGTGAGACGCAATTGCTTCTAGCTGAGGGAGGAATATCGGCTTCAGAATGTGAGACGCAATTGCTTCTAGCTGAGGAAGGAATATCGGCTCCAGAATGTGAGACGCAATTGCTTCTAGCTGAGGGAGGAATATCGGCGTCAGAATGTGAGACGCAATTGCTGCCAGCTGAGGGAGGAATATCGGCTTCAGAATGTGAGACGCAATTGCTGCCAGCTGAGGGAGGAATATCGGCGTCAGAATGTGCGACGCAATTGCTGCCAGCTGAGAGAGGAATATCGGCTTCAGAATGTGCGACGCAATTGCTGCCAGCTGAGGGAGGCATATCGGCGTCAGAATGTGCGACGCAATTGCTGCCAGCTGAGAGAGGAATATCGGCTTCAGAATGTGCGACGCAGTTGCTGCCAGCTGAGGGAGGAATATCGGCGTCAAAATGTGATACGCAATTGCTTCTAGCTGAGAGAGGAATATCGGCTTCAGAATGTGCGACGCAATTGCTGCCAGCTGAGGGAGGCATATCGGCGTCAGATTGTGCGACGCAATTGCTGCCAGCTGAGGGAGGAATATCGGCTTCAGAATGTGAGACGCAATTGCTGCCAGCTGAGGCAGGAATATCGGCGTCATAATGTGCGACGCAATTGCTGCAAGCTGAGGGAGGAATATCAGCTCCAGAATGTGAGACGCAATTGCTGCCAGCTGAGGGAGGAATATCGGCGTCAGAATGTGCGACGCAATTGCTGCCAGCTGAGGGAGGAATATAAGCTTCAGAATGTGAGACGCAATTGCTTCTAGCTGAGGGAGGAATATCGGCTCCAGAATGTGCGACGCAATTGCTGCCAGCTGAGAGAGGAATTTCGGCGTCAGAATGTGCGACGCAATTGCTGCCAGCTGAGGGAGGAATATCGGCGTCAGAATGTGAGACGCAATTGCTGCCAGCTGAGGGAGGAATATCGGCTCCAGAATGTGCGACGCAATTGCTGCCAGCTGAGAGAGGAATATCGGCGTCAGAATGTGCGACGCAATTGCTGCCAGCTGAGGGAGGAATATCGGCGTCAGAATGTGAGACGCAATTGCTGCCAGCTGAGGGAGGAATATCGGCTTCAGAATGTGAGACGCAATTGCTGCCAGCTGAGAGAGAAATATCGGCGTCAGAATGTGCGACGCAATTGCTGCCAGCTGAGGGAAGAATATCAGATCCAGAATGTGAGACGCAATTGCTTCTAGCTGAGGGAGGAATATCGGCTTCAGAATGTGAGACGCAATTGCTTCTAGCTGAGGGAGGAATATCGGCGTCAGAATGTGCGACGCAATTGCTGCCAGCTGAGGGAGGAATATCGACTTCAGAATGTGCGACGCAATTGCTTCTAGCTGAGGGAGGAATATCGGCTTCAGAATGTGAGACGCAATTGCTTCTAGCTGAGGGAGGAATATCGGCTTCAGAATGTGAGACGCAATTGCTGCCAGCTGAGGGAGGAATATCAGCTCCAGAATGTGCGACGCAATTGCTTCTAGCTGAGGGAGGAATATCGGCTTCAGAATGTGAGACGCAATTGCTTCTAGCTGAGGAAGGAATATCGGCTCCAGAATGTGAGACGCAATTGCTTCTAGCTGAGGGAGGAATATCGGCGTCAGAATGTGAGACGCAATTGCTGCCAGCTGAGGGAGGAATATCGGCTTCAGAATGTGAGACGCAATTGCTGCCAGCTGAGGGAGGAATATCGGCGTCAGAATGTGCGACGCAATTGCTCCCAGCTGAGAGAGGAATATCGGCGTCAGAATGTGAGACGCACTTGCTTCTAGCTGAGGCTAGGAATATTGGCTTCAGAATGTGAGACGCAATTGCTGCCAGCTGAGGGAGGAATATCGGCGTCAGAATGTGCGACGCAATTGCTCCCAGCTGAGGGAGGAATATCGGCGTCAGAATTTGAAACGCAATTGCTTCTAGCTGAGGAAGAAATATCGGCGTCAAAATGTGAGACGCAATCGCTTCTAGCTGAGAGAGGAATATCGGCGTCAGAATGTGAGACGCAATTGCTTCTAGCTGAGGGAGGAATATCGGCGTCAGAACGGCGACGCAATTGCTGCCAGCTGAGGAAGGAATATCAGCTTCAGAATGTGAGACGCAATTGCTTCTAGCTGAGGGAGGAATATCGGCGTCAGAATGTGCGACGCAATTGCTGCCAGCTGAGGGAGGAATATCGGCGTCAGAATGTGCGACGCAATTGCTTCTAGCTGAGGGAGAAATATCAGCTTCAGAATGTGCGACGCAATTGCTGCCAGCTGAGGGAGGAATATCGGCGTCATAATTTGAAACGCAATTGCTTCTAGCTGAGGGAGAAATATCAGCTTCAGAATGTGCGACGCAATTGCTGCCAGCTGAAGGAGAAATATCGGCGTCAGAATGTGCGACGCAATTGCTGCCAGCTGTGGGAGGAATATCGGCGTCAGAATTTGAAGCGCAATTGCTTCTAGCTGAGGGAGAAATATCAGCTTCAGAATGTGCGACGCAATTGCTGCCAGCTGAAGGAGAAATATCGGCGTCAGAATGTGCGACGCAATTGCTTCTAGCTGAGGGAGAAATATCAGCTTCAGAATGTGCGACGCAATTGCTGCCAGCTGAGGGAGGAATATCGGCTTCAGAATTTGAAACGCAATTGCTTCTAGCTGTGGAAGAAATATCGGCGTCAAAATGTGAGACGCAATTGCTTCTAGCTGAGAGAGGAATATCGGCGTCAGAATGTGAGACGCAATTGCTTCTAGCTGAGGGAGGAATATCGGCTTCAGAATGTGAGACGCAATTGCTTCTAGCTGAGAGAGGAATATCGGCGTCAGAATGTGAGACGCAATTGCTTCTAGCTAGGGGAGGCATATCGGCTCCAGAATGTGAGACGCAATTGCTGCCAGCTGAGGGAGAAATATCGGCGTCAAAATGTGAGACGCAATTGCTGCCAACTGAGGGAGAAATATCGGCTTCAGAATGTGAGACGCAATTGCTTCCAGCTGAGGGAGGAATATCAGCTTCAGAATGTGAGACGCACTCGCTGCCAGCTGAGGGAGGAATATCGGCTTCAGAATGTGCGACGCAATTGCTGCCAGCTAAGAGAGGGGAATATCAGCTTCAGAATGTGATACGCAATTGCTGCCAGCTGAGGGAGGAATATCGGCTTCAGAATGTGAGACGCAATTGCTTCTAGCTGAGAGAGGAATATCGGCGTCAGAATGTGAGACGCAATTGCTTCTAGCTAGGGGAGGCATATCGGCTTCAGAATGTGAGACGCAATTGCTGCCAGCTGAGGGAGAAGTATCGGCTTCAGAATGTGAGACGCAATTGCTGCCAGCTGAGGGAGAAATATCGGCGTCAGAATGTGAGACGCAATTGCTGCCAGCTGAGGAAGGAATATCGGCTTCAGAATGTGAGACGCAATTGCTGCCAGCTGAGGGAGGAATATCAGCTTCAGAATGTGAGACGCACTCGCTGCTAGCTGAGGGAGGAATATCAGCTTCAGAATGTGAGACGCAATTGCTGCCAGCTGAGGGAGGAATATCGGCGTCAGAATGTGCGACGCAATTGCTTCTAGCTGAGGCTAGGAATATCAACTTCAGAATGTGCGACGCAATTGCTGCCAGCTGAGGGAGGAATATCGGCTTCAGAATGTGAGACGCAATTGCTGCCAGCTTGGGGAGGAATATCGGCGTCAGAATGTGCGACGCAATTGCTGCCAGCTGAGGGAGGAATATCAGCTTCAGAATGTGAGACGCAATTGCTTCTAGCTGAGGGAGGAATATCGGCGTCAGAATGTGCGACGCAATTGCTGCCAGCTGAGAGAGGAATATCGGCTCCGGAATGTGCGACGCAATTGCTGCCAGCTGAGGGGGGAATATCAGCTTCAGAATGTGAGACGCAATTGCTGCCAGCTGAGGGAGCAATATCGGCTTCAGAATGTGCGACGCAATTGCTTCTAGCTGAGGGAGGAATATCAGCTTCAGAATGTGCGACGCAGTTGCTGCCAGCTGAGAGAGGAATATCGGCGTCAGAATGTGAGACGCAATTGCTGCCAGCTGAGGGAGGAATATCGGCGTCAGAATGTGAGACGCAATTGCTGCCAGCTGAGGGAGGAATATCGGCGTCAGAATGTGAGACGCAATTGCTTCTAGCTGAGGGAGGAATATCGGCGTCAGAATGTGAGACGCAATTGCTGCCAGCTGAGAGAGGAATATCGGCTTCAGAATGTGCGACGCAATTGCTGCCAGCTGAGGGAGGAATATCGGCTTCAGAATGTGAGACGCAATTGCTGCCAGCTGAGGGAAGAATATCGGCGTCAGAATGTGCGACGCAATTGCTGCCAGCTGAGAGAGGAATATCGGCTTCAGAATGTGAGACGCAATTGCTGCCAGCTGAGGGAGGAATATCAGCTTCAGAATGTGCGACGCAATTGCTGCCAGCTGAGGGAGGAATATCGGCGTCAGAATGTGCGACGCAATTGCTGCCAGCTGAGGAAGGAATATCGGCGTCAGAATGTGAGACGCAATTGCTGCCAGCTGAGGGAGAAATATCGGCTTCAGAATGTGAGACGCAATTGCTTCTACCTGAGAGAGGAATATCGGCTTCAGAATGTGAGACGCAATTGCTGCCAGCTGAGGGAGGAATATCAGCTTCAGAATGTGAGACGCACTCGCTGCCAGCTGAGGGAGGAATATCAGCTTCAGAATGTGAGACGCAATTGCTGCCAGCTGAGAGAGGAATATCGGCGTCAGAATGTGCGACGCAATTGCTTCTAGCTGAGGCTAGGAATATCAACTTCAGAATGTGCGACGCAATTGCTGCCTGCTGAGGGAGGAATATCGGCTTCAGAATGTGAGACGCAATTGCTGCCAGCTTGGGGAGGAATATCGGCGTCAGAATTTGCCACGCAATTGCTGCCAGCTGAGGGAGGAATATCAGCTTCAGAATGTGAGACGCAATTGCTTCTAGCTGAGGGAGGAATATCGGCGTCAGAATGTGCGACGCAATTGCTGCCAGCTGAGGGAGGAATATCGGCTTCAGAATGTGCGACGCAATTGCTGCCAGCTGAGGGAGGAATATCAGCTTCAGAATGTGAGACGCAATTGCTGCCAGCTGAGGGAGCAATATCGGATCAGAATGTGCGACGCAATTGCTGCCAGCTGAGAGAGGAATATCGGCTTCAGAATGTGCGACGCAATTGCTGCCAGCTGAGGGAGGAATATCGGCGTCAGAATGTGAGACGCATTTGCTGCCAGCTGAGGGAGGAATATCGGCGTCAGAATGTGAGACGCGATTGCTGCCAGCTGAGGGAGGAATATCGGCTTCAGAATGTGAGACGCAATTGCTTCTAGCTGAGGGAGAAATATCAGCTTCAGAATGTGCGACGCAATTGCTCCTAGCTGAGGGAGGAATATCGGCTTCAGAATGTGAGACGCAATTGCTGCCAGCTGAGAGAGGAATATCGGCGTCAGAATGTGCGACGCAATTGCTTCTAGCTGAGGGAGGAATATCAGCTTCAGAATGTGCGACGCAATTGCTGCCAGCTGAGGGAGGAATATCGGCGTCAGGATGTGAGACGCAATTGCTTCTAGCTGAGGGAGGAATATCGGCGTCAGAATGTGAGACGCAATTGCTGCCAGCTGAGGGAGGAATATCGGCGTCAGAATGTGCGACGCAATTGCTGCCAGCTGAGAGAGGAATATCGGCTTCAGAATGTGCGACGCAATTGCTGCCAGCTGAGAGAGGCATATCGGCGTCAGAATGTGCGACGCAATTGCTGCCAGCTGAGAGAGGAATATCGGCTTCAGAATGTGCGACGCAGTTGCTGCCAGCTGAGGGAGGAATATCGGCGTCAGAATGTGCGACGCAATTGCTGCAAGCTGAGGGAGGAATATCAGCTCCAGAATGTGAGACGCAATTGCTGCCAGCTGAGGGAGGAATATCGGCGTCAGAATGTGCGACGCAATTGCTGCCAGCTGAGGGAGGAATATCAGCTTCACAATGTGAGACGCAATTGCTTCTAGTTGAGGGAGGAATATCGGCTCCAGAATGTGCGACGCAATTGCTGCCAGCTGAGAGAGGAATATCGGCGTCAGAATGTGCGACGCAATTGCTGCCAGCTGAGGGAGGAATATCGGCGTCAGAATGTGAGACGCAATTGCTGCCAGCTGAGGGAGGAATATCGGCTCCAGAATGTGCGACGCAATTGCTGCCAGCTGAGAGAGGAATATCGGCATCAGAATGTGCGACGCAATTGCTGCCAGCTGAGGGAGGAATATCGGCGTCAGAATGTGAGACGCAATTGCTGCCAGCTGAGGGAGAAATATCGGCTTCAGAATGTGAGACGCAATTGCTGCCAGCTGAGAGAGAAATATCGGCGTCAGAATGTGCGACGCAATTGCTGCCAGCTGAGGGAAGAATATCAGCTCCAGAATGTGAGACGCAATTGCTGCCAGCTGAGGAAGGAATATCGGCTTCAGAATGTGAGACGCAATTGCTTCTAGCTGAGGGAGGAATATCGGCTTCAGAATGTGAGACGCAATTGCTTCTAGCTGAGGAAGGAATATCGGCTCCAGAATGTGAGACGCAATTGCTGCCAGCTGAGGGAGGAATATCGGCGTCAGAATGTGAGACGCAATTGCTTCTAGCTGAGGCTAGGAATATCAACTTCAGAATGTGCGACGCAATTGCTGCCAGCTGAGGGAGGAATATCGGCTTCAGAATGTGAGACGCAATTGCTGCCAGCTTGGGGAGGAATATCGGCGTCAGAAAGTGCGACGCAATTGCTGCCAGCTGAGGGAGTAATATCAGCTTCAGAATGTGAGACGCAATTGCTTCTAGCTGAGGGAGAATATCGGCGTCAGAATGTGCGACGCAATTGCTGCCAGCTGAGGGAGGAATATCGGCTTCAGAATGTGCGACGCAATTGCTGCCAGCTGAGGGAGGAATATCAGCTTCAGAATATGAGACGCAATTGCTGCCAGCTGAGGGAGCAATATCGGTTTCAGAATGTGCGACGCAATTGCTGCCAGCTGAGAGAGGAATATCGGCTTCAGAATGTGCGACGCAATTGCTGCCAGCTGAGGGAGGAATATCGGCGTCAGAATGTGAGACGCATTTGCTGCCAGCTGAGGGAGGAATATCGGCGTCAGAATGTGAGACGCGATTGCTGCCAGCTGAGGGAGGAATATCGGCTTCAGAATGTGAGACGCAATTGCTTCTAGCTGAGGGAGAAATATCAGCTTCAGAATGTGCGACGCAATTGCTGCCAGCTGAGGGAGGAATATCGGCGTCAGAATGTGCGACGCAATTGCTGCCAGCTGAGGGAGGAATATCGGCTTCAGAATGTGTGACGCAATTGCTGCCAGCTGAGGGAGGAATATCGGCTTCAGAATGTGCGACGCAATTGCTTCTAGCTGAGGGAGGAATATCGGCGTCAGGATGTGAGACGCAATTGCTTCTAGCTGAGGGAGGAATATCGGCGTCAGAATGTGCGACGCAATTGCTGCCAGCTGAGGGAGGAATATCGGCGTCAGAATGTGCGACGCAATTGCTGCCAGCTGAGAGAGGAATATCGGCTTCAGAATGTGCGACGCAATTGCTGCCAGCTGAGGGAGGCATATCGGCGTCAGAATGTGCGACGCAATTGCTGCCAGCTGAGAGAGGAATATCGGCTTCAGAATGTGCGACGCAGTTGCTGCCAGCTGAGGGAGGAATATCGGCGTCAGAATGTGCGACGCATTTGCTGCAAGCTGAGGGAGGAATATCAGCTCCAGAATGTGAGACGCAATTGCTGCCAGCTGAGGGAGGAATATCGACGTCAGAATGTGCGACGCAATTGCTGCCAGCTGAGGAAGGAATATCAGCTTCAGAATGTGAGACGCAATTGCTTCTAGTTGAGGGAGGAATATCGGCTCCAGAATGTGCGACGCAATTGCTGCCAGCTGAGAGAGGAATATCGGCGTCAGAATGTGCGACGCAATTGCTGCCAGCTGAGGGAGGAATATCGGGGTCAGAATGTGAGACGCAATTTCTGCCAGCTGAGGGAGAAATATCGGCTTCAGAATGTGAGACGCAATTGCTGCCAGCTGAGAGAGAAATATCGGCGTCAGAATGTGCGACGCAATTGCTGCCAGCTGAGGGAAGAATATCAGCTCCAGAATGTGAGACGCAATTGCTGCCAGCTGAGGGAGGAATATCAGCTTCAGAATGTGAGACGCAATTGCTTCTAGCTGAGGGAGGAATATCGGCTTCAGAATGTGAGACGCAATTGCTTCCAGCTGAGGAAGGAATATCGGCTTCAGAATGTGAGACGCAATTGCTTCTAGCTGAGGAAGGAATATCGGCTCCAGAATGTGAGACGCAATTGCTGCCAGCTGAGGGAGGAATATCGGCGTCAGAATGTGAGACGCAATTGCTGCCAGCTGAGGGAGGAATATCGGTTTCAGAATGTGAGACGCAATTGCTTCTAGCTGAGGGAGGAATATCGGCTTCAGAATGTGAGACGCAATTGCTTCCAGCTGAGGAAGGAATATCGGCTTCAGAATGTGAGACGCAATTGCTTCTAGCTGAGGAAGGAATATCGGCTCCAGAATGTGAGACGCAATTGCTTCTAGCTGAGGGAGGAATATCGGCTTCAGAATGTGAGACGCAATTGCTGCCAGCTGAGGGAGGAATATCGGCTTCAGAATGTGAGACGCAATTGCTTCTAGCTGAGGAAGGAATATCGGCTCCAGAATGTGAGACGCAATTGCTGCCAGCTGAGGGAGGAATATCGGCGTCAGAATGTGAGACGCAATTGCTGCCAGCTGAGGGAGGAATATCGGCTTCAGAATGTGCGACGCAATTGCTTCTAGCTGAGGGAGGAATATCGGCTCCAGAATGTGAGACGCAATTGCTTCTAGCTGAGGGAGGAATATCGGCTTCAGAATGTGAGACGCAATTGCTGCCAGCTGAGGGAGGAATATCAGCTTCAGAATGTGCGACGCAATTGCTTCTAGCTGAGGGAGGAATATCGGCTCCAGAATGTGAGACGCAATTGCTTCTAGCTGAGGAAGGAATATCGGCTCCAGAATGTGAGACGCAATTGCTTCTAGCTGAGGGAGGAATATCGGCGTCAGAATGTGAGACGCAATTGCTGCCAGCTGAGGGAGGAATATCGGCTTCAGAATGTGAGACGCAATTGCTGCCAGCTGAGGGAGGAATATCGGCGTCAGAATGTGCGACGCCATTGCTCCCAGCTGAGAGAGGAATATCGGCGTCAGAATGTGAGACGCAATTGCTTCTAGCTGAGGGAGGAATATCGGCTTCAGAATGTGCCACGCAATTGCTGCCGGTTGAGGTAGGAATATCGGCGTCAGAATGTGAGACGCAATTGCTGCCAGCTGAGGGAGAGATATCGGCGTCAGAATGTGAGACGCAATTGCTGCCAGCTGAGGGAGGAATATCGGCTTCAGAATGTGAGACGCAATTGCTGCCAGCTTGGGGAGGAATATAGGCGTCAGAATGTGCGACGCAATTGCTCCCAGCTGGGGGAGGAATATCGGCGTCAGAATTTGAAACGCAATTGCTTCTAGCTGAGGAAGAAATATCGGCGTCAAAATGTGAGACGCAATTGCTTCTATCTGAGAGAGGAATATCGGCGTCAGAATGTGAGACGCAATTGCTTCTAGCTGAGGGTGGAATATCGGCGTCAGAATGTGCGACGCAATTGCTGCCAGCTGAGGGAGGAATATCAGCTTCAGAATGTGAGACGCAATTGCTTCTAGCTGAGGGAGGAATATCGGCGTCAGAATGTGCGACGCAATTGCTGCCAGCTGAGGAAGGAATATCGGCGTCAGAATGTGCGACGCAATTGCGTCTAGCAGAGGGAGGAATATCGGCGTCAGAATGTGCGACGCAATTGCTGCCAGCTGAGGGAAGAATATCAGCTCCAGAATGTGAGACGCAATTGCTGCCAGCTGAGGGAGGAATATCAGCTTCAGAATGTGAGACGCAATTGCTTCTAGCTGAGGGAGGAATATCGGCTTCAGAATGTGAGACGCAATTGCTTCCAGCTGAGGAAGGAATATCGGCTTCAGAATGTGAGACGCAATTGCTTCTAGCTGAGGAAGGAATATCGGCTCCAGAATGTGAGACGCAATTGCTGCCAGCTGAGGGAGGAATATCGGCGTCAGAATGTGAGACGCAATTGCTGCCAGCTGAGGGAGGAATATCGGCTTCAGAATGTGAGACGCAATTGCTTCTAGCTGAGGGAGGAATATCGGCTTCAGAATGTGAGACGCAATTGCTTCCAGCTGAGGAAGGAATATCGGCTTCAGAATGTGAGACGCAATTGCTTCTAGCTGAGGAAGGAATATCGGCTCCAGAATGTGAGACGCAATTGCTTCTAGCTGAGGGAGGAATATCGGCTTCAGAATGTGAGACGCAATTGCTGCCAGCTGAGGGAGGAATATCGGCTTCAGAATGTGAGACGCAATTGCTTCTATCTGAGGAAGGAATATCGGCTCCAGAATGTGAGACGCAATTGCTGCCAGCTGAGGGAGGAATATCGGCGTCAGAATGTGAGACGCAATTGCTGCCAGCTGAGGGAGGAATATCGGCTTCAGAATGTGCGACGCAATTGCTTCTAGCTGAGGGAGGAATATCGGCTCCAGAATGTGAGACGCAATTGCTTCTAGCTGAGGGAGGAATATCGGCTTCAGAATGTGAGACGCGATTGCTGCCAGCTGAGGGAGGAATATCAGCTTCAGAATGTGCGACGCAATTGCTTCTAGCTGAGGGAGGAATATCGGCTCCAGAATGTGAGACGCAATTGCTTCTAGCTGAGGAAGGAATATCGGCTCCAGAATGTGAGACGCAATTGCTTCTAGCTGAGGGAGGAATATCGGCGTCAGAATGTGAGACGCAATTGCTGCCAGCTGAGGGAGGAATATCGGCTTCAGAATGTGAGACGCAATTGCTGCCAGCTGAGGGAGGAATATCGGCGTCAGAATGTGCGACGCCATTGCTCCCAGCTGAGAGAGGAATATCGGCGTCAGAATGTGAGACGCAATTGCTTCTAGCTGAGGGAGGAATATCGGCTTCAGAATGTGCCACGCAATTGCTGCCGGTTGAGGTAGGAATATCGGCGTCAGAATGTGAGACGCAATTGCTGCCAGCTGAGGGAGAGATATCGGCGTCAGAATGTGAGACGCAATTGCTGCCAGCTGAGGGAGGAATATCGGCTTCAGAATGTGAGACGCAATTGCTGCCAGCTTGGGGAGAAATATCGGCGTCAGAATGTGCGACGCAATTGCTCCCAGCTGGGGGAGGAATATCGGCGTCAGAATTTGAAACGCAATTGCTTCTAGCCGAGGAAGAAATATCGGCGTCAAAATGTGAGACGCAATTGCTTCTAGCTGAGAGAGGAATATCGGCGTCAGAATGTGAGACGCAATTGCTTCTAGCTGAGGGTGGAATATCGGCGTCAGAATGTGCGACGCAATTGCTGCCAGCTGAGGGAGGAATATCAGCTTCAGAATGTGAGACGCAATTGCTTCTAGCTGAGGGAGGAATATCGGCGTCAGAATGTGCGACGCAATTGCTGCCAGCTGAGGAAGGAATATCGGCGTCAGAATGTGCGACGCAATTGCTTCTAGCTGAGGGAGAAATATCAGCTTCAGAATGTGCGACGCAATTGCTGCCAGCTGAGGGAGAAATATCGGCGTCAGAATTTGAAACGCAATTGCTTCTAGCTGAGGGAGAAATATAAGCTTCAGAATTTGCGACGCAATTGCTGCCAGCTGAGGGAGGAATATCGGCGTCAGAATTTGAAGCGCAATTGCTTCTAGCTGAGGGAGAAATATCAGCTTCAGAATGTGCGACGCAATTGCTGCCAGCTGAGGGAGGAATATCGGCGTCAGAATGTGCGACGCAATTGCTTCTAGCTGAGAGAGAAATATCAGCTTCAGAATGTGCGACGCAATTGCTGCCAGCTGAGGGAGGAATATCGGCTTCAGAATTTGAAACGCAATTGCTTCTAGCTGTGGAAGAAATATCGGCGTCAAAATGTGAGACGCAATTGCTTCTAGCTGAGAGAGGAATATCGGCGTAAGAATGTGCGACGCAATTGCTGCCAGCTGAGGGAGGAATATCGGCGTCAGAATGTGAGACGCAATTGCTGCCAGCTGAGGGAGAAATATCGGCTTCAGAATGTGAGACGCAATTGCTTCTACCTGAGGGAGGAATATCGGCTTCAGAATGTGAGACGCAATTGCTGCCAGCTGAGGGAGGAATATCAGCTTCAGAATGTGAGACGCACTCGCTGCCAGCTGAGGGAGGAATATCAGCTTCAGAATGTGAGACGCAATTGCTGCCAGCTGAGGGAGGAATATCGGCATCAGAATGTGCGACGCAATTGCTTCTAGCTGAGGCTAGGAATATCAACTTCAGAATGTGCGACGCAATTGCTGCCAGCTAAGGGAGGAATATCGGCTTCAGAATGTGAGACGCAATTGCTGCCAGCTTGGGGAGGAATATCGGCGTCAGAATGTGCGACGCAATTGCTGCCAGCTGAGGGAGGAATATCAGCTTCAGAATGTGAGACGCAATTGCTTCTAGCTGAGGGAGGAATATCGGCGTCAGAATGTGCGACGCAATTGCTGCCAGCTGAGAGAGGAATATCGGCTTCAGAATGTGCGACGCATTTGCTGCCAGCTGAGGGAGGAATATCAGCTTCAGAATGTGAGACGCAATTGCTGCCAGCTGAGGAAGCAATATCGGCTTCAGAATGTGCGACGCAATTGCTGCCAGCTGAGAGAGGAATATCGGCTTCAGAATGTGCGACGCAATTAATGCCAGCTGAGGGAGGAATATCAGCTTCAGAATGTGAGACGCAATTGCTTCTAGCTGAGGGAGGAATATCGGCTTCAGAATGTGAGACGCAATTGCTGCCAGCTTGGGGAGGAATATCGGCGTCAGAATGTGAGACGCGATTGCTGCCAGCTGAGGGAGGAATATCGGCTTCAGAATGTGAGACGCAATTGCTTCTAGCTGAGGGAGGAATATCGGCGTCAGAATGTACGACGCAATTGCTGCCAGCTGAGAGAGGAATATCGGCTCCAGAATGTGCGACGCAATTGCTGCCAGCTGAGGGAGGCATATCGGCGTCAGACTGTGCGACGCAATTGCTGCCAGCTGAGAGAGGAATATCGGCTTCAGAATGTGCGACGCAGTTGCTGCCAGCTGAGGGAGGAATATCGGCGTCAGAATGTGCGACGCAATTGCTGCAAGCTGAGGGAGGAATATCAGCTCCAGAATGTGAGACGCAATTGCTGCCAGCTGAGGGAGGAATATCGGCGTCAGAATGTGCGACGCAATTGCTGCCAGCTGAGGGAGGAATATCAGCTTCAGATTGTGAGACGCAATTGCTTCTAGCTGAGGGAGGAATATCGGCTCCAGAATGTGCGACGCAATTGCTGCCAGCTGAGGGAGGAATATCGGCGTCAGAATGTGAGACGCAATTGCTGCCAGCTGAGGGAGGAATATCGGCTCCAGGATGTGCGACGCAATTGCTGCCAGCTGAGAGAGGATTATCGGCGTCAGAATGTGCTACGCAATTGCTGCCAGCTGAGGGAGGAATATCGGCGTCAGAATGTGAGACGCAATTGCTGCCAGCTGAGGGAGGAATATCGGCGTCAGAATGTGCGACGCAATTGCTGCCAGCTGAGGAAGGAATATCGGCGTCAGAATGTGCGACGCAATTGCTTCTAGCTGAGGGAGAAATATCAGCTTCAGAATGTGCGACGCAATTGCTGCCAGCTGAGGGAGAAATATCGGCGTCAGAATTTGAAACGCAATTGCTTCTAGCTGAGGGAGAAATATAAGCTTCAGAATGTGCGACGCAATTGCTGCCAGCTGAGGGAGGAATATCGGCGTCAGAATTTGAAGCGCAATTGCTTCTAGCTGAGGGAGAAATATCAGCTTCAGAATGTGCGACGCAATTGCTGCCAGCTGAGGGAGGAATATCGGCGTCAGAATGTGCGACGCAATTGCTTCTAGCTGAGAGAGAAATATCAGCTTCAGAATGTGCGACGCAATTGCTGCCAGCTGAGGGAGGAATATCGGCTTCAGAATTTGAAACGCAATTGCTTCTAGCTGTGGAAGAAATATCGGCGTCAAAATGTGAGACGCAATTGCTTCTAGCTGAGAGAGGAATATCGGCGTCAGAATGTGCGACGCAATTGCTGCCAGCTGAGGGAGGAATATCGGCGTCAGAATGTGAGACGCAATTGCTGCCAGCTGAGGGAGAAATATCGGCTTCAGAATGTGAGACGCAATTGCTTCTACCTGAGGGAGGAATATCGGCTTCAGAATGTGAGACGCAATTGCTGCCAGCTGAGGGAGGAATATCAGCTTCAGAATGTGAGACGCACTCGCTGCCAGCTGAGGGAGGAATATCAGCTTCAGAATGTGAGACGCAATTGCTGCCAGCTGAGGGAGGAATATCGGCGTCAGAATGTGCGACGCAATTGCTTCTAGCTGAGGCTAGGAATATCAACTTCAGAATGTGCGACGCAATTGCTGCCAGCTAAGGGAGGAATATCGGCTTCAGAATGTGAGACGCTATTGCTGCCAGCTTGGGGAGGAATATCGGCGTCAGAATGTGCGACGCAATTGCTGCCAGCTGAGGGAGGAATATCAGCTTCAGAATGTGAGACGCAATTGCTTCTAGCTGAGGGAGGAATATCGGCGTCAGAATGTGCGACGCAATTGCTGCCAGCTGAGAGAGGAATATCGGCTTCAGAATGTGCGACGCAATTGCTGCCAGCTGAGGGAGGAATATCAGCTTCAGAATGTGAGACGCAATTGCTGCCAGCTGAGGGAGCAATATCGGCTTCAGAATGTGCGACGCAATTGCTGCCAGCTGAGAGAGGAATATCGGCTTCAGAATGTGCGACGCAATTAATGCCAGCTGAGGGAGGAATATCAGCTTCAGTATGTGAGACGCAATTGCTTCTAGCTGAGGGAGGAATATCGGCTTCAGAATGTGAGACGCAATTGCTGCCAGCTTGGGGAGGAATATCGGCGTCAGAATGTGCGACGCAATTGCTGCCAGCTGAGGAAGAAATATCAGCTTCAGAATGTGAGACACAATTGCTGCCAGCTGAGGGAGCAATATCGATGTCAGAATGTGCGACGCAATTGCTGCCAGCTGAGAGAGGAATATCGGCTTCAGAATGTGCGACGCAATTGCTGCCAGCTGAGGGAGGAATATCGGCGTCAGAATGTGAGACGCATTTGCTGCCAGCTGAGGGAGGAATATCGGCGTCAGAATGTGAGACGCGATTGCTGCCAGCTGAGGGAGGAATATCGGCTTCAGAATGTGCGACGCAATTGCTGCCAGCTGAGGGAGGCATATCGGCGTCAGACTGTGCGACGCAATTGCTGCCAGCTGAGAGAGGAATATCGGCTTCAGAATGTGCGACGCAGTTGCTGCCAGCTGAGGGAGGAATATCGGCGTCAGAATGTGCGACGCAATTGCTGCAAGCTGAGGGAGGAATATCAGCTCCAGAATGTGAGACGCAATTGCTGCCAGCTGAGGGAGGAATATCGGCGTCAGAATGTGCGACGCAATTGCTGCCAGCTGAGGGAGGAATATCAGCTTCAGATTGTGAGACGCAATTGCTTCTAGCTGAGGGAGGAATATCGGCTCCAGAATGTGCGACGCAATTGCTGCCAGCTGAGGGAGGAATATCGGCGTCAGAATGTGAGACGCAATTGCTGCCAGCTGAGGGAGGAATATCGGCTCCAGGATGTGCGACGCAATTGCTGCCAGCTGAGAGAGGATTATCGGCGTCAGAATGTGCGACGCAATTGCTGCCAGCTGAGGGAGGAATATCGGCGTCAGAATGTGAGACGCAATTGCTGCCAGCTGAGGGAGGAATATCGGCTCCAGAATGTGCGACGCAATTGCTGCCAGCTGAGAGAGGAATATCGGCGTCAGAATGTGCGACGCAATTGCTGCCAGCTGAGGGAGGAATATCGGCGTCAGAATGTGAGACGCAATTGCTGCCAGCTGAGGGAGAATTATCGGCTTCAGAATGTGAGACGCAATTGCTGCCAGCTGAGAGAGAAATATCGGCGTCAGAATGTGCGACGCAATTGCTGCCAGCTGAGGAGAGAATATCAGCTCCAGAATGTGAGACGCAATTGCTGCCAGCTGAGGGAGGAATATCAGCTTCAGAATGTGAGACGCAATTGCTTCTAGCTGAGGGAGGAATATCGGCTTCAGAATGTGAGACGTAATTGCTTCCAGCTGAGGAAGGAATATCGGCTTCAGAATGTGAGACGCAATTGCTTCTAGCTGAGGGAGGAATATCGGCTTCAGAATGTGAGACGCAATTGCTTCTAGCTGAGGAAGGAATATCGGCTCCAGAATGTGAGACGCAATTGCTGCCAGCTGAGGGAGGAATATCGGCGTCAGAATGTGAGACGCAATTGCTGCCAGCTGAGGGAGGAATATCGGCTTCAGAATGTGCGACGCAATTGCTTCTAGCTGAGGGAGGAATATCGGCTCCAGAATGTGAGACGCAATTGCTTCTAGCTGAGGGAGGAATATCGGCTTCAGAATGTGAGACGCAATTGCTGCCAGCTGAGGGAGGAATATCAGCTTCAGAATGTGCGACGCAATTGCTTCTAGCTGAGGGAGGAATATCGGCTTCAGAATGTGAGACGCAATTGCTTCTAGCTGAGGAAGGAATATCGGCGTCAGAATGTGAGACGCAATTGCTTCTAGCTGAGGGAGGAATATCGGCGTCAGAATGTGAGACGCAATTGCTGCCAGCTGAGGGAGGAATATCGGCTTCAGAATGTGAGACGCAATTGCTGCCAGCTGAGGGAGGAATATCGGCGTCAGAATGTGCGACGCAATTGCTCCCAGCTGAGAGAGGAATATCGGCGTCAGAATGTGAGACGCAATTGCTTCTAGCTGAGGGAGGAATATCGGCTTCAGAATGTGCCACGCAATTGCTGCCGGTTGAGGTAGGAATATCGGCGTCAGAATGTGAGACGCAATTGCTGCCAGCTGAGGGAGAGATATCGGCGTCAGAATGTGAGACGCAATTGCTGCCAGCTGAGGGAGGAATATCGGCTTCAGAATGTGAGACGCAATTGCTGCCAGCTGAGGGAGGAATATCGGCGTCAGAATGTGCGACGCAATTGCTCCCAGCTGGGGGAGGAATATCGGCGTCAGAATTTGAAACGCAATTGCTTCTAGCTGAGTAAGAAATATCGGCGTCAAAATGTGAGACGCAATTGCTTCTAGATGAGAGAGGAATATCGGCGTCAGATTGTGAGACGCAATTGCTTCTAGCTGAGGGAGGAATATCGGCGTCAGAATGTGCGACGCAATTGCTGCCAGCTGAGGGAGGAATATCAGCTTCAGAATGTGAGACGCAATTGCTTCTAGCTGAGGGAGGAATATCGGCGTCAGAATGTGCGACGCAATTGCTGCCAGCTGAGGAAGGAATATCGGCGTCAGAATGTGCGACGCAATTGCTTCTAGCTGAGGCAGAAATATCAGCTTCAGAATGTGCGACGCAATTGCTGCCAGCTGAGGGAGGAATATCGGCGTCAGAATTTGAAACGCAATTGCTTCTAGCTGAGGAAGAAATATAAGCATCAGAATGTGCGACGCAATTGCTGCCAGCTGAGGGAGGAATATCGGCGTCAGAATTTGAAGCGCAATTGCTTCTAGCTGAGGGAGAAATATCAGCTTCAGAATGTGCGACGCAATTGCTGCCAGCTGATGGAGGAATATCGGCGTCAGAATGTGCGACGCAATTGCTTCTAGCTGAGAGAGAAATATCAGCTTCAGAATGTGCGACGCAATTGCTGCCAGCTGAGGGAGGAATATCGGCTTCAGAATTTGAAACGCAATTGCTTCTAGCTGTGGAAGAAATATCGGCGTCAAAATGTGAGACGCAATTGCTTCTAGCTGAGAGAGGAATATCGGCGTCAGAATGTGCGACGCAATTGCTGCCAGCTGAGGGAGGAATATCGGCGTCAGAATGTGAGACGCAATTGCTGCCAGCTGAGGGAGAAATATCGGCTTCAGAATGTGAGACGCAATTGCTTCTACGTGAGGAAGGAATATCGGCTTCAGAATGTGAGACGCAATTGCTGCCAGCTGAGGGAGGAATATCAGCTTCAGAATGTGAGACGCACTCGCTGCCAGCTGAGGGAGGAATATCAGCTTCAGAATGTGAGACGCAATTGCTGCCAGCTGAGGGAGGAATAACGGCGTCAGAATGTGCGACGCAATTGCTTCTAGCTGAGGCTAGGAATATCAACTTCAGAATGTGCGACGCAATTGCTGCCAGCTAAGGGAGGAATATCGGCTTCAGAATGTGAGACGCAATTGCTGCCAGCTTGGGGAGGAATATCGGCGTCAGAATGTGCGACGCAATTGCTGCCAGCTGAGGGAGGAATATCAGCTTCAGAATGTGAGACGCAATTGCTTCTAGCTGAGGAAGGAATATCGGCGTCAGAATGTGCGACGCAATTGCTGCCAGCTGAGAGAGGAATATCGGCTTCAGAATGTGCGACGCAATTGCTGCCAGCTGAGGGAGGAATATCAGCTTCAGAATGTGAGACGCAATTGCTGCCAGCTGAGGGAGCAATATCGGCTTCAGAATGTGCGACGCAATTGCTGCCAGCTGAGAGAGGAATATCGGCTTCAGAATGTGCGACGCAATTGCTGCCAGCTGAGGCAGGAATATCAGCTTCAGAATGTGAGACGCAATTGCTTCTAGCTGAGGGAGGAATATCGGCTTCAGAATGTGAGACGCAATTGCTGCCAGCTTGGGGAGGAATATCGGCGTCAGAATGTGCGACGCAATTGCTGCCAGCTGAGGGAGAAATATCAGCTTCAGAATGTGAGACACAATTGCTGCCAGCTGAGGGAGCAATATCGGCGTCAGAATGTGCGACGCAATTGCTGCCAGCTGAGAGAGGAATATCGGCTTCAGAATGTGCGACGCAATTGCTGCCAGCTGAGGGAGGAATATCGGCGTCAGAATGTGAGACGCATTTGCTGCCAGCTGAGGGAGGAATATCGGCGTCAGAATGTGAGACGCGATTGCTGCCAGCTGAGGGAGGAATATCGGCTTCAGAATGTGAGACGCGATTGCTTCTAGCTGAGGGAGGAATATCAGCTTCAGAATGTGCGACGCGATTGCTTCTAGCTGAGGGAGGAATATCGGCGTCAGAATGTGCGACGCAATTATTGCCAGCTGAGGGAGGAATATCGGCGTCAGAATGTGCGACGCAATTGCTGCCAGCTGAGAGAGGAATATCAGCTTCAGAATGTGCGACGCAATTGCTGCCAGCTGAGGGAGGCATATCGGCGTCAGAATGTGCGACGCAATTGCTGCCAGCTGAGAGAGGAATATCGGCTTCAGAATGTGCGACGCAGTTTCTGCCAGCTGAGGGAGGAATATCGGCGTCAGAATGTGCGACGCAATTGCTGCAAGCTGAGGGAGGAATATAAGCTCCAGAATGTGAGACGCAATTGCTGCCAGCTGAGGGAGGAATATCGGCGTCAGAATGTGCGACGCAATTGCTGCCAGCTGAGGGAGGAATATCAGCTTCAGATTGTGAGACGCAATTGCTTCTAGCTGAGGGAGGAATATCGGCTCCAGAATGTGCGACGCAATTGCTGCCAGCTGAGGGAGGAATATCGGCGTCGGAATGTGAGACGCAATTGCTGCCAGCTGAGGGAGGAATATCGGCTCCAGGATGTGCGACGCAATTGCTGCCAGCTGAGAGAGGATTATCGGCGTCAGAATGTGCGACGCAATTGCTGCCAGCTGAGGGAGGAATATCGGCGTCAGAATGTGAGACGCAATTGCTGCCAGCTGAGGGAGGAATATCGGCTCCAGGATGTGCGACGCAATTGCTGCCAGCTGAGAGAGGAATATAGGCGTCAGAATGTGCGACGCAATTGCTGCCAGCTGAGGGAGGAATATCGGCGTCAGAATGTGAGACGCAATTGCTGCCAGCTGAGGGAGAAATATCGGCTTCAGAATGTGAGACGCAATTGCTGCCAGCTGAGAGAGGAATATCGGCGTCAGAATGTGCGACGCAATTGCTGCCAGCTGAGGGAAGAATATCAGCTCCAGAATGTGAGACGCAATTGCTGCCAGCTGAGGGAGGAATATCAGCTTCAGAATGTGAGACGCAATTGCTTCTAGCTGAGGGAGGAATATCGGCTTCAGAATGTGAGACGCAATTGCTTCTAGCTGAGGGAGGAATATCGGCTCCAGAATGTGAGACGCAATTGCTGCCAGCTGAGGGAGGAATATCAGCTTCAGAATGTGCGACGCAATTGCTTCTAGCTGAGGGAGGAATATCGGCTTCAGAATGTGAGACGCAATTGCTTCTAGCTGAGGAAGGAATATCGGCTCCAGAATGTGAGACGCAATTGCTTCTAGCTGAGGGAGGAATATCGGCGTCAGAATGTGCGACGCAATTGCTGCCAGCTGAGGGAGGAATATCAGCTTCAGAATGTGAGACGCAATTGCTTCTAGCTGAGGGAGGAATATCGGCGTCAGAATGTGCGACGCAATTGCTGCCAGCTGAGGAAGGAATATCGGCGTCAGAATGTGCGACGCAATTGCTTCTAGCTGAGGCAGAAATATCAGCTTCAGAATGTGCGACGCAATTGCTGCCAGCTGAGGGAGGAATATCGGCGTCAGAATTTGAAACGCAATTGCTTCTAGCTGAGGAAGAAATATAAGCATCAGAATGTGCGACGCAATTGCTGCCAGCTGAGGGAGGAATATCGGCGTCAGAATTTGAAGCGCAATTGCTTCTAGCTGAGGGAGAAATATCAGCTTCAGAATGTGCGACGCAATTGCTGCCAGCTGATGGAGGAATATCGGCGTCAGAATGTGCGACGCAATTGCTTCTAGCTGAGAGAGAAATATCAGCTTCAGAATGTGCGACGCAATTGCTGCCAGCTGAGGGAGGAATATCGGCTTCAGAATTTGAAACGCAATTGCTTCTAGCTGTGGAAGAAATATCGGCGTCAAAATGTGAGACGCAATTGCTTCTAGCTGAGAGAGGAATATCGGCGTCAGAATGTGCGACGCAATTGCTGCCAGCTGAGGGAGGAATATCGGCGTCAGAATGTGAGACGCAATTGCTGCCAGCTGAGGGAGAAATATCGGCTTCAGAATGTGAGACGCAATTGCTTCTACGTGAGGAAGGAATATCGGCTTCAGAATGTGAGACGCAATTGCTGCCAGCTGAGGGAGGAATATCAGCTTCAGAATGTGAGACGCACTCGCTGCCAGCTGAGGGAGGAATATCAGCTTCAGAATGTGAGACGCAATTGCTGCCAGCTGAGGGAGGAATAACGGCGTCAGAATGTGCGACGCAATTGCTTCTAGCTGAGGCTAGGAATATCAACTTCAGAATGTGCGACGCAATTGCTGCCAGCTAAGGGAGGAATATCGGCTTCAGAATGTGAGACGCAATTGCTGCCAGCTTGGGGAGGAATATCGGCGTCAGAATGTGCGACGCAATTGCTGCCAGCTGAGGGAGGAATATCAGCTTCAGAATGTGAGACGCAATTGCTTCTAGCTGAGGAAGGAATATCGGCGTCAGAATGTGCGACGCAATTGCTGCCAGCTGAGAGAGGAATATCGGCTTCAGAATGTGCGACGCAATTGCTGCCAGCTGAGGGAGGAATATCAGCTTCAGAATGTGAGACGCAATTGCTGCCAGCTGAGGGAGCAATATCGGCTTCAGAATGTGCGACGCAATTGCTGCCAGCTGAGAGAGGAATATCGGCTTCAGAATGTGCGACGCAATTGCTGCCAGCTGAGGCAGGAATATCAGCTTCAGAATGTGAGACGCAATTGCTTCTAGCTGAGGGAGGAATATCGGCTTCAGAATGTGAGACGCAATTGCTGCCAGCTTGGGGAGGAATATCGGCGTCAGAATGTGCGACGCAATTGCTGCCAGCTGAGGGAGAAATATCAGCTTCAGAATGTGAGACACAATTGCTGCCAGCTGAGGGAGCAATATCGGCGTCAGAATGTGCGACGCAATTGCTGCCAGCTGAGAGAGGAATATCGGCTTCAGAATGTGCGACGCAATTGCTGCCAGCTGAGGGAGGAATATCGGCGTCAGAATGTGAGACGCATTTGCTGCCAGCTGAGGGAGGAATATCGGCGTCAGAATGTGAGACGCGATTGCTGCCAGCTGAGGGAGGAATATCGGCTTCAGAATGTGAGACGCGATTGCTTCTAGCTGAGGGAGGAATATCAGCTTCAGAATGTGCGACGCGATTGCTTCTAGCTGAGGGAGGAATATCGGCGTCAGAATGTGCGACGCAATTATTGCCAGCTGAGGGAGGAATATCGGCGTCAGAATGTGCGACGCAATTGCTGCCAGCTGAGAGAGGAATATCAGCTTCAGAATGTGCTACGCAATTGCTGCCAGCTGAGGGAGGCATATCGGCGTCAGAATGTGCGACGCAATTGCTGCCAGCTGAGAGAGGAATATCGGCTTCAGAATGTGCGACGCAGTTTCTGCCAGCTGAGGGAGGAATATCGGCGTCAGAATGTGCGACGCAATTGCTGCAAGCTGAGGGAGGAATATCAGCTCCAGAATGTGAGACGCAATTGCTGCCAGCTGAGGGAGGAATATCGGCGTCAGAATGTGCGACGCAATTGCTGCCAGCTGAGGGAGGAATATCAGCTTCAGATTGTGAGACGCAATTGCTTCTAGCTGAGGGAGGAATATCGGCTCCAGAATGTGCGACGCAATTGCTGCCAGCTGAGGGAGGAATATCGGCGTCGGAATGTGAGACGCAATTGCTGCCAGCTGAGGGAGGAATATCGGCTCCAGGATGTGCGACGCAATTGCTGCTAGCTGAGAGAGGATTATCGGCGTCAGAATGTGCGACGCAATTGCTGCCAGCTGAGGGAGGAATATCGGCGTCAGAATGTGAGACGCAATTGCTGCCAGCTGAGGGAGGAATATCGGCTCCAGGATGTGCGACGCAATTGCTGCCAGCTGAGAGAGGAATATAGGCGTCAGAATGTGCGACGCAATTGCTGCCAGCTGAGGGAGGAATATCGGCGTCAGAATGTGAGACGCAATTGCTGCCAGCTGAGGGAGAAATATCGGCTTCAGAATGTGAGACGCAATTGCTGCCAGCTGAGAGAGGAATATCGGCGTCAGAATGTGCGACGCAATTGCTGCCAGCTGAGGGAAGAATATCAGCTCCAGAATGTGAGACGCAATTGCTGCCAGCTGAGGGAGGAATATCAGCTTCAGAATGTGAGACGCAATTGCTTCTAGCTGAGGGAGGAATATCGGCTTCAGAATGTGAGACGCAATTGCTTCTAGCTGAGGGAGGAATATCGGCTCCAGAATGTGAGACGCAATTGCTGCCAGCTGAGGGAGGAATATCAGCTTCAGAATGTGCGACGCAATTGCTTCTAGCTGAGGGAGGAATATCGGCTTCAGAATGTGAGACGCAATTGCTTCTAGCTGAGGAAGGAATATCGGCTCCAGAATGTGAGACGCAATTGCTTCTAGCTGAGGGAGGAATATCGGCGTCAGAATGTGAGACGCAATTGCTGCCAGCTGAGGGAGGAATATCGGCAACAGAATGTGAGACGCAATTGCTGCCAGCTGAGGGAGAAATATCGGCGTCAGAATGTGCGACGCAATTGCTCCCAGCTGAGAGAGGAATATCGGCGTCAGAATGTGAGACGCAATTGCTTCTAGCTGAGGGAGGAATATCGGCTTCAGAATGTGTCACGCAATTGCTGCCGGTTGAGGTAGGAATATCGGCGTCAGAATGTGAGACGCAATTGCTGCCAGCTGAGGGAGAGATATCGGCGTCAGAATGTGAGACGCAATTGCTGCCAGCTGAGGGAGGAATATCGGCTTCAGAATGTGAGACGCAATTGCTGCCAGCTGAGGGAGGAATATCGGCGTCAGAATGTGCGACGCAATTGCTCCCAGCTGAGGGAGGAATATCGGCGTCAGAATTCGAAACGCAATTGCTTCTAGCTGAGGAAGAAATATCGGCGTCAAAATGTGAGACGCAATTGCTTCTAGCTGAGAGAGGAATATCGGCGTCAGAATGTGAGACGCAATTGCTTCTAGCTGAGGGAGGAATATCGGCGTCAGAATGTGCGACGCAATTGCTGCCAGCTGAGGGAGGAATATCAGCTTCAGAATGTGAGACGCAATTGCTTCTAGCTAAGGGAGGAATATCGGCGTCAGAATGTGAGACGCAATTGCTTCTAGCTGAGAGAGGAATATCGGCGTCAGAATGTGAGACGCAATTGCTGCCAGCTGAGGGAGGAATATCGGCTTCAGAATGTGAGACGCAATTGCTGCCAGCTGAGGGAGGAATATCGGCGTCAGAATGTGCGACGCAATTGCTTCTAGCTGAGGGAGGAATATCGGCGTCAGAATGTGCGACGCAATTGCTTCTAGCTTAGGGAGGAATATCAGCTGCAGAATGTGAGACGCAATTGCTGCCAGCTGTGGGAGGAATATCAGCTGCAGAATGTGAGACGCAATTGCTTCTAGCTGAGGGAGGAAAATCAGCTTCAGAATGTGAGACGCGATTGCTTATAGCTGAGGGAGGAATATCGGCGTCAGAATGTGCGACGCAATTGCTGCCAGCTGAGGGAGGAATATTGGCTCCAGAATGTGCGACGCAATTGCTTCTAGCTGAGGGAGAAATATCAGCTTCAGAATGTGCGACGCAATTGCTGCCAGCTGAGGGAGTAATATCGGCGTCAGAATGTGAGACGCAATTGCTTCTAGCTGAGGAAGAAATATCGGCGTCAAAATGTGAGACGCAATTGCTTCTAGCTGAGAGAGGATTATCGGCGTCAGAATGTGAGACGCAATTGCTTCTAGCTGAGGGAGGAATATCGGCGTCAGAATGTGCGACGCAATTAATGCCAGCTGAGGGAGGAATATCAGCTCCAGAATGTGAGACGCAATTGCTTCTAGCTGAGCTAGGAATATCGGCGTCAGAATGTGCGACGCAATTGCTGCCAGCTGAGGGAGGAATATCGGCGTCAGAATGTGCGACGCAATTGCTTCTAGCTGAGGGAGAAATATCAGCTTCAGAATGTGCGACGCAATTGCTGCCAGCTGAGGGAGGAATATCGGCGTCAGAATTTGAAACGCAATTGCTTCTAGCTGAGGGAGAAATATCAGCTTCAGAATGTGCGACGCAATTGCTGCCAGCTGAGAGAGAAATATCGGCGTCAGAATGTGCGACGCAATTGCTTCTAGCTGAGGGAGAAATATCAGCTTCAGAATCTGCGACGCATTTGCTGCCAGCTGAGGAAGGAATATCGGCTTCAGAATGTGGGACGCAATTGCTTCTAGCTGAGGAAGTAATATCGGCGTCAAAATGTGAGACGCAATTGCTTCTAGCTGAGAGAAGAATATCGGCGTCAGAATGTGAGACGCAATTGCTTCTAGCTGAGGAAGGAATATCGGCTCCAGAATGTGAGACGCAATTGCTTCTAGCTGAGAGAGGAATATCGGCGTCAGAATGTGAGACGCAATTGCTTCTAGCTAGGGGAGGCATATCGGCTTCAGAATGTGAGACGCAATTGCTGCCAGCTGAGGGAGGAATATCGGCTTCAGAATGTGAGACGCAATTGCTGCCAGCTGAGGGAGAAATATCGGCGTCAGAATGTGAGACGCAATTGCTGCCAACTGAGGGAGAAATATCGGCTTCAGAATGTGAGACGCAATTGCTTCTAGCTGAGGGAGGAATATCAGCTTCAGAATGTGAGGCGCACTCGCTGCCAGCTGAGGGAGGAATATCAGCTTCAGAATGTGAGACGCAATTGCTGCCAGCTGAGGGAGGAATATCGGCTTCAGAATGTGAGACGCAATTGCTTCTAGCTGAGAGAGGAATATCGGCGTCAGAATGTGAGACGCAATTGCTTCTAGCTAGGGGAGGCATATCGGCTTCAGAATGTGAGACGCAATTGCTGCCAGCTGAGGGAGAAATATCGGCTTCAGAATGTGAGACGCAATTGCTGCCAGCTGAGGGAGAAATATCGGCGTCAGAATGTGAGACGCAATTGCTGCCAGCTGAGGGAGGAATATCGGCTTCAGAATGTGAGACGCAATTGCTGCCAGCTGAGGGAGGAATATCAGCTTCAGAATGTGAGACTCACTCGCTGCCAGCTGAGGCAGGAATATCAGCTCCAGAATGTGAGACGCAATTGCTGCCAGCTGAGGGAGGAATATCGGCGTCAGAATGTGCGACGCAATTGCTTCTAGCTGAGGCTAGGAATATCAACTTCAGAATGTGCGATGCAATTGCTGCCAGCTGAGGGAGGAATATCGGCTTCAGAATGTGAGATGCAATTGCTGCCAGCTTGGGGAGGAATATCGGCGTCAGAATGTGCGACGCAATTGCTGCCAGCTGAGGGAGGAATATCAGCTTCAGAATGTGAGACGCAATTGCTTCTAGCTGAGGGAGGAATATCGGCTTCAGAATGTGAGACGCAATTGCTTCTAGCTGAGGGAGGAATATCGGCTTCAGAATGTGAGACGCAATTGCTGCCAGCTTGGGGAGGAATATCGGCGTCAGAATGTGCGACGCAATTGCTGCCAGCTGAGGGAGAAATATCAGCTTCAGAATGTGAGACGCAATTGCTGCCAGCTGAGGCTAGGAATATCAACTTCAGAATGTGCGACGCAATTCCTGCCAGCTGAGGGAGGAATATCAGCTTCAGAATGTGAGACGCAATTGCTGCCAGCTGAGGGAGCAATATCGGCTTCAGAATGTGCGACGCAATTGCTGCCAGCTGAGGGAGGAATATCAGCTTCAGAATGTGAGACGCAATTGCTTCTAGCTGAGGGAGGAATATCGGCTTCAGAATGTGAGACGCAATTGCTGCCAGCTTGGGGAGGAATATCGGCGTCAGAATGTGCGACGCAATTGCTGCCAGCTGAGGGAGAAATATCAGCTTCAGAATGTGAGACGCAATTGCTGCCAGCTGAGGGAGCAATATCGGCGTCAGAATGTGCGACGCAATTGCTGCCAGCTGAGAGAGGAATATCGGCTCCAGAATGTGCGACGCAATTGCTGCCAGCTGAGGGAGGAATATCGGCTTCAAAATGTGAGACGCAATTGCTGCCAGCTGAGGGAGGAATATCGGCGTCAGAATGTGCGACGCAATTGCTGCCAGCTGAGGGAGGAATATCGGCGTCAGAATGTGCGACGCAATTGCTGCCAGCTGAGGGAGAAATATCGGCTTCAGAATGTGAGACGCAATTGCTTCTACCTGAGGGAGGAATATCGGCTTCAGAATGTGAGACGCAATTGCTGCCAGCTGAGGGAGGAATATCAGCTTCAGAATGTGAGACGCACTCGCTGCCAGCTGAGGGAGGAATATCAGCTTCAGAATGTGAGACGCAATTGCTGCAAGCTAAGGGAGGAATATCGGCGTCAGAATGTGCGACGCAATTGCTTCTAGCTGAGGCTAGGAATATCAACTTCAGAATGTGCGACGCAATTGTTGCCAGCTGAGGGAGGAATATCGGCTTCAGAATGTGAGACGCAATTGCTGCCAGATTGGGGAGGAATATCGGCGTCAGAATGTGCGACGCAATTGCCGCCAGCTGAGGGAGGAATATCAGCTTCAGAATGTGAGACGCAATTGCTGCCAGCTGAGGGAGCAATATCGGCTTCAGAATGTGCGACGCATTTGCTGCCAGCTGAGAGAGGAATATCGGCTTCAGAATGTGCGACGCAATTGCTGCCAGCTGAGGGGGGAATATCAGCTTCAGAATGTGCGACGCAATTGCTGCCAGCTGAGGGAGGAATATCGGCGTCAGAATGTGCGACGCAATTGCTGCCAGCTGAGGGAGGAATATCGGCGTCAGAATGTGAGACGCAATTGCTGCCAGCTGAGGGAGCAATATCGGCTTCAGAATGTGCGACGCAATTGCTGCCAGCTGAGAGAGGAATATCGGCTTCAGAATGTGCGACGCAATTGCTGCCAGCTGAGGGAGGAATATCGGCGTCAGAATGTGAGACGCAATTGCTTCTAGCTGAGGGAGGAATATCGGCTTCAGAATGTGAGACGCAATTGCTGCCAGCTGAGGGAGCAATATCGGCTTCAGAATGTGCGACGCAATTGCTGCCAGCTGAGAGAGGAATATCGGCTTCAGAATGTGCGACGCAATTGCTGCCAGCTGAGGGAGGAATATCAGCTTCAGAATGTGAGACACAATTGCTTCTAGCTGAGTGAGGAATATCGGCTTCAGAATGTGAGACGCAATTGCTGCCAGCTGAGAGAGGAATATCGGCTTCAGAATGTGCGACGCAATTGCTGCCAGCTGAGGGAGGAATATCAGCTTCAGAATGTGAGACGCAATTGCTTCTAGCTGAGTGAGGAATATCGGCTTCAGAATGTGAGACGCAATTGCTGCCAGCTGAGGGAGGAATATAGGCTTCAGAATGTGAGACGCAATTGCTGCCAGCTTGGGGAGGATTATCGGCGTCAGAATGTGCGACGCAATTGCTGCCAGCTGAGGGAGAAATATCAGCTTCAGAATGTGAGACACAATTGCTGCCAGCTGAGGGAGCAATATCGGCGTCAGAATGTGCGACGCAATTGCTGCCAGCTGAGGGAGGAATATCGGCGTCAGAATGTGCGACGCAATTGCTGCCAGCTGAGAGAGGAATATCGGCTTCAGAATGTGCGACGCAGTTGCTGCCAGCTGAGGGAGGAGTATCGGCGTCAGAATGTGCGACGCAATTGCTGCCAGCTGAGAGAGGAATATCGGCTTCAGAATGTGCGACGCAGTTGCTGCCAGCTGAGGGAGGAGTATCGGCCTCAGAATGTGCGACGCAATTGCTGCCAGCTGAGAGAGGAATATCGGCGTCAGAATGTGCGACGCAATTGCTGCCAGCTGAGGGAGGAATATCGGCGTCAGAATGTGAGACGCAATTGCTGCCAGCTGAGGGAGGAATATCGGCTCCAGAATGTGCGACGCAATTGCTGCCAGCTGAGAGAGGAATATCGGCGTCAGAATGTGCGACGCAATTGCTGCCAGCTGAGGGAGGAATATCGGCGTCAGAATGTGAGACGCAATTGCTGCCAGCTGAGGGAGAAATATCGGCTTCAGAATGTGAGACGCAATTGCTGCCAGCTGAGAGAGAAATATCGGCGTCAGAATGTGCGACGCAATTGCTGCCAGCTGAGGGAAGTATATCAGCTCCAGAATGTGAGACGCAATTGCTGCCAGCTTAGGGAGGAATATCAGCTTCAGAATGTGAGACGCAATTGCTTCTAGCTGAGGGAGGAATATCGGCTTCAGAATGTGAGACGCAATTGCTTCCAGCTGAGGAAGGAATATCGGCTTCAGAATGTGAGACGCAATTGCTTCTAGCTGAGGGAGGAATATCGGCTCCAGAATGTGCGACGCAATTGCTTCTAGCTGAGGGAGGAATATCGGCTTCAGAATGTGAGACGCAATTGCTTCTAGCTGAGGGAGGAATATCGGCTTCAGAATGTGAGACGCAATTGCTGCCAGCTGAGGGAGGAATATCAGCTTCAGAATGTGCGACGCAATTGCTTCTAGCTGAGGGAGGAATATCGGCTTCAGAATGTGAGACGCAATTGCTTCTAGCTGAGGAAGGATTATCGGCTCCAGAATGTGAGACGCAATGGCTTCTAGCTGAGGGAGGAATATCGGCGTCAGAATGTGAGACGCAATTGCTGCCAGCTGAGGGAGGAATATCGGCGTCAGAATGTGATACGCAATTGCTGCCAGCTGAGGGAGGAATATCGGCTTCAGAATGTGAGACGCAATTGCTGCCAGCTGAGGGAGGAATATCGGCGTCAGAATGTGCGACGCAATTGCTCCCAGCTGAGAGAGGAATATCGGCGTCAGAATGTGAGACGCAATTGCTTCTAGCTGAGGGAGGAATATCGGCTTCAGAATGTGCCACGCAATTGCTGCCGGTTGAGGTAGGAATATCGGCGTCAGAATATGAGACGCAATTGCTGCCAGCTGAGGGAGAGATATCGGCGTCAGAATGTGAGACGCAATTGCTGCCAGCTGAGGGAGGAATATCGGCTTCAGAATGTGAGACGCAATTGCTGCCAGCTGAGGGAGGAATATCGGCGTCAGAATGTGCGACGCAATTGCTCCCAGCTGAGGGAGGAATATCGGCGTCAGAATTTGAAACGCAATTGCTTCTAGCTGAGGAAGAAATATCGGCGTCAAAATGTGAGACGCAATTGCTTCTAGCTGAGAGAGGAATATCGGCGTCAGAATGTGAGACGCAATTGCTTCTAGCTGAGGGAGGAATATCGACGTCAGAATGTGCGACGCAATTGCTGCCAGCTGAGGGAGGAATATCAGCTTCAGAATGTGAGACGCAATTGCTTCTAGCTGAGGGAGGAATATCGGCGTCAGAATGTGCGACGCAATTGCTGCCAGCTGAGGGAGGAATATCGGCGTCAGAATGTGCGACGCAATTGCTGCCAGCTGAGGGAGGAATATCGGCGTCAGAATGTGCGACGCAATTGCTTCTAGCTGAGGGAGAAATATCAGCTTCAGAATGTGCGACGCAATTGCTGCCAGCTGAGGGAGGAATATCGGCGTCAGAATTTGAAACGCAATTGCTCCTAGCTGAGGGAGAAATATCAGCTTCAGAATGTGCGACGCAATTGCTGCCAGCTGAGGGAGGAATATCGGCGTCAGAATTTGAAGCTCAATTGCTTCTAGCTGAGGGAGAAATATCAGCTTTAGAATGTGCGACGCAATTGCTGCCAGCTGAGGGAGGAATATCGGCGTCAGAATGTGAGACGCAATTGCTGCCAGCTGAGGAAGGAATATCGGTGTCAGAATGTGAGACGCAATTGCTACTAGCTGAGGAAGGAATATCGGTGTCAGAATGTGCGACGCAATTGCTTCTAGCTGAGGGAGAAATATCAGCTTCAGAATGTGCGACGCAATTGCTGCCAGCTGAGGGAGGAATATCGGCTTCAGAATTTGGAACGCAATTGCTTCTAGCTGTGGAAGAAATATCGGCGTCAAAATGTGAGACGCAATTGCTTCTAGCTGAGAGAGGAATATCGGCGTCAGAATGTGAGACGCAATTGCTTCTAGCTAGGGGAGGCATATCGGCTTCAGAATGTGAGACGCAATTGCTGCCAGCTGAGGGAGAAATATCGGCTTCAGAATGTGAGACGCAATTGCTGCCAGCTGAGGGAGAAATATCGGCGTCAGAATGTGAGACGCAATTGCTGCCAACTGAGGGAGAAATATCGGCTCCAGAATTTGAGACGCAATTGCTTCTAGCTGAGGGAGGAATATCAGCTTCAGAATGTGAGACGCACTCGCTGCCAGCTGAGGGAGGAATATCAGCTTCAGAATGTGGGACGCAATTGCTGCCAGCTGAGGGAGGAATATCGGCTTCAGAATGTGAGACGCAATTGCTTCTAGCTGAGAGAGGAATATCGGCGTCAGAATGTGAGACGCAATTGCTTCTAGCTAGGGGAGGCATATCGGCTTCAGAATGTGAGACGCAATTGCTGCCAGCTGAGGGAGAAATATCGGCTTCAGAATGTGAGACGCAATTGCTGCCAGCTGAGGGAGAAATATCGGCGTCAGAATGTGAGACGCAATTGCTGCCAGCTGAGGGAGGAATATCGGCTTCAGAATGTGAGACGCAATTGCTGCCAGCTGAGGGAGGAATATCAGCTTCAGAATGTGAGACGCACTCGCTGCCAGCTGAGGGAGGAATATCAACTTCAGAATGTGAGACGCAATTGCTGCCAGCTGAGGGAGGAATATCGGCGTCACAATGTGCGACGCAATTGCTTCTAGCTGAGGCTAGGAATATCAACTTCAGAATGTGCGACGCAATTGCTGCCAGCTGAGGGAGGAATATCGGCTTCAGAATGTGAGACGCAATTGCTGCCAGCTTGGGGAGGAATATCAGCTTCAGAATGTGAGACGTAATTGCTGCCAGCTGAGGGGGAAATATCGGCTTCAGAATGTGCGACGCAATTGCTGCCAGCTGAGGGAGGAATATCGGCTTCAGAATGTGAGACGCAATTGCTGCCAGCTGAGGGAGGAATATCAGCTTCAGAATGTGAGACGCACTCGCTGCCAGCTGAGGGAGGAATATCAGCTTCAGAATGTGAGACGCAATTGCTGCCAGCTGAGGGAGGAATATCGGCGTCAGAATGTGCGACGCAATTGCTGCCAGCTGAGGGAGGAATATCAGCTTCAGAATGTGAGACGCAATTGCTTCTAGCTGAGGGAGGAATATCGGCTTCAGAATGTGAGACGCAATTGCTGCCAGCTTGGGGAGGAATATCGGCGTCAGAATGTGCGACGCAATTGCTGCCAGCTGAGGGAGGAATATCAGCTTCAGAATGTGCGACGCAATTGCTGCCAGCTGAGGGAGGAATATCGGCTTCAGAATGTGAGACGCAATTGCTGCCAGCTGAGGGAGGAATATCGGCTTCAGAATGTGAGACGCAATTGCTGCCAGCTGAGGGGGAAATATCGGCTCCAGAGTGTGCGACGCAATTGCTGCCAGCTGTGGGAGGAATATCAGCTTCAGAATGTGAGACGCAATTGCTGCCAGCTGAGGGAGCAATATCGGCGTCAGAATGTGCGACGCAATTGCTACCAGCTGAGAGAGGAATATCGGCTTCAGAATGTGCGACGCAATTGCTGCCAGCTGAGGGAGGAATATCGGCGTCAGAATGTGAGACGCAATTGCTGCCAGCTGAGGGAGAAATATCGGCTTCAGAATGTGAGACGCAATTGCTGCCAGCTGAGGAAGGAATATCGGCTTCAGAATGTGCGACGCAATTGCTTCTAGTTTAGGGAGGAATATCAGCTTCAGAATGTGCGACGCAATTGCTTCCGGCTGAGAGAGGAATATCGGCTTCAGAATGTGAGACGCAATTGATGCCAGCTGAGAGAGGAATATCGGCGTCAGAATGTGCGACGCAATTGCTTCTAGCTGAGGGAGGAATATCGGCTTCAGAATGTGAGACGCAATTGCTGCCAGCTGAGGGAGGAATATCGGCGTCAGAATTCGAAACGCAATTGCTTCTAGCTGAGGGAGAAATATCAGCTTCAGAATGTGCGACGCAATTGCTGCCAGCTGAGGGAGGATTATCTGCGTCAGAATTTGAAGCGCAATTGCTTCTAGCTGAGTGAGAAATATCAGCTTCAGAATGTGCGACGCAATTGCTGTCAGCTGAGGGAGGAATATCGGCGTCAGAATGTGCGACGCAATTGCTTCTAGCTGAGGGAGAAATATCAGCTTCAGAATGTGCGACGCAATTGCTGCCAGCTGAGAGAGGAATATCGGCTTCAGAATTTGAAACGCAATTGCTTCTAGCTGTGGAAGAAATATCGGCGTCAAAATGTGAGACGCAATTGCTTCTAGCTGAGAGAGGAATATCAGCGTCAGAATGTGAGACGTAATTGCTTCTAGCTAGGGGAGACATATCGGCTTCAGAATGTGAGACGGAATTGCTGCCAGCTGAGGGAGAAATATCGGCTTCAGAATGTGAGACGCAATTGCTGCCAGCTGAGGGAGAAATATCGGCGTCAGAATGTGAGACGCAATTGCTGCCAACTGAGGGAGAAATATCGGCTCCAGAATGTGAGACGCAATTGCTTCTAGCTGAGGGAAGAATATCAGCTTCAGAATGTGAGACGCAATTGCTTCTAGCTGAGGGAGAAATATCGGCTTCAGAATGTGCGGCGCAATTGCTGCCAGATGAGGGAGGAATATCAGCTTCAGAATGTGAGACGCAATTGCTTCTAGCTGAGGGAGGAATATCGGCGTCAGAATGTGAGACGCAATTGCTGCCAGCTGAGGGAGGAATATCAGCTTCAGAATGTGCGGCGCAATTGCTGCCAGCTGAGGGAGCAATATCGGCTTCAGAATGTGAGACGCAATTGCTGCCAGCTGAGGAAGGAATATCAGCTTCAGAATGTGAGACGCAATTGCTTCTAGCTGAGGGAGGAATATCGGCGTCAGAATGTGAGACGCAATTGCTGCCAGCTGAGGGAGGAATATCAGCTTCAGAATGTGAGACGCAATTGCTGCCAGCTGAGGGAGGAATATCGGCTTCAGGATGTGAGACGCAATTGCTTCTAGCTGAGAGAGGAATATCGGCGTCAGAATGTGAGACGCAATTGCTTCTAGCTGAGGGAGAATTATCGGCTTCAGAATGTGCGACGCAATTGCTTATAGCTGAGGGAGGAATATCGGCGTCAGAAAGTGAGACGCAATTGCTGCCAGCTGAGGGAGGCATATCGGCTTCAGAATGTGAGACGCAATTGCTGCCAGCTGAGGGAGGAATATCAGCTTCAGAATGTGAGACGCACTCGCTGCCAGCTGAGGGAGGAATATCAGCTTCAGAATGTGAGACGCAATTGCTGCCAGCTGAGGGAGGAATATCGGCGTCAGAATGTGCGACGCAATTGCTGCCAGCTGTGGGAGAAATATCAGCTTCAGAATGTGAGACGCAATTGCTGCCAGCTGAGGGAGCAATATCGGCGTCAGAATGTGCGACGCAATTGCTGCCAGCTGAGAGAGGAATATCGGCTTCAGAATGTGCGACGCAATTGCTGCCAGCTGAGGGAGGAATATCGGCGTCAGAATGTGAGACGCAATTGCTGCCAGCTGAGGGAGAAATATCGGCTTCAGAATGTGAGACGCAATTGCTGCCAGCTGAGGAAGGAATATCGGCTTCAGAATGTGCGACGCAATTGCTTCTAGCTGAGGAAGGAATATCGGCGTCAGAATGTGCGACGCAATTGCTTCTAGCTGAGGGAGGAATATCGGCTTCAGAATGTGAGACGCAATTGCTGCCAGCTGAGAGAGGAATATCGGCGTCAGAATGTGCGACGCAATTGCTGCCTGCTGAGGGAGGAATATCGGCGTCAGAATGTGAGACGCAATTGCTGCCAGCTGAGGGAGAAATATCGGCTTCAGAATGTGAGACGCAATTGCTGCCAGCTGAGAGAGAAATATCGGCGTCAGAATGTGCGACGCAATTGCTGCCAGCTGAGGGAAGTATATCAGCTCCAGAATGTGAGACGCAATTGCTGCCAGCTGAGGGAGGAATATCAGCTTCAGAATGTGAGACGCAATTGCATCTAGCTGAGGGAGGAATATCGGCTTCAGAATGTGAGACGCAATTGCTTCCAGCTGAGGAAGGAATATCGGCTTCAGAATGTGAGACGCAATTACTTCTAGCTGAGGGAGGAATATCGGCTCCAGAATGTGCGACGCAATTGCTTCTAGCTGAGGGAGGAATATCGGCTTCAGAATGTGAGACGCAATTGCTTCTAGCTGAGGGAGGAATATCGGCTTCAGAATGTGAGACGCAATTGCTGCCAGCTGAGGGAGGAATATCAGCTTCAGAATGTGCGACGCAATTGCTTCTAGCTGAGGGAGGAATATCAGCTTCAGAATGTGAGACGCAATTGCTTCTAGCTGAGGAAGGATTATCGGCTCCAGAATGTGAGACGCAATTGCTTCTAGCTGAGGGAGGAATATCGGCGTCAGAATGTGAGACGCAATTGCTGCCAGCTGAGGGAGGAATATCGGCGTCAGAATGTGATACGCAATTGCTGCCAGCTGAGGGAGGAATATCGGCTTCAGAATGTGAGACGCAATTGCTGCCAGCTGAGGGAGGAATATCGGCGTCAGAATGTGCGACGCAATTGCTCCCAGCTGTGAGAGGAATATCGGCGTCAGAATGTGAGACGCAATTGCTTCTAGCTGAGGGAGGAATATCGGCTTCAGAATGTGCCACGCAATTGCTGCCGGTTGAGGTAGGAATATCGGCGTCAGAATATGAGACGCAATTGCTGCCAGCTGAGGGAGAGATATCGGCGTCAGAATGTGAGACGCAATTGCTGCCAGCTGAGGGAGGAATATCGGCTTCAGAATGTGAGACGCAATTGCTGCCAGCTGAGGGAGGAATATCGGCGTCAGAATGTGCGACGCAATTGCTCCCAGCTGAGGGAGGAATATCGGCGTCAGAATTTGAAACGCAATTGCTTCTAGCTGAGGAAGAAATATCGGCGTCAAAATGTGAGACGCAATTGCTTCTAGCTGAGAGAGGAATATCGGCGTCAGAATGTGAGACGCAATTGCTTCTAGCTGAGGGAGGAATATCGACGTCAGAATGTGCGACGCAATTGCTGCCAGCTGAGGGAGGAATATCAGCTTCAGAATGTGAGACGCAATTGCTTCTAGCTGAGGGAGGAATATCGGCGTCAGAATGTGCGACGCAATTGCTGCCAGCTGAGGGAGGAATATCGGCGTCAGAATGTGCGACGCAATTGCTGCCAGCTGAGGGAGGAATATCGGCGTCAGAATGTGCGACGCAATTGCTTCTAGCTGAGGGAGAAATATCAGCTTCAGAATGTGCGACGCAATTGCTGCCAGCTGAGGGAGGAATATCGGCGTCAGAATTTGAAACGCAATTGCTTCTAGCTGAGGGAGAAATATCAGCTTCAGAATGTGCGACGCAATTGCTGCCAGCTGAGGGAGGAATATCGGCGTCAGAATTTGAAGCGCAATTGCTTCTAGCTGAGGGAGAAATATCAGCTTTAGAATGTGCGACGCAATTGCTGCCAGCTGAGGGAGGAATATCGGCGTCAGAATGTGAGACGCAATTGCTGCCAGCTGAGGAAGGAATATCGGTGTCAGAATGTGAGACGCAATTGCTACTAGCTGAGGAAGGAATATCGGTGTCAGAATGTGCGACGCAATTGCTTCTAGCTGAGAGAGAAATATCAGCTTCAGAATGTGCGACGCAATTGCTGCCAGCTGAGGGAGGAATATCGGCTTCAGAATTTGGAACGCAATTGCTTCTAGCTGTGGAAGAAATATCGGCGTCAAAATGTGAGACGCAATTGCTTCTAGCTGAGAGAGGAATATCGGCGTCAGAATGTGAGACGCAATTGCTTCTAGCTAGGGGAGGCATATCGGCTTCAGAATGTGAGACGCAATTGCTGCCAGCTGAGGGAGAAATATCGGCTTCAGAATGTGAGACGCAATTGCTGCCAGCTGAGGGAGAAATATCGGCGTCAGAATGTGAGACGCAATTGCTGCCAACTGAGGGAGAAATATCGGCTCGAGAATGTGAGACGCAATTGCTTCTAGCTGAGGGAGGAATATCAGCTTCAGAATGTGAGACGCACTCGCTGCCAGCTGAGGGAGGAATATCAGCTTCAGAATGTGGGACGCAATTGCTGCCAGCTGAGGGAGGAATATCGGCTTCAGAATGTGAGACGCAATTGCTTCTAGCTGAGAGAGGAATATCGGCGTCAGAATGTGAGACGCAATTGCTTCTAGCTAGGGGAGGCATATCGGCTTCAGAATGTGAGACGCAATTGCTGCCAGCTGAGGGAGAAATATCGGCTTCAGAATGTGAGACGCAATTGCTGCCAGCTGAGGGAGGAATATCGGCGTCAGAATGTGAGACGCAATTGCTGCCAGCTGAGGGAGGAATATCGGCTTCAGAATGTGAGACGCAATTGCTGCCAGCTGAGGGAGGAATATCAGCTTCAGAATGTGAGACGCACTCGCTGCCAGCTGAGGGAGGAATATCAACTTCAGAATGTGAGACGCAATTGCTGCCAGCTGAGGGAGGAATATCGGCGTCACAATGTGCGACGCAATTGCTTCTAGCTGAGGCTAGGAATATCAACTTCAGAATGTGCGACGCAATTGCTGCCAGCTGAGGGAGGAATATCGGCTTCAGAATGTGAGACGCAATTGCTGCCAGCTTGGGGAGGAATATCAGCTTCAGAATGTGAGACGTAATTGCTGCCAGCTGAGGGGGAAATATCGGCTTCAGAATGTGCGACGCAATTGCTGCCAGCTGAGGGAGGAATATCGGCTTCAGAATGTGAGACGCAATTGCTGCCAGCTGAGGGAGGAATATCAGCTTCAGAATGTGAGACGCACTCGCTGCCAGCTGAGGGAGGAATATCAGCTTCAGAATGTGAGACGCAATTGCTGCCAGCTGAGGGAGGAATATCGGCGTCAGAATGTGCGACGCAATTGCTGCCAGCTGAGGGAGGAATATCAGCTTCAGAATGTGAGACGCAATTGCTTCTAGCTGAGGGAGGAATATCGGCTTCAGAATGTGAGACGCAATTGCTGCCAGCTTGGGGAGGAATATCGGCGTCAGAATGTGCGACGCAATTGCTGCCAGCTGAGGGAGGAATATCAGCTTCAGAATGTGCGACGCAATTGCTGCCAGCTGAGGGAGGAATATCGGCTTCAGAATGTGAGACGCAATTGCTGCCAGCTGAGGGAGGAATATCGGCTTCAGAATGTGAGACGCAATTGCTGCCAGCTGAGGGGGAAATATCGGCTCCAGAGTGTGCGACGCAATTGCTGCCAGCTGTGGGAGGAATATCAGCTTCAGAATGTGAGACGCAATTGCTGCCAGCTGAGGGAGCAATATCGGCGTCAGAATGTGCGACGCAATTGCTGCCAGCTGAGAGAGGAATATCGGCTTCAGAATGTGCGACGCAATTGCTGCCAGCTGAGGGAGGAATATCGGCGTCAGAATGTGAGACGCAATTGCTGCCAGCTGAGGGAGAAATATCGGCTTCAGAATGTGAGACGCAATTTCTGCCAGCTGAGGAAGGAATATCGGCTTCAGAATGTGCGACGCAATTGCTTCTAGCTGAGGGAGGAATATCAGCTTCAGAATGTGCGACGCAATTGCTTCCGGCTGAGAGAGGAATATCGGCTTCAGAATGTGAGACGCAATTGATGCCAGCTGAGAGAGGAATATCGGCGTCAGAATGTGCGACGCAATTGCTTCTAGCTGAGGGAGGAATATCGGCTTCAGAATGTGAGACGCAATTGCTGCCAGCTGAGGGAGGAATATCGGCGTCAGAATTCGAAACGCAATTGCTTCTAGCTGAGGGAGAAATATCAGCTTCAGAATGTGCGACGCAATTGCTGCCAGCTGAGGGAGGATTATCGGCGTCAGAATTTGAAGCGCAATTGCTTCTAGCTGAGTGAGAAATATCAGCTTCAGAATTTGAAACGCAATTGCTTCTAGCTGTGGAAGAAATATCGGCGTCAAAATGTGAGACGCAATTGCTTCTAGCTGAGAGAGGATTATCAGCGTCAGAATGTGAGACGTAATTGCTTCTAGCTAGGGGAGGCATATCGGCTTCAGAATGTGAGACGCAATTGCTGCCAGCTGAGGGAGAAATATCGGCTTCAGAATGTGAGACGCAATTGCTGCCAGCTGAGGGAGAAATATCGGCGTCAGAATGTGAGACGCAATTGCTGCCAACTGAGGGAGAAATATCGGCTCCAGAATGTGAGACGCAATTGCTTCTAGCTGAGGGAAGAATGTCAGCTTCAGAATGTGAGACGCAATTGCTTCTAGCTGAGGGAGAAATATCGGCTTCAGAATGTGCGGCGCAATTGCTGCCAGATGAGGGAGGAATATCAGCTTCAGAATGTGAGACGCAATTGCTTCTAGCTGAGGGAGGAATATCGGCGTCAGAATGTGAGACGCAATTGCTGCCAGCTGAGGGAGGAATATCAGCTTCAGAATGTGCGGCGCAATTGCTGCCAGCTGAGGGAGCAATATCGGCTTCAGAATGTGAGACGCAATTGCTGCCAGCTGAGGAAGGAATATCAGCTTCAGAATGTGAGACGCAATTGCTTCTAGCTGAGGGAGGAATATCGGCGTCAGAATGTGAGACGCAATTGCTGCCAGCTGAGGGAGGAATATCAGCTTCAGAATGTGAGACGCAATTGCTGCCAGCTGAGGGAGGAATATCGGCTTCAGAATGTGAGACGCAATTGCTTCTAGCTGATAGAGGAATATCGGCGTCAGAATGTGAGACGCAATTGCTTCTAGCTGAGGGAGAATTATCGGCTTCAGAATGTGCGACGCAATTGCTTATAGCTGAGGGAGGAATATCGGCGTCAGAAAGTGAGACGCAATTGCTGCCAGCTGAGGGAGGCATATCGGCTTCAGAATGTGAAACGCAATTGCTGCCAGCTGAGGGAGAAATATCGGCTTCAGAATGTGAGACGCAATTGCTGCCAGCTGAGGGAGAAATATCGGCGTCAGAATGTGAGACGCAATTGCTGCCAGCTGAGGGAGGAATATCGGCTTCAGAATGTGAGACGCAATTGCTGCCAGCTGAGGGAGGAATATCAGCTTCAGAATGTGAGACGCACTCGCTGCCAGCTGAGGGAGGAATATCAGCTTCAGAATGTGAGACGCAATTGCTGCCAGCTGAGGGAGGAATATCGGCGTCAGAATGTGCGACGCAATTGCTGCCAGCTGTGGGAGAAATATCAGCTTCAGAATGTGAGACGCAATTGCTGCCAGCTGAGGGAGCAATATCGGCGTCAGAATGTGCGACGCAATTGCTGCCAGCTGAGAGAGGAATATCGGCTTCAGAATGTGCGACGCAATTGCTGCCAGCTGAGGGAGGAATATCGGCGTCAGAATGTGAGACGCAATTGCTGCCAGCTGAGGGAGAAATATCGGCTTCAGAATGTGAGACGCAATTGCTGCCAGCTGAGGAAGGAATATCGGCTTCAGAATGTGCGACGCAATTGCTTCTAGCTGAGGAAGGAATATCGGCGTCAGAATGTGCGACGCAATTGCTTCTAGCTGAGGGAGGAATATCGGCTTCAGAATGTGAGACGCAATTGCTGCCAGCTGAGGGAGGAATATCGGCTTCAGAATGTGAGACGCAATTGCTTCTACCTGAGGGAGGAATATCGGCTTCAGAATGTGAGACGCAATTGCTGCCAGCTGAGGGAGGAATATCGGCGTCAGAATGTGCGACGCAATTGCTGCCAGCTGAGGGAGGAATATCGGCGTAAGAATGTGAGACGCAATTGCTGCCAGCTGAGGGAGAAATATCGGCTTCAGAATGTGAGACGCAATTGCTTCTACCTGAGGGAGGAATATCGGCTTCAGAATGTGAGACGCAATTTCTGCCAGCTGAGGGAGGAATATCAGCTTCAGAATGTGAGACGCACTCGCTGCCAGCTGAGGGAGGAATATCAGCTTCAGAATGTGAGACGCAATTGCTGCCAGCTGAGGAAGGAATATCGGCGTCAGAATGTGCGAAGCAATTGCTTCTAGCTGAGGCTAGGAATATCAACTTCAGAATGTGCGACGCAATTGCTGCCAGCTGAGGGAGGAATATCGGCTTCAGAATGTGAGACGCAATTGCTGCCAGCTTGGGGAGGAATATCGGCGTCAGAATGTGCGACGCAATTGCTGCCAGCTGAGGGAGGAATATCAGCTTCAGAATGTGAGACGCAATTGCTTCTAGCTGAGGGAGGAATATCGGCGTCAGAATGTGCGACGAAATTGCTGCCAGCTGAGAGAGGAATATCGGCTTCAGAATGTGCGACGCAATTGCTGCCAGCTGAGGGAGGAATATCAGCTTCAGAATGTGAGACGCAATTGCTGCCAGCTGAGGGAGCAATATCGGCTTCAGAATGTGCGACGCAATTGCTTCTAGCTTGGGGAGGAATATCAGCTTCAGAATGTGCGACGCAATTGCTGCCAGCTGAGAGAGGAATATCGGCTCCAGAATGTGCGACGCAATTGCTGCCAGCTGAGGGAGGAATATCAGCTTCAGAATGTGCGACGCAATTGCTGCCAGCTGTGAGAGGAATATCGGCTTCAGAATGTGCGACGCAATTACTGCCAGCTGAGAGAGGAATATCGGCTTCAGAATGTGCGACGCAATTGCTGCCAGCTGAGGGAGGAATATCGGCTTCAGAATGTGCGACGCAATTGCTTCTAGCTGAGAGAGGAATATCGGCTTCAGAATGTGCGACGCAATTGCTGCCAGCTGAGGGAGGAATATCAGCTTCAGAATGTGAGACGCAATTGCTTCTAGCTGAGGAAGGACTATCGGCTTCAGAATGTGAGACGCAATTGCTGCCAGCTTGGGGAGGAATATCGGCGTCAGAATGTGCGACGCAATTGCTGCCAGCTGAGGGAGAAATATCAGCTTCAGAATGTGAGACACAATTGCTGCCAGCTGAGGGAGCAATATCGGCGTCAGAATGTGCGACGCAATTGCTGCCAGCTGAGGGAGGAATATCGGCGTCAGAATGTGCGACGCAATTGCTGCCAGCTGAGGGAGAAATATCAGCTTCAGAATGTGAGACACAATTGCTGCCAGCTGAGGGAGCAATATCGGCGTCAGAATGTGAGACGCAATTGCTTCTAGCTGAGAGAGGAATATCGGCGTCAGAATGTGAGACGCAATTGCTTCTAGCTGAGCGAGGCATATCGGCGTCAGAATGTGCGACGCAATTGCTGCCAGCTGAGAGAGGAATATCGGCTTCAGAATGTGCGACGCAGTTGCTGCCAGCTGAGGGAGGAATATCGACGTCAGAATGTGCGACGCAATTGCTCCCAGCTGAGAGAGGAATATCGGCGTCAGAATGTGAGACGCAATTGCTGCCAGCTGAGGGAGGAATATCGGCGTCAGAATGTGCGACGCAATTGCTCCCAGCTGAGGGAGGAATATCGGCGTCAGAATTTGAAACGCAATTGCTTCTAGCTGAGGAAGAAATATCGGCGTCAAAATGTGAGACGCAATTGCTTCTAGCTGAGAGAGGAATATCGGCGTCAGAATTTGAAACGCAATTGCTTCTAGCTGAGGAAGAAATATCGGCGTCAAAATGTGAGACGCAATTGCTTCTAGCTGAGAGAGGAATATCGGCGTCAGAATGTGAGACGCAATTGCTTCTAGCTGAGGGAGGAATATCGGCGTCAGAATGTGCGACGCAATTGCTGCCAGCTGAGGGAGGAATATCAGCTTCAGAATGTGAGACGCAATTGCTTCTAGCTGAGGGAGGAATATCGGCGTCAGAATGTGCGACGCAATTGCTGCCAGCTGAGGGAGGAATATCGGCGTCAGAATGTGCGACGCAATTGCTTCTAGCTGAGGGAGAAATATCAGCTTCAGAATGTGCGACGCAATTGCTGCCAGCTGAGGGAGGAATATCGGCGTCAGAATTTGAAACGCAATTGCTTCTAGCTGAGGGAGAAATATCAGCTTCAGAATGTGCGACGCAATTGCTGCCAGCTGAGGGAGGAATATCGGCGTCAGAATTTGAAGCGCAATTGCTTCTAGCTGAGGGAGAAATATCAGCTTCAGAATGTGCGACGCAATTGCTGCCAGCTGAGGGAGGAATATCGGCGTCAGAATGTGCGACGCAATTGCTTCTAGCTGAGGGAGAAATATCAGCTTCAGAATGTGCGACGCAATTGCTGCCAACTGAGAGAGGAATATCGGCTTCAGAATTTGAAACGCAATTGCTTCTGGCTGAGGGAGGAATATCGGCGTCAAAATGTGAGACGCATTGCTTCTAGCTGAGAGAGGAATATCGGCGTCAGAATGTGAGACGCAATTGCTTCTAGCTAGGGGAGGCATATCGGCTTCAGAATGTGAGACGCAATTGCTTCTAGCTGAGAGAGGAATATCGGCGTCAGAATGTGAGACGCAATTGCTGCCAGCTGAGGGAGGAATATCGGCTTCAGAATGTGAGACGCAATTGCTGCCAGCTGAGGGAGGAATATCGGCGTCAGAATGTGCGACGCAATTGCTTCTAGCTGAGGAAGGAATATCGGCGTCAGAATGTGCGACGCAATTGCTTCTAGCTGAGGGAGGAATATCAGCTGCAGAATGTGAGACGCAATTGCTGCCAGCTGTGGGAGGAATATCAGCTGCAGAATGTGAGACGCAATTGCTTCTAGCTGAGGGAGGAATATCAGCTTCAGAATGTGAGACGCGATTGCTTCTAGCTGAGGCTGGGAATATTGGCTTCAGAATGTGCGACGCAATTGCTTCTAGCTGAGGGAGAAATATCAGCTTCAGAATGTGCGACGCAATTGCTGCCAGCTGAGGGAGGAATATCGGCGTCAGAATTTGGAACGCAATTGCTTCTAGCTGAGGAAGAAATATCGGCGTCAAAATGTGAGACGCAATTGCTTCTAGCTGAGAGAGGAATATCGGCGTCAGAATGTGAGACGCAATTGCTTCTAGCTGAGGGAGGAATATCGGCGTCAGAATGTGCGACGCAATTGCTGCCAGCTGAGGGAGGAATATCAGCTTCAGAATGTGAGACGCAATTGCTTCTAGCTGAGGGAGGAATATCGGCGTCAGAATGTGCGACGCAATTGCTGCCAGCTGAGGGAGGAATATCGGCGTCAGAATGTGCGACGCAATTGCTTCTAGCTGAGGGAGGATTATCGGCGTCAGAATGTGAGACGCAATTGCTGCCAGCTGAGGGAGGAATATCGGCGTCAGAAAGTGCGACGCAATTGCTGCCAGCTGAGGGAGAAATATCAGCTTCAGAATGTGCGACGCAATTGCTGCCAGCTGAGGGAGGAATATCGGCGTCAAAATTTGAAACGCAATTGCTTCTAGCTGAGTGAGAAATATCAGCTTCAGAATGTGCGACGCAATTGCTGCCAGCTGAGGGAGGAATATCGGCGTCAGAATTTGAAGCGCAATTGCTTCTAGCTGGGGGAGAAATATCAGCTTCAGAATGTGCGACGCAATTGCTGCCAGCTGAGGGAGAAATATCGGCGTCAGAATGTGCGACGCAATTGCTTCTAGCTGAGGGAGAAATATCAGCTTCAGAATGTGCGACGCAATTGCTGCCAGCTGAGAGAGGAATATCGGCTTCAGAATGTGAGACGCAATTGCTTCTAGCTGAGGGAGAAATATCAGCTTCAGAATGTGCGACGCAATTGCTGCCAGCTGAGGGAGGAATATCGGCTTCAGAATGTGAGACGCAATTGCTTCTAGCTGAGGGAGAGATATCAGCTTCAGAATGTGAGACGCAATTGCTTCTAGCTGAGGGAGGAATATCGGCTTCAGAATGTGAGACGCAATTGCTGCCAGCTGAGGGAGGAATATCGGCGTCAGAATGTGCGACGCAATTGCTTCTAACTGAGGGAGAAATATCAGCTTTTAAATGTGCGACGCAATTGCTGCCAGCTGAGGGAGGAATATCGGCGTCAGAATGTGCGACGCAATTGCTTCTAGCTGAGGGAGAAATATCAGCTTCAGAATGTGCGACGCAATTGCTGCCAGCTGAGGGAGGAATATCGGCGTCAGAATTTGGAACGCAATTGCTTCTAGCTGAGGGAGGAATATCAGCTTCAGAATGTGCGACGCAATTGCTGCCAGCTGAGGGAGGAATATCGGCGTCAGAATGTGCGACGCAATTGCTTCTAGCTGAGGGAGAAATATCAGCTTCAGAATGTGCGACGCAATTGCTGCCAGCTGAGGGAGGAATATCGGCGTCAGAATGTGCGACGCAATTGCTTCTAGCTGAGGGAGAAATATCAGCTTCAGAATGTGCGACGCAATTGCTGCCAGCTGAGGGAGGAATATCGGCGTCAGAATGTGCGACGCAATTGCTTCTAGCTGAGGGAGAAATATCAGCTTCAGAATGTGCGACGCAATTGCTGCCAGCTGAGGGAGGAATATCGGCGTCAGAATTTGGAACGCAATTGCTTCTAGCTGAGGGAGAAATATCAGCTTCAGAATGTGCGACGCAATTGCTGCCAGCTGAGGGAGGAATATCGGCGTCAGAATGTGCGACGCAATTGCTTCTAGCTGAGGGAGAAATATCAGCTTCAGAATGTGCGACGCAATTGCTGCCAGCTGAGGCAGGAATATCGGCGTCAGAATGTGCGACGCAATTGCTTCTAGCTGAGGGAGGAATATCAGCTCCAGAATGTAAGACGCAATTGCTTCTACCTGAGGGAGGAATATCAGCGTCAGAATGTGCGACGCAATTGCTGCCAGCTGAGGGAGGAATATCGGCTTCAGAATGTGAGACGCAATTGCTTCTAGCTGAGGGAGGAATATCAGCGTCAGAATGTGCGACGCAATTGCTGCCAGCTGAGGGAGGAATATCGGCTTCAGAATGTGAGACGCAATTGCTGCCAGCTGAGGGAGGAATATCGGCTCCAGAATGTGCGACGCAATTGCTGCCAGCTAAGGGAGGAATATCGGCTCCAGAATGTGCGACGCAATTGCTGCCAGCTGAGGGAGGAATATCGGCTTCAGAATGTGAGACGCAATTGCTTCTAGCTGAGGGAGGAATATCGGCGTCAGAATGTGAGACGCAATTGCTGCCAGCTGAGAGAGGAATATCGGCGTCAGAATTTGCGATGCAATTGCTTCTAGCTGAGGGAGAAATATCGAAGTCAGAATGTGAGACGCAATTGCTTCTAGCTGAGGGAGGAATATCGGCGTCAGAATGTGAGACGCAATTGCTTCTAGCTGAGGGAGAAATATCGACTTCAGAATGTGCGACGCAATTGCTTCTAGCTGGGGGAGAAATATCGGCTCCAGAATGTGAGACGCAATTGCTTCTAGCTGAGGAAGAAATATCGGCTCCAGAATTTGCGACGCAATTGCTTCTAGTTCGGGGAGAAATATCGGCGTCAGAATGTGAGACGCAATTGCTGCCAGCTGAGAGAGGAATATCGGCGTCAGAATGTGAGACGCAATTGCTTCTAGCTGAGGGAGGAATATCGGCTCCAGAATGTGAGACGCAATTGCTTCCAGCTGAGGGAGGAATATCGGCTTCAGAATGTAAGACGCAATTGCTTCTGGCTGAGGGAGGAATATCGGCTTCAGAATGTGAGACGCAATTGCTTCCAGCTGAGGGAGGAATATCGGCTTCAGAATGTGAGACGCAATAGCTTCTAGCTGAGAGAGAAATATCGGCGTCAGAATGTGAGACGCAATTGCTTCTAGCTGAGGGAGGAATATCGGCGTTAGAATGTGCGACGCAATTGCTGCCAGCTGAGGGGAAAATATCGGCTTCAGAATGTGCGACGCAATTGCTGCCAGCTGTGGGAGAAATATCAGCTTCAGAATGTGAGACGCAATTGCTGCCAGCTGAGGCAGGAATGTCGGCGTCAGAATGTGAGACGCAATTGCTTCTAGCTGAAGAAGGGATATCGGCGTCAGAATGTGCGACGCAATTGCTGCCAGCTGAGGGAGGAATATCGACTTCAGAATGTGAGACGCAATTGCTGCTGGCTGAGGGAGGAATATCGGCTTCAGAATGTGAGACGCAATTGCTTCTGGCTGAGGGAGAAATATCGGCTTCAGAATGTGCGACGCAATTGCTTCAAGCTGAGAGAGAAATATCGACTTCAGAATGTGCGACGCAATTGCTTCTAGCTGAAGAAGAAATATCGGCTCCAGAATTTGCGATGCAATTGCTTCTAGCTGAGGGAGGAATATTGGCTTCAGAATGTGAGACGCAATTGCTGCCAGCTGAGGGAGGAATATCGGCGTCAGAATGTGAGACGCAAATGCTGCCAGCTGAGAGAGGAATATCGGCGTCAGAATGTGAGACGCAATTGCTGCCAGCTGAGGGAGGAATATCGGCGTCAGAATGTGAGACGCAATTGCTTCTAGCTGAGGGAGAAATATCGGCTTCAGGATGTGCGACGCAATTGCTTCTAGCTTTTGGAGGGATATCGGCTCCAGAATGTGAGACGCAATTGCTTCTAGCTGAAGAAGAAATATCGGCTCCAGAATTTGCGATGCAATTGCTTCTAGCTGAGGGAGAAATATCGGCGTCAGAATGTGAGACGCGATTGCTTATAGCTGAGGGAGAAATATCGGCTCCAGAATGTGAGACGCAATTGCTGCCAGCTGAGGGAGAAATATCGACTTCAGAATGTGCGACGCAATTGCTTCTAGCTGAGGGAGGAATATCGGCGTTAGAATTTGCGATGCAATTGCTTCTAGCTGAGGGAGGAATATCGGCGTTAGAATTTGCGATGCAATCGCTCCTAGCTTGGGAAGAAATATCGGCGTCAGAATGTGAGACGCAATTGCTGCCAGCTGAGGGAGAAATATCGACTTCAGAATGTGCGATGCAATTGCTTCTGGCTGAGGGAGGAATATCGGCTTCAGAATGTGAGACGCAATTGCTGCCAGCTGAGGGAGAAATATCGGCTTCAGAATGTGAGACGCAATTGCTTCTGGCTGAGGGAGGAATATCGGCGTTAAAATTTGCGATGCAATTGCTTCTAGCTGAGGGAGGAATATCGGCTTCAGAATGTGAGACGCAATTGCTTCTAGCTGAGGGAGGAATATCGGCTCCAGAATGTGAGACGCAATTGCTTCTACCTGAGGGAGGAATATCAGCGTCAGAATGTGCGACGCAATTGCTGCCAGCTGAGGGAGGAATATCGGCTTCAGAATGTGCGACGCAATTACTTCTAGCTGAGGGAGGAATATCAGCGTCAGAATGTGCGACGCAATTGCTGCCAGCTGAGGGAGGAATATCGGATTCAGAATGTGAGACGCAATTGCTGCCAGCTGAGGGAGGAATATCGGCTCCAGAATGTGCGACGCAATTGCTGCCAGCTGAGGGAGGAATATCGGCTTCAGAATGTGAGACGCGATTGCTTCTAGCTGAGGGAGGAATATCGGCGTCAGAATGTGAGACGCAATTTCTGCCAGCTGAGAGAGGAATATCGGCTCCAGAATGTGAGACGCAATTGCTTCTGGCTGAGAGAGGAATATCGGCGTCAGAATTTGCGATGCAATTGCTTCTGGCTGAGGGAGAAATATCGGCGTCAGAATGTGAGACGCAATTGCTTCTAGCTGAGGGAGGAATATCGGCGTCAGAATTTGCGATGCAATTGCTTCTAGCTGAGGGAGAAATATTGGCGTCAGAATGTGAGACGCAATTGCTGCCAGCTGAGAGAGGAATATCGGCGTCAGAATTTGCGATGCAATTGCTGCCAGCTGAGGGAGAAATATCGGCGTCAGAATGTGAGACGCAATTGCTTCTAGCTGAGGGAGGAATATCGGCGTCAGAATGTGAGACGCAATTGCTTCTAGCTGAGGGAGAAATATCGACTTCAGAATGTGCGACGCAATTGCTTCTAGCTGGGGGAGGAATATCGGCTCCAGAATGTGAGACGCAATTGCTTCTAGCTGAGGAAGAAATATCGGCTCCAGAATTTGCGACGCAATTGCTTCTAGCTTGGGGAGAAATATCGGCGTCAGAAAGTGAGACGCAATTGCTGCCAGCTGAGAGAGGAATATCGGCGTCAGAATGTGAGACGCAATTGCTTCTAGCTGAGGGAGGAATATCGGCTCCAGAATGTGAGACGCAATTGCTTCCAGCTGAGGGAGGAATATCGGCTTCAGAATGTGAGACGCAATTGCTTCTGGCTGAGGGAGGAATATCGGCTTCAGGATGTGAGACGCAATTGCTTCTAGCTGAGGGAGGCATATCGGCGTCAGAATGTGAGACGCAATTGCTTCCAGCTGAGGGAGGAATATCGGCTTCAGAATGTGAGACGCAATAGCTTCTAGCTGAGAGAAATATCGACGTCAGACTGTGAGACGCAATTGCTTCTAGCTGAGGGAGGAATATCGGCTCCAGAATGTGCGACGCAATTGCTGCCAGCTGAGGGAGGAATATCGGCTTCAGAATGTGAGACGCAATTGCTTCCAGCTGAGGGAGGAATATCGGCTTCAGAATGTGAGACGCAATAGCTTCTAGCTGAGAGAAATATCGACGTCAGACTGTGAGACGCAATTGCTTCTAGCTGAGGGAGGAATATCGGCTTCAGGATGTGAGACGCAATTGCTTCTGGCTGAGGGAGGAATATCGGCTTCAGAATGTGAGACGCAATTGCTTCTAGCTGAGGGAGAAATATCGGCGTCAGGATGTGAGACGCAATTGCTTCTAGCTGAGGGAGGAATATCGGCTTCAGAATGTGAGACGCAATAGCTTCTAGCTGAGAGAAATATCGACGTCAGACTGTGAGACGCAATTGCTTCTAGCTGAGGGAGGAATATCGGCGTCAGAATGTGAGACGCGATTGCTTCTAGCTGAGGGAGGAATATCGGCTTCAGGATGTGAGACGCAATTGCTTCTAGCTGAGGGAGGAATATCGGCTCCAGAATGTGAGACGCAATTGCTTCCAGCTGAGGGAGGAATATCGGCTTCAGAATGTGAGACGCAATAGCTTCCAGCTGAGGGAGGAATATCGGCGTCAGAATGTGAGACGCAATTGCTTCCAGCTGAGGGAGGAATATCGGCGTCAGAATGTGAGACGCAATTGCTTCCAGCTGAGGGAGGAATATCAGCTCCAGAATGTGAGACGCAATTGCTTCTAGCTGAGGGAGGAATATCGGCTCCAGAATGTGAGACGCAATTGCTTCCAGCTGAGGGAGGAATATCGGCTTCAGAATGTGAGACGCAATTGCTTCCAGCTGAGGGAGGAATATCGGCTTCGGAATGTGAGACGCAATTGCTTCTAGCTGAGGGAGGAATATCGGCTCCAGAATGTGAGACGCAATTGCTTCCAGCTGAGGGAGGAATATCGGCTTCAGAATGTGAGACGCAATAGCTTCTAGCTGAGAGAAATATCGACGTCAGACTGTGAGACGCAATTGCTTCTAGCTGAGGGAGGAATATCGGCGTCAGAATGTGAGACGCGATTGCTTCTAGCTGAGGGAGGAATATCGGCGTTAGAATGTGCGACGCAATTGCTTCTAGCTGAGGGAGGAATATCGGCTTCAGGATGTGAGACGCAATTGCTTCTGGCTGAGGGAGGAATATCGGCTTCAGAATGTGAGACGCAATAGCTTCTAGCTGAGAGAAATATCGACGTCAGACTGTGAGACGCAATTGCTTCTAGCTGAGGGAGGAATATCGGCGTCAGAATGTGAGACGCGATTGCTTCTAGCTGAGGGAGGAATATCGGCGTTAGAATGTGCGACGCAATTGCTTCTAGCTGAGGGAGGAATATCGGCTTCAGGATGTGAGACGCAATTGCTGCCAGCTGAGGGAGGAATATCGGCTTCAGAATGTGAGACGCAATTGCTTCTAGCTGAGGGAGGAATATCGGCGTCAGGATGTGAGACGCAATTGCTTCTAGCTGAGGGAGGAATATCGGCTTCAGAATGTGAGACGCAATAGCTTCTAGCTGAGAGAAATATCGACGTCAGACTGTGAGACGCAATTGCTTCTAGCTGAGGGAGGAATATCGGCGTTAGAATGTGCGACGCAATTGCTTCTAGCCGAGGGAGGAATATCGGCGTCAGAATGTGAGACGCGATTGCTTCTAGCTGAGGGAGATATATTGGCCTCAGAATGTGAGACGCAATTGCTTCTAGCTGAGGGAGGAATATCGACTTCAGAATGTGCGACGCAATTGCTGCCAGCTGAGGAAGAAATATCAGCTCCAGAATTTGCGACGCAATTGCTTCTAGCTTGGGGAGAAATATCGGCGTCAGAATGTGAGACGCAATTGCTGCCAGCTGAGGGGGAAATATCGGCGTCAGAATGTGAGACGCAATTGCTTACAGCAGAGGGAGAAATATCGGCGTCAGAATGTGCGACGCAATTGCTTCTAGCTGAGGGAGAAATATCGGCGTCAGAATGTGAGACGCAATTGCTTCTAGCTAAGGGAGAAATATCGGCGTCAGAATGTGAGACGCAATTGCTTCTAGCTGAGGGAGAAATATCGACTTCAGAATGTGCGACGCAACTGCTTCTAGCTGAGGGAGAAATATCGGCGTCAGAATGTGAGACGCAATTGCTTCTAGCTGAGGGAGAAATATCGGCTTCAGAATGTGAGACGCAATTGCTTCTAGCTGAGGGAGGAATATCGGCGTCAGAATGTGATACGCAATTGCTGCCAGCTGAGGGAGGAATATCGGTGTCAGAATGTGCGACGCAATTGCTGCCAGCTGAGGGAGGAATATCGGTGTCAGAAAGTGAGACGCAATCGCTCCTAGCTGAGGGAGGAATATCGGTGTCAGGATGTGAGACGCAATTGCTGCCAGCTGAGGGAGGAATATAAGCTTCAGAATGTGAGACGCAATTGCTTCTAGCTGAGGGAGGAATATCGGGGTCAGAATGTGAGACGCAATTGCTGCCAGCTGAGGGAGAAATATCGGCGTCAGAATGTGAGACGCAATTGCTGCCAGCTGAGAGAGGAATATCGGCGTCAGAATGTGAGAAGTGATTGCTGCCAGCTGAGGAAGGAATATCGGCGTCAGAATGTGATACGCAATTGCTGCCAGCTGAGGGAGGAATATCGGCGTCAGAATGTGAGACGCAATTGCTGCCAGCTGAGGGAGGAATATCGGCGTCAGAATGTGAGACGCAATTGCTTCCAGCTGAGGGAGGAATATCGGCGTCAGAATGTGAGACGCAATTGCTGCCAGCTGATTGAGGAATATCGGCGTCGTAATGTGCGACGCAATTGCTGCCGGCTGAGGTAGGAATATCGGTGTCAGAATGTGGGACGCAATTGATGCCAGCTGAGGGAGGAATATCAGGGTCAGAAAGTGAGACGCAATTGCTTCTAGCTGAGGGAGGAATATCGGCGTCAGAATGTGAGACGCAATTGCTGCCAGCTGAGGGAGAAATATCGGCTTCAGAATGTGCGACGCAATTGCTTCTAGCTGAGGAAGGAATATCGGCGTCAGAATGTGAGACGCAATTGCTGCCAACCGAGGGAGGAATATCGGCGTCAGAATGTGAGACGCAATTGCTGCCAGCTGAGGGAGGAATATCGGCGTCAGAATGTGAGACGCAATTGCTGCCAGCTGAAAAGGAATATCGGCGTCAGAATGTGAGACGCAATTGCTTCCAGCTGAGGGAGGAATATCGGCGTCAGAATGTGCGACGCAATTGCTGCCAGCTGAGGGAGGAATATCGGCGTCAGAATGTGAGACGCAATTGCTTCTAGCTGAGGGAGGAATATCGGCGTCAGAATGTGCAACGCGATTGCTGCCAGCTGAGGGAGGAATATCGACGTCAGAATGTGTGACGCAATTGCTGCCAGCTGAGGGAGGAATATCGGCGTCAGAATGTGAGACGCAATTGCTGCCAGCTGAGGGAGGAATATCAGCTTCAGAATGTGAGACGCAATTGCTGCCAGCTGAGGGAGAAATATCGGCGTCAGAATGTGAGACGCAATTGCTGCCAGCTGAGGGAGGAATATCAGCTTCAGAATGTGAGACGCAATTGCTGCCAGCTGAGGGAGGAATATCAGGGTCAGGAAGTGAGACGCAATTGCTGCCAGCTGAGGGAGGAATATCAGCTTCAGAATGTGAGAAGCAATTGCTGCCAGCTGAGGGAGGAATATCGGCTTCAGAATGTGATACGCAATTGCTTCTAGCTGAGGAAGGAATATAGGCGTCAGAATGTGAGACGCAATTGCTGCCAGCTGAGGGAGGAATATCGACGTCAGAATGTGAGACGTAATCGCTGCCAGCTGGGGGAGGAATATCAGCTTCAGAATGTGAGACGCAATTGCTGCCAGCTGAGGGAGGAATATCGGCGTCAGAATGTGATACGCAATTGCTGCCAGCTGTGGGAGGAATATCGGCGTCAGAATGTGAGACGCAATTGCTGCCAGCGGGGGGAGGAATATCAGCTTCAGAATGTGAGACGCAATTGCTGCCAGCTGAGGGAGGAATATCAGGGTCAGGAAGTGAGACGCAATTGCTTCTAGCTGAGGGAGGTTTATCGGCGTCAGAATGTGTGACACAATTGCTGCCAGCTGAGGGAGGAATATCGGCGTCTGAATGTGATACGCGATTGCTGCCAGCTGAGGGACGAATATCGGCGTCAGAATGTGAGACGCAATTGCTGGCAGCTGAGGAAGAAATATCGGCGTCAGAATGTGAGACGCAATTGCTTCTGGCTGAGGGAGGAATATCAGCTCCAGAATGTGAGACGCGATTGCTGCCAGCTGAGGGAGGGATATCGGCTTCAGAATGTGAGACGCAATTGCCGCCAGCTGAGAGAGAAATATCGGCTCAAGGATGTGCGACGCAATTGCTGCCAGCTGAGGGAGAAATATCGGCGTCAGAATGTGCGACGCAATTGCTGCCAGCTGAGGGAGAAATATCGGCGTCAGAATGTGCGACGCAATTGCTGCCAGCTGAGGAAGGAATATCGGCGTCAGAATGTGATACGCGATTGCTTCTAGCTAAGGAAGAAATATCGGCTTCGGAATGTGAGACGCAATTGCTTCTAGCTGAGGGAGGAATATGGGCTCCAGAATGTGAGACGCAATTGCTTTTAGCTGAGGGAGAAATATCAGCTCCAGAATGTGAGACGCAATTGCTTCTAGCTGAAGAAGAAATATCGGCTCCAGAATTCGCGATGCAATTGCATCTAGCTTGGGGAGAAATATCGGCGTCAGGAAGTGAGACGCAATTGCTGCCAGCTGAGGGAGGAATATCGGCGTCAGAATGTGAGACGCAATTGCTGCCAGCTGAGGGAGAAATATCGGCCCCAGAATGTGAGACGCAATTGCTCCTGGCTGAGGGAGAAATATCGGCTTCAGAATGTGAGACGCAATTGCTTCTAGCTGAGGGAGGAATATCGGCTTCAGAATGTGAGACGCAATTGCTTCTAGCTGAGGGAGAAATATCGGCGTTAGAATGTGCGACGCAATTGCTGCCAGCTGAGGGAGGAATATCGGCTTCAGAATGTGAGACGCAATTGCTTCTAGCTGAGGGAGGAATATCGGTGTCAGAATGTCTGAAGCAATTGCTGCCAGCTGAGGGAGGAATATTGGAATCAGAATGTGAGACGCAATTGCTGCCAGCTAAGGGAGGAATATCGGCGTCAGAATGTGAGACGCAATTGCTTCTAGCTGAGGGAGGAATATCGGTGTCAGAATGTCTGAAGCAATTGCTGCCAGCTGAGGGAGGAATATTGGCGTCAGAATGTGAGACGCAATTGCTGCCAGCTGAGGGAGGAACATCGGCTTCAGAATGTGAGACGCAATTGCTTCTAGCTGAGGGAGGGATATCGGTGTCAGAATGTCTGAAGCAATTGCTGCCAGCTGAGGGAGGAATATTGGCGTCAGAATGTGAGACGCAATTGCTGCCAGCTGAGGGAGGAATATCGGCTTCAGAATGTGTGACGCAATTGCTGCCAGCTGAGGAAGGAATATCGGCGTCAGAATGTGAGACGCAATTGCTGCCAGCTGAGGGAGGAATATCAGCTTCAGATTGTGAGACGCAATTGCTGCCAGCTGAGGGAGGAATATCGGCGTCAGAATGTGATACGCAATTGCTACCAGCTGAGGAAGGAATATCGGCGTCAGAATGTGCAACGCGATTGCTGCCTGCTGAGGAAGGAATATCGGCGTCAGAATGTGTGACGCAATCGCTGCCAGCTGAGGGAGGAATATCGGCGTCAGAATGTGTGACGCAATCGCTGCCAGCTGAGGGAGAAATATCGGCGTCAGAATGTGAGACGCAATTATGCCAGCTGAGGGAGGAATATCGGCGTCAGAATGTGAGACGCAATTGCTGCCAGCTGAGGAAGGAATATCGGCGTCAGAATGTGCAACGCGATTGCTGCCAGCTGAGGGAGGAATATCGGCGTCAGAATGTGCAACGCGATTGCTGCCAGCTGAGGGAGGAATATCGGCGTCAGAATGTGCAACGCGATTGCTGCCAGCTGAGGGAGGAATATCAGGGTCAGAATGTGATACGCAATTGCTGCCAGCTGAGGAAGGAATATCGGCTTCAGAATGTGAGACGCAATTGCTGCCAGCTGAGGAAGGGATATCGGCTTCAGAATGTGAGACGCAATTGCTGCCAGTTGAGGGAGGAATATAGGCTTCAGAATGTGAGACGCAATTGCTGCCAGCTGAGGGAGGAATATCGGCGTCAGAATGTGAGACGCAATTGCTTCCAGCTGAGGGAGGTTTATCGGCGTCAGAATGTGTGACGCAATTGCTGCCAGCTGAGGGAGGAATATCAGCTCCAGAATGTGTGAGGCAATTGCTGCCAGCTGAGGGAGGAATATCGACGTCAGAATGTGTGACGCAATTGCTGCCAGCTGAGGGAGGAATATCGGCTTCAGAATGTGCGATGCAATTGCTTCTAGCTGAGGGAGGAATATCGGCTTCAGAATGTGCGATGCAATTGCTTCTAGCTGAGGGAGGAATATAGGCTTCAGAATGTGCGACGCAATTGCTGCCAGCTGGGGGAGGAATATCGGCGTCAGAATGTGTGACGCAATTGCTGCCAGCTGAGGGAGGAATATCGGCGTCAGAATGTGATACGCAATTGCTCCTAGCTGAGGGAGGAATATCGGCTTCAGAATGTGTGACGCAATTGCTGCCAGCTGAGGAAGGAATATCGGCGTCAGAATGTGCAACGCGATTGCTGCCAGCTGAGGGAGGAATATCAGGGTCAGGAAGTGAGACGCAATTGCTTCTAGCTGAGGGAGGTTTATCGGCGTCAGAATGTGTGACACAATTGCTGCCAGCTGAGGGAGGAATATCGGCGTCAGAATGTGAGACGCAATTGCTGCCAGCTGAGGGAGAAATATTGGCGTCAGAATGTGCGACGCAATTGCTGCCAGCTGAGGGAGAAATATAGGCGTCAGAATGTGCGACGCAATTGCTGCCAGCTGAGGAAGGAATATCGGCATCAGAATGTGATACGCGATTGCTTCTAGCTGAGGAAGAAATATCGGCTTCGGAATGTGAGACGCAATTGCTTCTAGCTGAGGGAGGAATATGGGCTCCAGAATGTGAGACGCAATTGCTTTTAGCTGAGGGAGGAATATCGGCTCCAGAATGTGAGACGCAATTGCTTCTAGCTGAAGAAGAAATATCGGCTCCAGAATTTGCGATGCAATTGCATCTAGCTTGGGGAGAAATATCGGCGTCAGGAAGTGAGACGCAATTGCTGCCAGCTGAGGGAGGAATATCGGCGTCAGAATGTGAGACGCAATTGCTGCCAGTTGAGGGAGAAATATCGGCTCCAGAATGTGAGACGCAATTGATCCTGGCTGAGGGAGAAATATCGGCTTCAGAATGTGAGACGCAACTGCTTCTAGCTGAGGGAGGAATATCGGCGTCAGAATGTGCGACGCAATTGCTTCTAGCTGAGAGAGAAATATCGGCGTTAGAATGTGCGACGCAATTGCTTCTAGCTGAGGGAGGAATATCGGCTTCAGAATGTGCGACGCAATTGCTGCCAGCTGAGGGAGGAATATCGGCTTCAGAATAAGCGACGCAATTGCTGCCAGCTGAGGGAGAAATATCGACTTCAGAATGTGAGACGCAATTGCTGCCAGCTGAGGGAGGAATATCGGCTTCAGAATGTGCGACGCAATTGCTGCCAGCTGAGGGAGGAATATCGGCTTCAGAATGTGCGACGTAATTGCTGCCAGCTGAGGAAGGAATATCGGCGTCAGAATGTGCGACGCAATTGCTTCTAGCTGAGGGAGAATCATCGGCGTCAGAATGTGAGACGCGATTGCTGCCAGCTGAGGCAGGAATATCGGCGTCAGAATGTGCGACGCAATTGCTTCTAGCTGAGGGAGGAATATCGGCTTCAGAATGTGCGACGTAATTGCTGCCAGCTGAGGCAGAAATATCGACTTCAGAATGTGAGACGCAATTGCTGCCAGCTGAGGGAGGAATATCGTATTCAGAATGTGCGACGCAATTGCTGCCAGCTGAGGGAGAAAAATCGGCTCCAGAATGTGAGACGCAATTGCTTCTAGCTGAGGTAGGAATATCGGCGTCAGAATGTGCGACGCAATTGCTGCCAGCTGAGGGAGGAATATCGGCTCCAGAATGTGAGTCGCGATTGCTTCTAGCTTGGGGAGGAATATCGGCGTCAGAATGTGCGATGCAATTGCTGCCAGCTGAGGGGGGAATATCAGCTCCAGAATGTGAGACGCAATTGCTGCCAGCTGAGGGAGGAATATCAGCTCCAGAATGTGAGACGCAATTGCTGCCAGCTGAGAGAGGAATATCGGTGTCAGAATGTGAGACGCAAATGCTTCTAGCTGAGGGAGGAATATCGGCTTCAGAATGTGCGACGCAATTGCTGCCAGCTGAGGGAGGAATATCGGCGTCAGAATGTGCGACGCAATTGCTGCCAGCTGAGGGAGGAATATCGGCTCCAGAATGTGAGACGCAATTGCTTCTAGCTGAGAGAGGAATATCGGCTTCAGAATGTGCAACGCAATTGCTGCCAGCTGAGGGGGGAATATCGGCGTCAGAATGTGCGATGCAATTGCTGCCAGCTGAGGGAGGAATATCAGCTCCAGAATGTGAGACGCAATTGCTGCCAGCTGAGAGAGGAATATCGGTGTCAGAATGTGAGACGCAAATGCTTCTAGCTGAGGGAGGAATATCGGCATCAGAATGTGCGACGCGATTGCTGCCAGCTGAGGGAGGAATATCGGCGTCAGAATGTGTGACGCAATCGCTGCCAGCTGAGGGAGGAATATCGGCGTCAGAATGTGTGACGCAATCGCTGCCAGCTGAGGGAGAAATATCGGCGTCAGAATGTGAGACGCAATTATGCCAGCTGAGGGAGGAATATCGGCGTCAGAATGTGAGACGCAATTGCTGCCAGCTGAGGAAGGAATATCGGCGTCAGAATGTGTGACGCAATCGCTGCCAGCTGAGGGAGGAATATCGGCGTCAGATTGTGTGACGCAATCGCTGCCAGCTGAGGGAGAAATATCGGCGTCAGAATGTGAGACGCAATTATGCCAGCTGAGGGAGGAATATCGGCGTCAGAATGTGAGACGCAATTGCTGCCAGCTGAGGAAGGAATATCGGCGTCAGAATGTGCAACGCGATTGCTGCCAGCTGAGGGAGGAATATCGGCTTCAGAATGTGCAACGCGATTGCTGCCAGCTGAGGGAGGAATATCGGCGTCAGAATGTGCAACGCGATTGCTGCCAGCTGAGGAAGGAATATCGGCTTCAGAATGTGAGACGCAATTGCTGCCAGCTGAGGAAGGGATTTCGGCTTCAGAATGTGAGACGCAATTGCTGCCAGTTGAGGGAGGAATATAGGCTTCAGAATGTGAGACGCAATTGCTGCCAGCTGAGGGAGGAATATCGGCGTCAGAATGTGAGACGCAATTGCTTCCAGCTGAGGGAGGTTTATCGGCGTCAGAATGTGTGACGCAATTGCTGCCAGCTGAGGGAGGAATATCAGCTCCAGAATGTGTGAGGCAATTGCTGCCAGCTGAGGGAGGAATATCGACGTCAGAATGTGTGACGCAATTGCTGCCAGCTGAGGGAGGAATATCGGCTTCAGAATGTGCGATGCAATTGCTTCTAGCTGAGGGAGGAATATCGGCTTCAGAATGTGCGATGCAATTGCTTCTAGCTGAGGGAGGAATATAGGCTTCAGAATGTGCGACGCAATTGCTGCCAGCTGGGGGAGGAATATCGGCGTCAGAATGTGTGACGCAATTGCTGCCAGCTGAGGGAGGAATATCGGCGTCAGAATGTGATACGCAATTGCTCCTAGCTGAGGGAGGAATATCGGCTTCAGAATGTGTGACGCAATTGCTGCCAGCTGAGGAAGGAATATCGGCGTCAGAATGTGCAACGCGATTGCTGCCAGCTGAGGGAGGAATATCAGGGTCAGGAAGTGAGACGCAATTGCTTCTAGCTGAGGGAGGTTTATCGGCGTCAGAATGTGTGACGCAATTGCTGCCAGCTGAGGGAGGAATATCGGCGTCAGAATGTGATACGCAATTGCTGCCAGCTTAGGGAGATATATCGGCGTCAGAATGTGCGACGCAATTGCTTCTAGCTGAGGGAGGAATATCGGCGTCAGAATGTGTGACACAATTGCTGCCAGCTGAGGGAGGAATATCGGCTTCAGAATGTTTAACGCGATTGCTGCCAGCTGAGGGAGGAATATCGGCGTCAGAATGTGAGACGCGATTGCTGGCAGCTGAGGAAGAAATATCGGCGTCAGAATGTGAGACGCAATTGCTTCTGGCTGAGGGAGAGATATCAGCTTCAGAATGTGAGACGCAATTGCTGGCAGCTGAGGAAGAAATATCGGCGTCAGAATGTGAGACGCAATTGCCGCCAGCTGAGAGAGAAATATCGGCTCCAGGATGTGCGACGCAATTGCTGCCAGCTGAGGGAGAAATATTGGCGTCAGAATGTGCGACGCAATTGCTGCCAGCTGAGGGAGAAATATAGGCGTCAGAATGTGCGACGCAATTGCTGCCAGCTGAGGAAGGAATATCGGCATCAGAATGTGATACGCGATTGCTTCTAGCTGAGGAAGAAATATCGGCTTCGGAATGTGAGACGCAATTGCTTCTAGCTGAGGGAGGAATATGGGCTCCAGAATGTGAGACGCAATTGCTTTTAGCTGAGGGAGGAATATCGGCTCCAGAATGTGAGACGCAATTGCTTCTAGCTGAAGAAGAAATATCGGCTCCAGAATTTGCGATGCAATTGCATCTAGCTTGGGGAGAAATATCGGCGTCAGGAAGTGAGACGCAATTGCTGCCAGCTGAGGGAGGAATATCGGCGTCAGAATGTGAGACGCAATTGCTGCCAGTTGAGGGAGAAATATCGGCTCCAGAATGTGAGACGCAATTGATCCTGGCTGAGGGAGAAATATCGGCTTCAGAATGTGAGACGCAACTGCTTCTAGCTGAGGGAGGAATATCGGCGTCAGAATGTGCGACGCAATTGCTTCTAGCTGAGAGAGAAATATCGGCGTTAGAATGTGCGACGCAATTGCTTCTAGCTGAGGGAGGAATATCGGCTTCAGAATGTGAGACGCAATTGCTGCCAGCTGAGGGAGGAATATCGGCTTCAGAATAAGCGACGCAATTGCTGCCAGCTGAGGGAGAAATATCGACTTCAGAATGTGAGACGCAATTGCTGCCAGCTGAGGGAGGAATATCGGCTTCAGAATGTGCGACGCAATTGCTGCCAGCTGAGGGAGGAATATCGGCTTCAGAATGTGCGACGTAATTGCTGCCAGCTGAGGAAGGAATATCGGCGTCAGAATGTGCGACGCAATTGCTTCTAGCTGAGGGAGAATCATCGGCGTCAGAATGTGAGACGCGATTGCTGCCAGCTGAGGCAGGAATATCGGCGTCAGAATGTGCGACGCAATTGCTTCTAGCTGAGGGAGGAATATCGGCTTCAGAATGTGCGACGTAATTGCTGCCAGCTGAGGCAGAAATATCGACTTCAGAATGTGAGACGCAATTGCTGCCAGCTGAGGGAGGAATATCGTATTCAGAATGTGCGACGCAATTGCTGCCAGCTGAGGGAGAAAAATCGGCTCCAGAATGTGAGACGCAATTGCTTCTAGCTGAGGTAGGAATATCGGCGTCAGAATGTGCGACGCAATTGCTGCCAGCTGAGGGAGGAATATCGGCTCCAGAATGTGAGTCGCGATTGCTTCTAGCTTGGGGAGGAATATCGGCGTCAGAATGTGCGATGCAATTGCTGCCAGCTGAGGGGGGAATATCAGCTCCAGAATGTGAGACGCAATTGCTGCCAGCTGAGGGAGGAATATCAGCTCCAGAATGTGAGACGCAATTGCTGCCAGCTGAGAGAGGAATATCGGTGTCAGAATGTGAGACGCAAATGCTTCTAGCTGAGGGAGGAATATCGGCTTCAGAATGTGCGACGCAATTGCTGCCAGCTGAGGGAGGAATATCGGCGTCAGAATGTGCGACGCAATTGCTGCCAGCTGAGGGAGGAATATCGGCTCCAGAATGTGAGACGCAATTGCTTCTAGCTGAGAGAGGAATATCGGCTTCAGAATGTGCAACGCAATTGCTGCCAGCTGAGGGGGGAATATCGGCGTCAGAATGTGCGATGCAATTGCTGCCAGCTGAGGGAGGAATATCAGCTCCAGAATGTGAGACGCAATTGCTGCCAGCTGAGAGAGGAATATCGGTGTCAGAATGTGAGACGCAAATGCTTCTAGCTGAGGGAGGAATATCGGCATCAGAATGTGCGACGCGATTGCTGCCAGCTGAGGGAGGAATATCGGCGTCAGAATGTGCGACGCAATTACTGCCAGCTGAGGGAGGAATATCGGCTCCAGAATGTGAGACGCAATTGCTTCTAGCTGAGAGAGGAATATCGGCTTCAGAATGTGCAACGCAATTGCTGCCAGCTGAGGGGGGAATATAAGCGTCAGAATGTGCGATGCAATTGCTGCCAGCTGAGGGAGGAATATCAGCTCCAGAATGTGAGACGCAATTGCTGCCAGCTGAGAGAGGAATATCGGCTTCAGAATGTGCAACGTAATTGCTGCCAGCTGAGGAAGGAATATCGGCGTCAGAATGTGAGACGCAATTGCTTCTAGCTGAGGGAGAAATATCGGCTCCAGAATGTGAGACGCGATTGCTTCTAGCTTGGGGAGGAATATCGGCGTCAGAATGTGAGACGCAATCGCTGCCAGCTGAGGGAGGAATATCGGCTTCTGAATGTGCGACGCAATTGCTGCCAGCTGAGGGAGGAATATCGGCTTCAGAATGTGCGACGTAATTGCTGCCAGCTGAGGAAGGAATATCGGCTTCAGAATGTGAGACGCAATTGCTTCTAGCTGAGGGAGAAATATCGGCTCCAGAATGTGAGACGCTATTGCTTCTAGCTTGGGGAGGAATATCGGCGTCAGAATGTGAGACGCAATCGCTGCCAGCTGAGGGAGGAATATCGGTGTCAGAATGTGAGACGCAATTGCTGCCAGCTGAGGGAGAAATATCGGCTTCAGAATGTGCGACGCAATTGCTGCCAGCTGAGGGAGAAATATCGACTTCAGAATGTGAGACGCAATTGCTGCCAGCTGAGGGAGGAATATCGGCTTCAGAATGTGCGACGCAATTGCTGCCAGCTGAGGGAGGAATATCGGCTTCAGAATGTGCGACGTAATTGCTGCCAGCTGAGGAAGGAATATCGGCGTCAGAATGTGAGACGCAATTGCTTCTAGCTGAGGGAGAAATATCGGCTCCAGAATGTGAGACGCGATTGCTTCTAGCTTGGGGAGGAATATCGGCGTCAGAATGTGAGACGCAATCGCTGCCAGCTGAGGGAGGAAAATCGGTGTCAGAATGTGAGACGCAATTGCTGCCAGCTGAGAAAGGAATATCGGCGTCAGAATGTGAGACGCAATTGCTTCCAGCTGAGGGAGGAATTTCGGCGTCAGAATGTGCTACACAATTGCTTCTAGCTGAGGGAGAAATATCGGCTTCAGAATGTGCGACGCAATTGCTGCCAGCTGAGGGAGAAATATCGACTTCAGAATGTGAGACGCGATTGCTGCCAGCTGAGGGAGGAATATCGACTTCAGAATGTGCGACGCAATTGCTGCCAGCTGAGGGAGGAATATCGGCTTCAGAATGTGCGACGTAATTGCTGCCAGCTGAGGAAGGAATATCGGCGTCAGAATGTGAGACGCAATTGCTTCTAGCTGAGGGAGAAATATCGGCTCCAGAATGTGAGACGCGATTGCTTCTAGCTTGGGGAGGAATATCGGCGTCAGAATGTGAGACGCAATCGCTGCCAGCTGAGGGAGGAATATCGGTGTCAGAATGTGAGACGCAATTGCTGCCAGCTGAAAGAGGAATATCGGCTTCAGAATGTGAGACGCAATTGCTGCCAGCTGAGGGAGGAATATCGGCTTCAGAATGTGAGACGTAATTGCTTCTAGCCTAAAAAGAAATATCGGCTCCAGAATGTGAGACGCAATTGCTTCTAGCTGAAGAAGAAATATCGGCTCCAGAATTTGCGATGCAATTGCTTCTAGCTTGGGGAGAAATATCGGCGTCAGGAAGTGAGACGCAATTGCTGCCAGCTGAGGGAGGAATATCGGCGTCAGAATGTGAGACGCAATTGCTGCCAGCTGAGGGAGAAATATCGGCTCCAGAATGTGAGACGCAATTGCTTCTAGCTTAAGAAGAAATATCGGCTCCAGAATGTGAGACGCAATTGCTTCTAGCTGAGGGAGAAATATCGGCTTCAGAATGTGAGACGCAATTGCTTCTAGCTTAAAAAGAATTATCGGCTCCGGAATGTGCGACGCAATTGCTTCTAGCTGAGGGAGAAATATCGGCTTCAGAATGTGAGACGCAATTGCTTCTAGCTGAGGGAGAAATATCGGCTCCAGAATGTGAGACGCAATTGCTGCCAGCTGAGGGAGAAATATCGGCTTCAGAATGTGAGACGCAATTGCTTCTAGCTTAAAAAGAAATATCGGCTTCAGAATGTGAGACGCAATTGCTTCTAGCTGAGGGAGGAATATCGACGTCAGGAAGTGAGACGCAATTGCTGCCAGCTGGGGAAGGAATATCGGCTCAAGAATGTGAGACGCAATTGCTTCTGGCTGAGGGAGGAATATCGGCGTCAGAATGTGAGACGCAATTGCTTCTAGCTGAGGGAGGAATATCGGCGTCAGAATGTGAGACGCAATTGCTGCCAGCTGAGGGAGAAATATCGGCTCAAGAATGTGAGACGCAATTGCTTCTGGCTGAGGGAGGAATATCAGCTTCAGAATGTGCGACGCAATTGCTTCTAGCTGAGGGAGGAATATCAGCTCCAGAATGTGAGACGCAATTGCTTCTAGCTGAGGGAGGAATATCGGCGTCAGAATGTAAGACGCAATTGCTTCTGGCCGAAAGAGGAATATCGGCGTCAGAATGTGAGACGCAATTTCTTCTAGCTGAGGGAGGAATATCGGCGTCAGAATGTGAGACGCAATTGCTTCTGGCTGAGGGAGGAATATCGGCGTCAGAATGTGAGACGCAATTGCTTCTAGCTGAGGAAGGAATATCGGCGTCAGAATGTGAGACGCAATTGCTTCTGGCTGAGGGAGGAATATCAGCTTCAGAATGTGAGACGCAATTGCTGCCAGCTGAGGGAGGAATATCGGCGTCAGAATGTGAGACGCAATTGCTGCCAGCTGAGGGGGGAATATCAGCTCCAGAATGTGAGACGCAATTGCTGCCAGCTGAGGGAGGAATATCAGCTCCAGAATGTGAGACGCAATTGCTGCCAGCTGAGAGAGGAATATCGGTGTCAGAATGTGAGACGCAAATGCTTCTAGCTGAGGGAGGAATATCGGCTTCAGAATGTGCGACGCAATTGCTGCCAGCTGAGGGAGGAATATCGGCGTCAGAATGTGCGACGCAATTGCTGCCACCTGAGGGAGGAATATCGGCTCCAGAATGTGAGACGCAATTGCTTCTAGCTGAGAGAGGAATATCGGCTTCAGAATGTGCAACGCAATTGCTGCCAGCTGAGGGCGGAATATCGGCGTCAGAATGTGCGATGCAATTGCTGCCAGCTGAGGGAGGAATATCAGCTCCAGAATGTGAGACGCAATTGCTGCCAGCTGAGAGAGGAATATCGGTGTCAGAATGTGAGACGCAAATGCTTCTAGCTGAGGGAGGAATATCGGCTTCAGAATGTGCGACGCAATTGCTGCCAGCTGAGGGAGGAATATTGGCGTCAGAATGTGCGACGCAATTGCTGCCAGCTGAGGGAGGAATATCGGCTCCAGAATGTGAGACGCAATTGCTTCTAGCTGAGAGAGGAATATCGGCTTCAGAATGTGCAACGCAATTGCTGCCAGCTGTGGGGGGAAATTTCGGCGTCAGAATGTGCGATGCAATTGCTGCCAGCTGAGGGAGGAATATCAGCTCCAGAATGTGAGACGCAATTGCTGCCAGCTGAGAGAGGAATATCGTCTTCAGAATGTGCAACGTAATTGCTGCCAGCTGAGGAAGGAATATCGGCGTCAGAATGTGAGACGCAATTGCTTCTAGCTGAGGGAGAAATATCGGCTCCAGAATGTGAGACGCGATTGCTTCTAGCTTGGGGATGAATATCGGCGTCAGAATGTGAGACGCAATCGCTGCCAGCTGAGGGAGGAATATCGGCTTCAGAATGTGCGACGCAATTGCTGCCAGCTGAGGGAGGAATATCGGCATCAGAATGTGCGACGTAATTGCTGCCAGCTGAGGAAGGAATATCGGCGTCAGAATGTGAGACGCAATTGCTTCTAGCTGAGGGAGGAATATCAGCTTCAGAATGTGAGACGCAATTGCTTCTAGCTGAGGGAGAAATATCGGCTCCAGAATGTGAGACGCTATTGCTTCTAGCTTGGGGAGGAATATTGGCGTCAGAATGTGAGACGCAATCGCTGCCAGCTGAGGGAGGAATATCGGTGTCAGAATGTGAGACGCAATTGCTGCCAGCTGAGGGAGAAATATCGGCTTCAGAATGTGCGACGCAATTGCTGCCAGCTGAGGGAGAAATATCGACTTCAGAATGTGAGACGCAATTGCTGCCAGCTGAGGGAGGAATATCGGCTTCAGAATGTGCGACGCAATTGCTGCCAGCTGAGGGAGGCATATCGGCTTCAGAATGTGCGACGTAATTGCTGCCAGCTGAGGAAGGAATATCGGCGTCAGAATGTGAGACGCAATTGCTTCTAGCTGAGGGAGAAATATCGGCTCCAGAATGTGAGACGCGATTGCTTCTAGCTTGGGGAGGAATATCGGCGTCAGAATGTGAGACGCAATCGCTGCCAGCTGAGGGAGGAAAATCGGTGTCAGAATGTGAGACGCAATTGCTGCCAGCTGAGAAAGGAATATCGGCGTCAGAATGTGAGACGCAATTGCTTCCAGCTGAGGGAGGAATATCGGCGTCAGAATGTGCGACGCAATTGCTTCTAGCTGAGAGAGAAATATCGGCTTCAGAATGTGCGACGCAATTGCTGCCAGCTGAGGGAGAAATATCGACTTCAGAATGTGAGACGCGATTGCTGCCAGCTGAGGGAGGAATATCGGCTTCAGAATGTGCGACGCAATTGCTGCCAGCTGAGGGAGGAATATCGACGTCAGAATGTGCGACGTAATTGCTGCCAGCTGAGGAAGGAATATCGGCGTCAGAATGTGAGACGCAATTGCTTCTAGCTGAGGGAGAAATATCGGCTCCAGAATGTGAGACGCGATTGCTTCCAGCTTGGGGAGGAATATCGGCGTCAGAATGTGAGACGCAATCGCTGCCAGCTGAGGGAGGAATATCGGTGTCAGAATGTGAGACGCAATTGCTGCCAGCTGAAAGAGGAATATCAGCTTCAGAATGTGAGACGCAATTGCTGCCAGCTGAGGGAGGAATATCGGCTTCAGAATGTGAGACGCAATTGCTTCTAGCCTAAAAAGAAATATCGGCTCCAGAATGTGAGACGCAATTGCTTCTAGCTGAAGAAGAAATATCGGCTCCAGAATTTGCGATGCAATTGCTTCTAGCTTGGGGAGAAATATCGGCGTCAGGAAGTGAGACGCAATTGCTGCCAGCTGAGGGAGGAATATCGGCGTCAGAATGTGAGACGCAATTGCTGCCAGCTGAGGGAGAAATATCGGCTCCAGAATGTGAGACGCAATTGCTTCTAGCTTAAGAAGAAATATCGGCTCCAGGATGTGAGACGCAATTGCTTCTAGCTGAGGGAGAAATATCGGCTTCAGAATGTGAGACGCAATTGCTTCTAGCTTAAAAAGAATTATCGGCTTCGGAATGTGCGACGCAATTGCTTCTAGCTGGGGGAGAAATATCGGCTTCAGAATGTGAGACGCAATTGCTTCTAGCTGAGGGAGAAATATCGGCTCCAGAATGTGAGACGCAATTGCTGCCAGCTGAGGGAGAAATATCGGCTTCAGAATGTGAGACGCAATTGCTTCTAGCTTAAAAAGAAATATCGGCTCCAGAATGTGAGACGCAATTGCTTCTACCTGAAGAAGGAATATCGGCTCCAGAATTTGCGATGCAATTGCTTCTAGCTGAGGGAGGAATATCGACGTCAGGAAGTGAGACGCAATTGCTGCCAGCTGAGGGAGGAATATCGGCGTCAGAATGTGAGACGCAATTGCTGTCAGCTGAGGGAGAAATATCGGCTCAAGAATGTGAGACGCAATTGCTTCTGGCTGAGGAAGGAATATCAGCTTCAGAATGTGCGACGCAATTGCTTCTAGCTGAGGGAGGAATATCAGCTCCAGAATGTGAGACGCAATTGCTTCTAGCTGAGGGAGGAATATCGGCGTCAGAATGTGAGACGCAATTGCTTCTGGCTGAAAGAGGAATATCGGCGTCAGAATGTGAGACGCAATTTCTTCTAGCTGAGGGAGGAATATCGGCTTCAGAATGTGAGACGCAATTGCTTCTGGCTGAGGGAGGAATATCGGCGTCAGAATGTGAGACGCAATTGCTTCTAGCTGAGGGAGGAATATCGGCGTCAGAATGTAAGACGCAATTGCTTCTGGCTGAGGAAGGAATATCAGCTTCAGAATGTGAGACGCAATTGCTGCCAGCTGGGGGAGGAATATCGGCGTCAGAATGTGAGACGCAATTGCTGCCAGCTGAGGGCGGAATATCGGCGTCAGAATGTGAGACGCAATTGCTGCCAGCTGAGGGAGAAATATCGGGGTCAGAATGTGCGACGCAATTGCTTCTAGCTGAGGGAGGAATATCGGCTTCAGAATGTGAGACGCAATTGCTTCTAGCTGAGGGAGGAATATCGGCGTCAGAATGTGAGACGCAATTGCTGCCAGCTGAGGGAGGAATATCAGCTTCAGAATGTGAGACGCAATTGCTTCTAGCTGAGGGAGGAATATCGGCGTCAGAATGTGAGACGCGATAGCTTCTAGCTGAGGGAGGAATATCGGCGTGAGAATGTGGGACGCAATTGCTGCCAGCTGAGGGAGAAATATCGGCTCCAGAATGTGAGACGCAATTGCTTCTGGCTGAGGGAGGAATATCGGCGTTAGAATGTGAGACGCAATTGCTTCTAGCTGAGGGAGGAATATCGGCTTCAGAATGTGAGACGCAATTGCTGCCAGCTGAGGGAGGAATATCAGCTTCAGAATGTGCGACGCAATTGCTGCCAGCTGAGAGGGAATATCAGCTTCAGAATGTGGGACGCAATTGCTTCTAGCTGAGGGAGGAATATCAGCTCCAGAATGTGCGACGCAATTGCTGCCAGCTGAGGGAGGAATATCGGCTTCAGAATGTGAGACGCAATTGCTGCCAGCTGAGGGAGGAATATCAGCTTCAGAATGTGCGACGCAATTGCTGCCAGCTGAGGGAGGAATATCGGCTTCAGAATGTGAGACGCAATTGCTCCTAGCTGAGGGATGAATATCGGTGTCAGAATGTGAGACGCAATTGCTGCCAGCTGAGGAAGGAATATCAGCGTCAGAATGTGCGACGCAATTGCTGCCAGCTGAGGGAGGAATATCAGCTTCAGAATGTGAGACGCGATGGCTTCTAGCTGAGGGAGGAATATCGGCGTGAGAATGTGGGACGCAATTGCTGCCAGCTGAGGGAGAAATATCGGCTCCAGAATGTGAGACGCAATTGCTTCTGGCTGAGGGAGGAATATCAGCTTCAGAATGTGAGACGCAATTGCTTCTAGCTGAGGGAGGAATATCGGCGTCAGAATGTGCGACGCAATTGCTGCCAGCTGAGGGAATAATATCGACTTCAGAATGTGCGACGCAATTGCTTCTAGCTGAGGGAGAAATATCGGCGTCAGAATGTGAGACGCAATTGCTTCTAGCTGAGGGAGGAATATCGGCGTCAGAATGTGAGACGCAATTGCTGCCAGCTGAGGAAGAAATATCGGCTCAAGAATGTGAGACGCAATTGCTTCTGGCTGAGGGAGGAATATCAGCTTCAGAATGTGCGACGCAATTGCTTCTAGCTGAGGGAGGAATATCAGCTTCAGAATGTGAGACGCAATTGCTTCTAGCTGAGGGAGGAATATCGGCGTCAGAATGTGAGACGCAATTGCTTCTGGCTGAGGGAGGAATATCGGCGTCAGAATGTGAGACGCAATTGCTTCTAGCTGAGGGAGGAATATCGGCGTCAGAATGTGAGACGCAATTGCTTCTGGCTGAGGGAGGAATATCGGCGTCAGAATGTGAGACGCAATTGCTTCTAGCTGAGGGAGGAATATCGGCGTCAGAATGTGAGACGCAATTGCTGCCAGCTGAGGGAGGAATATCAGCTTCAGAATGTGAGACGCAATTGCTTCTAGCTGAGGGAGGAATATCGGCGTCAGAATGTGAGACGCGATTGCTTCTAGCTGAGGGAGGAATATCGGCGTGAGAATGTGAGACGCAATTGCTGCCAGCTGAGGGAGAAATATCGGCTCCAGAATGTGAGACGCAATTGCTTCTGGCTGAGGGAGGAATATCGGCGTTAGAATGTGAGACGCAATTGCTTCTAGCTGAGGAAGGAATATCGGCTTCAGAATGTGAGACGCAATTGCTGCCAGCTGAGGGAGGAATATCGGCTTCAGAATGTGCGACGCAATTGCTGCCAGCTGAGGGAGGAATATCAGCTTCAGAATGTGAGACGCAATTGCTTCTAGCTGAGGGAGGAATATCAGCTTCAGAATGTGAGACGCAATTGCTGCCAGCTGAGGGAGGAATATCGGCTTCAGAATGTGAGACGCAATTGCTTCTAGCTTAAAAAGAAATATCGGCTCCAGAATGTGAGACGCAATTGCTTCTACCTGAAGAAGAAATATCGGCTCCAGAATTTGCGATGCAATTGCTTCTAGCTGAGGGAGGAATATCGACGTCAGGAAGTGAGACGCAATTGCTGCCAGCTGAGGGAGGAATATCGGCGTCAGAATGTGAGACGCAATTGCTGCCAGCTGAGGGAGGAATATCGGCTCAAGAATGTGAGACGCAATTGCTTCTGGCTGAGGAAGGAATATCAGCTTCAGAATGTGCGACGCAATTGCTTCTAGCTGAGGGAGGAATATCAGCTCCAGAATGTGAGACGCAATTGCTTCTAGCTGAGGGAGGAATATCGGCGTCAGAATGTGAGACGCAATTGCTTCTGGCTGAAAGAGGAATATCGGCGTCAGAATGTGAGACGCAATTTCTTCTAGCTGAGGGAGGAATATCGGCGTCAGAATGTGAGACGCAATTGCTTCTGGCTGAGGGAGGAATATCAGCGTCAGAATGTGAGACGCAATTGCTTCTAGCTGAGGGAGGAATATCGGCGTCAGAATGTAAGACGCAATTGCTTCTGGCTGAGGAAGGAATATCAGCTTCAGAATGTGAGACGCAATTGCTGCCAGCTGAGGGAGGAATATCGGCGTCAGAATGTGAGACGCAATTGCTGCCAGCTGAGGGCGGAATATCGGCGTCAGAATGTGAGACGCAATTGCTGCCAGCTGAGGGAGAAATATCGGGGTCAGAATGTGCGACGCAATTGCTTCTAGCTGAGGGAGGAATATCGGCTTCAGAATGTGAGACGCAATTGCTTCTAGCTGAGGGAGGAATATCGGCGTCAGAATGTGAGACGCAATTGCTGCCAGCTGAGGGAGGAATATCAGCTTCAGAATGTGAGACGCAATTGCTTCTAGCTGAGGGAGGAATATCGGCGTCAGAATGTGAGACGCGATAGCTTCTAGCTGAGGGAGGAATATCGGCGTGAGAATGTGGGACGCAATTGCTGCCAGCTGAGGGAGAAATATCGGCTCCAGAATGTGAGACGCAATTGCTTCTGGCTGAGGGAGGAATATCGGCGTTAGAATGTGAGACGCAATTGCTTCTAGCTGAGGAAGGAATATCGGCTTCAGAATGTGAGACGCAATTGCTGCCAGCTGAGGGAGGAATATCAGCTTCAGAATGTGCGACGCAATTGCTGCCAGCTGAGAGGGAATATCAGCTTCAGAATGTGGGACGAAATTGCTTCTAGCTGAGGGAGGAATATCAGCTCCAGAATGTGCGACGCAATTGCTGCCAGCTGAGGGAGGAATATCGGCTTCAGAATGTGAGACGCAATTGCTGCCAGCTGAGGGAGGAATATCAGCTTCAGAATGTGCGACGCAATTGCTGCCAGCTGAGGGAGGAATATCGGCTTCAGAATGTGAGACAAAATTGCTTCTAGCTGAGGGAGGAATATCGGCGTCAGAATGTGCGACGCAATTGCTGCAAGCTGAGGGAATAATATCGACTTCAGAATGTGCGACGCAATTGCTTCTAGCTGAGGGAGAAATATCGGCGTCAGAATGTGAGACGCAATTGCTTCTAGCTGAGGGAGGAATATCGGCGTCAGAATGTGAGACGCAATTGCTGCCAGCTGAGGAAGAAATATCGGCTCAAGAATGTGAGACGCAATTGCTTCTGGCTGAGGGAGGAATATCAGCTTCAGAATGTGCGACGCAATTGCTTCTAGCTGAGGGAAGAATATCAGCTTCAGAATGTGAGACGCAATTGCTTCTAGCTGAGGGAGGAATATCGGCGTCAGAATGTGAGACGCAATTGCTTCTTGCTGAGGGAGGAATATCGGCGTCAGAATGTGAGACGCAATTGCTTCTAGCTGAGGGAGGAATATCGGCGTCAGAATGTGAGACGCAATTGCTTCTGGCTGAGGGAGGAATATCGGCGTCAGAATGTGAGACGCAATTGCTTCTAGCTGAGGGAGGAATATCGGCGTCAGAATGTGAGACGCAATTGCTTCTGGCTGAGGGAGGAATATCAGCTTCAGAATGTGAGACGCAATTGCTGCCAGCTGAGGGAGGAATATCGGCGTCAGAATGTGAGACGCAATTGCTGCCAGCTGAGGGAGGAATATCGGCGTCAGAATGTGAGACGCAATTGCTGCCAGCTGAGGGTGAAATATCGGCGTCAGAATGTGCGACGCAATTGCTTCTAGCTGAGGGAGGAATATCGGCTTCAGAATGTGAGACGCAATTGCTCCTAGCTGAGGGAGGAATATCGGCGTCAAAATGTGAGACGCAATTGCTGCCAGCTGAGGGAGGAATATCAGCTTCAGAATGTGAGACGCAATTGCTTCTAGCTGAGGGAGGAATATCGGCGTCAGAATGTGAGACGCGATTGCTTCTAGCTGAGGGAGGAATATCGGCGTGAGAATGTGAGACGCAATTGCTGCCAGCTGAGGGAGAAATATCGGCTCCAGAATGTGAGACGCAATTGCTTCTGGCTGAGGGAGGAATATCGGCGTTAGAATGTGAGACGCAATTGCTTCTAGCTGAGGGAGGAATATCGGCTTCAGAATGTGAGACGCAATTGCTGCCAGCTGAGGGAGGAATATCGGCTTCAGAATGTGCGACGCAATTGCTGCCAGCTGAGGGAGGAATATCAGCTTCAGAATGTGAGACGCAATTGCTTCTAGCTGAGGGAGGAATATCAGCTTCAGAATGTGAGACGCAATTGCTGCCAGCTGAGGGAGGAATATCGGCTTCAGAATGTGAGACGCAATTGCTTCTAGCTGAGGGAGGAATATCGGCGTCAGAATGTGAGACGCGATTGCTGCCAGCTGAGGGAGGAATATCATCTTCAGAATGTGAGACGCAATTTCTGCCAGCTGAGAGAGGAATATCGGCGTCAGAATGTGTGACGCAATTGCTTCTAGCTGAGGGAGGAATATCGGCGTCAGAATGTGCGACGCAATTGCCGCCAGCTGAGGGAGAAATATCGACTCCAGAATGTGCGACGCATTTGCTTCTAGCTGAGGGAGAAATATCGGCGTCAGAATGTGCGACGCAATTGCTTCTAGCCGAGGAAGGAATATCGGCTCCAGAATGTGCGACGCAATTGCTTCTAGCTGAGGGAGGAATATCGGCTCCAGAATGTGAGACGCAATTGCTTCTAGCTGAGGAAGGAATATCAGCTTCAGAATGTGAGACGCAATTGCTGCCAGCTGAGGAAGGGATATCAGCTTCAGAATGAGAGATGCAATTGCTTCTAGCTGAAGGAGGAATATCAGCTCCAGAATGTGCGACGCAATTGCTGCCAGCTGAGGAAGGAATATCGGCTTCAGAATGTGAGACGCAATTGCTCCTAGCTGAGGGAGGAATATCGGCTCCAGAATGTGCGACGTAATTGCTGACAGCTGAGGGAGGAATATCGGCTTCAGAATGTGCGACGCAATTGCTGCCAGCTGAGGGAGGAATATCAGCTTCAGAATGTGCGACGCAATTGCTGCCAGCTGAGGGAGGAATATCGGCTTCAGAATGTGAGACGCAATTGCTTCTAGCTGAGGGAGGAATATCGGCGTCAGAATGTGCGACGCAATTGCTGCAAGCTGAGGGAATAATATCGACTTCAGAATGTGCGACGCAATTGCTTCTAGCTGAGGGAGAAATATCGGCGTCAGAATGTGAGACGCAATTGCTTCTAGCTGAGGGAGGAATATCGGCGTCAGAATGTGAGACGCAATTGCTGCCAGCTGAGGAAGAAATATCGGCTCAAGAATGTGAGACGCAATTGCTTCTGGCTGAGGGAGGAATATCAGCTTCAGAATGTGCGACGCAATTGCTTCTAGCTGAGGGAGGAATATAAGCTTCAGAATGTGAGACGCAATTGCTTCTAGCTGAGGGAGGAATATCGGCGTCAGAATGTGAGACGCAATTGCTTCTGGCTGAGGGAGGAATATCGGCGTCAGAATGTGAGACGCAATTGCTTCTAGCTGAGGGAGGAATATCGGCGTCAGAATGTGAGACGCAATTGCTTCTGGCTGAGGGAGGAATATCGGCGTCAGAATGTGAGACGCAATTGCTTCTAGCTGAGGGAGGAATATCGGCGTCAGAATGTGAGACGCAATTGCTTCTGGCTGAGGGAGGAATATCAGCTTCAGAATGTGAGACGCAATTGCTGCCAGCTGAGGGAGGAATATCGGCGTCAGAATGTGAGACGCAATTGCTGCCAGCTGAGGGAGGAATATCGGCGTCAGAATGTGAGACGCAATTGCTGCCAGCTGAGGGTGAAATATCGGCGTCAGAATGTGCGACGCAATTGCTTCTAGCTGAGGGAGGAATATCGGCTTCAGAATGTGAGACGCAATTGCTCCTAGCTGAGGGAGGAATATCGGCGTCAGAATGTGAGACGCAATTGCTGCCAGCTGAGGGAGGAATATCAGCTTCAGAATGTGAGACGCAATTGCTTCTAGCTGAGGGAGGAATATTGGCGTCAGAATGTGAGACGCGATTGCTTCTAGCTGAGGGAGGAATATCGGCGTGAGAATGTGAGACGCAATTGCTGCCAGCTGAGGGAGAAATATCGGCTCCAGAATGTGAGACGCAATTGCTTCTGGCTGAGGGAGGAATATCGGCGTTAGAATGTGAGACGCAATTGCTTCTAGCTGAGGGAGGAATATCGGCTTCAGAATGTGAGACGCAATTGCTGCCAGCTGAGGGAGGAATATCGGCTTCAGAATGTGCGACGCAATTGCTGCCAGCTGAGGGAGGAATATCAGCTTCAGAATGTGAGACGCAATTGCTTCTAGCTGAGGGAGGAATATCAGCTTCAGAATGTGAGACGCAATTGCTGCCAGCTGAGGGAGGAATATCGGCTTCAGAATGTGAGACGCAATTGCTTCTAGCTGAGGGAGGAATATCGGCGTCAGAATGTGAGACGCGATTGCTGCCAGCTGAGGGAGGAATATCAGCTTCAGAATGTGAGACGCAATTGCTGCCAGCTGAGAGAGGAATATCGGCGTCAGAATGTGTGACGCAATTGCTTCTAGCTGAGGGAGGAATATCGGCGTCAGAATGTGCGACGCAATTGCCGCCAGCTGAGGGAGAAATATCGACTCCAGAATGTGCGACGCATTTGCTTCTAGCTGAGGGAGAAATATCGGCGTCAGAATGTGCGACGCAATTGCTTCTAGCCGAGGAAGGAATATCGGCTCCAGAATGTGCGACGCAATTGCTTCTAGCTGAGGGAGGAATATCGGCTCCAGAATGTGAGACGCAATTGCTTCTAGCTGAGGAAGGAATATCAGCTTCAGAATGTGAGACGCAATTGCTGCCAGCTGAGGAAGGGATATCAGCTTCAGAATGAGAGATGCAATTGCTTCTAGCTGAAGGAGGAATATCAGCTCCAGAATGTGCGACGCAATTGCTGCCAGCTGAGGAAGGAATATCGGCTTCAGAATGTGAGACGCAATTGCTCCTAGCTGAGGGAGGAATATCGGCTCCAGAATGTGCGACGTAATTGCTGACAGCTGAGGGAGGAATATCGGCTTCAGAATGTGCGACGCAATTGCTTCTAGCTGAGGGAGGAATATCAGCTCAAGAATGTGAGACGCAATTGCTTCTAGCTGAGGGAGGAATATCAGCGTCAGAATGTGCGACGCAATTGCTTCTGGCTGAGGGAGGAATATCAGCTTCAGAATGAGAGACGCAATTGCTTCTAGCTGAGGGAGGAATATCGGCTCCAGAATGTGAGACGCAATTGCTTCTAGCTGAGGGATGAATATCGGTGTCAGAATGTGAGACGCAATTGCTGCCAGCTGAGGGAGGAATATCAGCTTCAGAATGTGCGACGCAATTGCTTCTAGCTGAGGGAGGAATATCAGCGTCAGAATGTGCGACGCAATTGCTTCTGGCTGAGGGAGGAATATCAGCGTCAGAATGTGCGACGCAATTGCTTCTGGCTGAGGGAGGAATATCAGCTTCAGAATGTGAGACGCAATTGCTTCTAGCTGAGGGAGGAATATCGGCGTCAGAATGTGAGACGCGATTGCTTCTAGCTGAGGGAGAAATATCGGCTCCAGAATGTGAGACGCAATTGCTTCTAGCTGAGGGATGAATATCGGTGTCAGAATGTGAGACGCAATTGCTTCTAGCTGAGGGAGGAATATCGGCTCCAGAATGTGAGACGCAATTGCTTCTAGCTGAGGGATGAATATCGGTGTCAGAATGTGAGACGCAATTGCTGCCAGCTGAGGAAGGAATATCAGCTTCAGAATGTGAGACGCAATTGCTTCTAGCTGAGGGAGGAATATCGGCGTGAGAATGTGGGACGCAATTGCTGCCAGCTAAGGGAGAAATATCGGCTCCAGAATGTGAGACGCAATTGCTTCTTGCTGAGGGATGAATATCGGTGTCAGAATGTGCGACGCAATTGCTGCCAGCTGAGAGAGGAATATCGGCGTCAGAATGTGTGACGCAATTGCTTCTAGCTGAGGGAGGAATATCGGCGTCAGAATGTGCGACGCAATTGCTGCCAGCTGAGGGAGAAATATCGACTTCAGAATGTGCGACGCAATTGCTTCTAGCTGAGGGAGAAATATCGGCGTCAGAATGTGCGACGCAATTGCTTCTAGCTGAGGGAGGAATATCGGCTCCAGAATGTGAGACGCAATTGCTTCTAGCTGAGGAAGGAATATCAGCTTCAGAATGTGAGACGCAATTGCTGCCAGCTAAGGGAGGAATATCAGCTTCAGAATGTGAGACGCAATTGCTTCTAGCTGAGGGAGGAATATCGGCGTGAGAATGTGGGACGCAATTGCTGCCAGCTGAGGGAGAAATATCGGCTCCAGAATGTGACACGCAATTGCTTCTGGCTGAGGGAGGAATATCAGCTTCAGAATGTGAGACGCAATTGCTTCTAGCTGAGGGAGGAATATCGGCGTCAGAATGTGCGACGCAATTGCTGCCAGCTGAGGGAGAAATATCGACTTCAGAATGTGCGACGCAATTGCTTCTAGCTGAGGGAGAAATATCGGCGTCAGAATGTGAGACGCGATTGCTTCTAGCTGAGGGAGAAATATCGGCTCCAGAATGTGAGACGCAATTGCTTCTAGCTGAGGAATGAATATCGGTGTCAGAATGTGCGACGCAATTGCTGCCAGCTGAGGGAGGAATATCAGCTTCAGAATGTGAGACGCAATTGCTCCTAGCTGAGGGAGGAATATCGGCGTCAGAATGTGAGACGCGATTGCTTCTAGCTGAGGGAGAAATATCGGCTCCAGAATGTGAGACGCAATTGCTTCTAGCTGAGGGATGAATATCGGTGTCAGAATGTGCGACGCAATTGCTGCCAGCTGAGGGAGGAATATCAGCTTCAGAATGTGAGACGCAATTGCTTCTAGCTGAGGGAGGTATATCGGCGTGAGAATGTGGGACGCAATTGCTGCCAGCTGAGGGAGAAATATCGGCTCCAGAATGTGAGACGCAATTGCTTCTGGCTGAGGGAGGAATATCAGCTTCAGAATGTGAGACGCAATTGCTTCTAGCTGAGGGAGGAATATCGGCGTCAGAATGTGCGACGCAATTGTTGCCAGCTTAGGGAGAAATATCGACTTCAGAATGTGCGACGCAATTGCTTCTAGCTGAGGGAGAAATATCGGCGTCAGAATGTGAGACGCAATTGCTTCTAGCTGAGGGAGGAATATCGGCGTCAGAAAGTGAGACGCCATTGCTTCTAGCTGAGGGAGAAATATCGACTTCAGAATGTGAGACGCGATTGCTGCCAGCTGAGCGAGGAATATCAGCTTCAGAATGTGAGACGCAATTGCTGCCAGCTGAGGGAGGAATATCAGCTTCAGAATGTGAGACGCAATTGCTTCTGGCTGAGGGAGGAATATCAGCTTCAGAATGTGAGACGCAATTGCTTCTAGCTGAGGGAGAAATATCGGCGGCAGAATGTGAGACGCGATTGCTTCTAGCTGAGGGAGAAATATCGGCTCCAGAATGTGAGACGCAATTGCTTCTAGCTGAGGGAGGAATATCAGCTTCAGAATGTGAGACGCAATTGCTTCTAGCTGAGGGAGGAATATCTGCGTCAGAATGTGCGACGCAATTGCTGCCAGCTGAGGGAGGAATATCAGCTTCAGAATGTGAGACGCGATTGCTTCTAGCTGAGGGAGAAATATCGGCTCCAGAATGTGAGACGCAATTGCTTCTAGCTGAGGGAGGAATATCAGCTTCAGAATGTGAGACGCAATTGCTTCTAGCTGAGGGAGGAATATCAGCTTCAGAATGTGAGACGCAATTGCTTCTAGCTGAGGGAGGAATATCGGCGTCAGAATGTGCGACGCAATTGCTTCTAGCTGAGAGAGGAATATCGGCTTCAGAATGTGCGACGCAACTGCTGCCAGCTGAGGGAGGAATATCGGCTTCAGAATGTGAGACGCGATTGCTTCTAGCTGAGGGAGAAATATCGGCTCCAGAATGTGAGACGCAATTGCTTCTAGCTGAGGGAGGAATATCAGCTCCAGAATGTGAGACGCAATTGCTTCTAGCTGAGGGAGGAATATCACCTTCAGAATGTGAGACGCAATTGCTTCTAGCTGAGGGAGGAATATCGGCGTCAGAATGTGCGACGCAATTGCTTCTAGCTGAGAGAGGAATATCGGCTTCAGATTGTGCGACGCAATTGCTGCCAGCTGAGGGAGGAATATCGGCTTCAGAATGTGAGACGTAATTGCTACTAGCTGGGGGTGAAATATCAGCTTCAGAATGTGCGACGCAATTGCCGCCAGCTGAGGGAGGAATATCGGCTTCAGAATGTGAGACGCAATTGCTTCTAGCTGAGGGAGGAATATCGGCTTCAGAATGTGAGACGCAATTGCTTCTAGCTGAGGGAGAAATATCGGCGTCAGAATGTGCGACGCAATTGCTTCTAGCTGAGGAAGAAATATCGGCGTCAGAATGTGCGACGGAATTGCTTCTAGCTGAGGAAGAAATATCGGCGTCGGAATGTGCGACGCAATTGCTTCTAGCTGAGGGAGAAATATTGGCTTCAGAATGTGAGACGCAATTGCTTCTAGCTGAGGGAGAAATATCGGCTTCAGAATGTGAGACGCAATTGCTTCTAGCTGAGGGAGGAATATCGGCTTCAGAATGTGAGACGCAATTGCTTCTAGCTGAGGGAGAAATATCGGCGTCAGAATGTGCGACGCAATTCCAGCTGAGGGAGAAATATCGGGGTCAGAATGTGCGACGCAATTGCTTCTAGCTGAGGGAGGAATATCGGCTTCAGAATGTGAGACGCAATTGCTTCTAGCTGAGGGAGGAATATCGGCGTCAGAATGTGAGACGCAATTGCTGCCAGCTGAGGGAGGAATATCAGCTTCAGAATGTGAGACGCAATTGCTTCTAGCTGAGGGAGGAATATCGGCGTCAGAATGTGAGACGCGATAGCTTCTAGCTGAGGGAGGAATATCGGCGTGAGAATGTGGGACGCAATTGCTGCCAGCTGAGGGAGAAATATCGGCTCCAGAATGTGAGACGCAATTGCTTCTGGCTGAGGGAGGAATATCGGCGTTAGAATGTGAGACGCAATTGCTTCTAGCTGAGGGAGGAATATCGGCTTCAGAATGTGAGACGCAATTGCTGCCAGCTGAGGGAGGAATATCACCTTCAGAATGTGCGACGCAATTGCTGCCAGCTGAGAGGGAATATCAGCTTCAGAATGTGGGACGAAATTGCTTCTAGCTGAGGGAGGAATATCAGCTCCAGAATGTGCGACGCAATTGCTGCCAGCTGAGGGAGGAATATCGGCTTCAGAATGTGAGACGCAATTGCTGCCAGCTGAGGGAGGAATATCAGCTTCAGAATGTGCGACGCAATTGCTGCCAGCTGAGGGAGGAATATCGGCTTCAGAATGTGAGACGCAATTGCTCCTAGCTGAGGGATGAATATCGGTGTCAGAATGTGAGACGCAATTGCTGCCAGCTGAGGAAGGAATATCAGCGTCAGAATGTGCGACGCAATTGCTGCCAGCTGAGGGAGGAATATCAGCTTCAGAATGTGAGACGCGATTGCTTCTAGCTGAGGGAGGAATATCGGCGTGAGAATGTGGGACGCAATTGCTGCCAGCTGAGGGAGAAATATCGGCTCCAGAATGTGAGACGCAATTGCTTCTGGCTGAGGGAGGAATATCAGCTTCAGAATGTGAGACGCAATTGCTTCTAGCTGAGGGAGGAATATCTGCGTCAGAATGTGCGACGCAATTGCTGCCAGCTGAGGGAATAATATCGACTTCAGAATGTGCGACGCAATTGCTTCTAGCTGAGGGAGAAATATCGGCGTCAGAATGTGAGACGCAATTGCTTCTAGCTGAGGGAGGAATATCGGCGTCAGAATGTGAGACGCAATTGCTGCCAGCTGAGGAAGAAATATCGGCTCAAGAATGTGAGACGCAATTGCTTCTGGCTGAGGGAGGAATATCAGCTTCAGAATGTGCGACGCAATTGCTTCTAGCTGAGGGAGGAATATCAGCTTCAGAATGTGAGACGCAATTGCTTCTAGCTGAGGGAGGAATATCGGCGTCAGAATGTGAGACGCAATTGCTTCTGGCTGAGGGAGGAATATCGGCGTCAGAATTTGAGACGCAATTGCTTCTAGCTGAGGGAGGAATATCGGCGTCAGAATGTGAGACGCAATTGCTTCTGGCTGAGGGAGGAATATCGGCGTCAGAATGTGAGACGCAATTGCTTCTAGCTGAGGGAGGAATATCGGCGTCAGAATGTGAGACGCAATTGCTTCTGGCTGAGGAAGGAATATCAGCTTCAGAATGTGAGACGCAATTGCTGCCAGCTGAGGGAGGAATATCGGCGTCAGAATGTGAGACGCAATTGCTGCCAGCTGAGGGAGGAATATCGGCGTCAGAATGTGAGACGCAATTGCTGCCAGCTGAGGGTGAAATATCGGCGTCAGAATGTGCGACGCAATTGCTTCTAGCTGAGGGAGGAATATCGGCTTCAGAATGTGAGACGCAATTGCTTCTAGCTGAGGGAGGAATATCGGCGTCAGAATGTGAGACGCAATTGCTGCCAGCTGAGGGAGGAATATCAGCTTCAGAATGTGAGACGCAATTGCTTCTAGCTGAGGGAGGAATATCGGCGTCAGAATGTGAGACGCGATTGCTTCTAGCTGAGGGAGGAATATCGGCGTGAGAATGTGAGACGCAATTGCTGCCAGCTGAGGGAGAAATATCGGCTCCAGAAAATGAGACGCAATTGCTTCTGGCTGAGGGAGGAATATCGGCGTTAGAATGTGAGACGCAATTGCTTCTAGCTGAGGGAGGAATATCGGCTTCAGAATGTGAGACGCAATTGCTGCCAGCTGAGGGAGGAATATCGGCTTCAGAATGTGCGACGCAATTGCTGCCAGCTGAGGGAGGAATATCAGCTTCAGAATGTGAGACGCAATTGCTTCTAGCTGAGGGAGGAATATCAGCTTCAGAATGTGAGACGCAATTGCTGCCAGCTGAGGGAGGAATATCGGCTTCAGAATGTGAGACGCAATTGCTTCTAGCTGAGGGAGGAATATCGGCGTCAGAATGTGAGACGCGATTGCTGCCAGCTGAGGGAGGAATATCAGCTTCAGAATGTGAGACGCAATTGCTGCCAGCTGAGAGAGGAATATCGGCGTCAGAATGTGTGACGCAATTGCTTCTAGCTGAGGGAGGAATATCGGCGTCAGAATGTGCGACGCAATTGCTGCCAGCTGAGGGAGAAATATCGACTCCAGAATGTGCGACGCATTTGCTTCTAGCTGAGGGAGAAATATCGGCGTCAGAATGTGCGACGCAATTGCTTCTAGCCGAGGAAGGAATATCGGCTCCAGAATGTGCGACGCAATTGCTTCTAGCTGAGGGAGGAATATCGGCTCCAGAATGTGAGACGCAATTGCTTCTAGCTGAGGAAGGAATATCAGCTTCAGAATGTGAGACGCAATTGCTGCCAGCTGAGGAAGGGATATCAGCTTCAGAATGAGAGATGCAATTGCTTCTAGCTGAAGGAGGAATATCAGCTCCAGAATGTGCGACGCAATTGCTGCCAGCTGAGGAAGGAATATCGGCTTCAGAATGTGAGACGCAATTGCTCCTAGCTGAGGGAGGAATATCGGCTCCAGAATGTGCGACGTAATTGCTGACAGCTGAGGGAGGAATATCGGCTTCAGAATGTGCGACGCAATTGCTTCTAGCTGAGGGAGGAATATCAGCTCCAGAATGTGAGACGCAATTGCTTCTAGCTGAGGGAGGAATATCAGCGTCAGAATGTGCGACGCAATTGCTTCTGGCTGAGGGAGGAATATCAGCTTCAGAATGAGAGACGCAATTGCTTCTAGCTGAGGGGGGAATATCGGCTCCAGAATGTGAGACGCAATTGCTTCTAGCTGAGGGATGAATATCGGTGTCAGAATGTGAGACGCAATTGCTGCCAGCTGAGGGAGGAATATCAGCGTCAGAATGTGCGACGCAATTGCTTCTAGCTGAGGGAGGAATATCAGCGTCAGAATGTGCGACGCAATTGCTTCTGGCTGAGGGAGGAATATCAGCGTCAGAATGTGCGACGCAATTGCTTCTGGCTGAGTAGGGAATATCAGCTTCAGAATGTGAGACGCAATTGCTTCTAGCTGAGGGAGGAATATCGGCGTCAGAATGTGAGACGCGATTGCTTCTAGCTGAGGGAGAAATATCGGCTCCAGAATGTGAGACGCAATTGCTTCTAGCTGAGGGATGAATATCGGTGTCAGAATGTGAGACGCAATTGCTTCTAGCTGAGGGAGGAATATCGGCTCCAGAATGTGAGACGCAATTGCTTCTAGCTGAGGGATGAATATCGGTGTCAGAATGTGAGACGCAATTGCTGCCAGCTGAGGAAGGAATATCAGCTTCAGAATGTGAGACGCAATTGCTTCTAGCTGAGGGAGGAATATCGGCGTGAGAATGTGGGACGCAATTGCTGCCAGCTAAGGGAGAAATATCGGCTCCAGAATGTGAGACGCAATTGCTTCTAGCTGAGGGATGAATATCGGTGTCAGAATGTGCGACGCAATTGCTGCCAGCTGAGAGAGGAATATCGGCGTCAGAATGTGTGACGCAATTGCTTCTAGCTGAGGGAGGAATATCGGCGTCAGAATGTGCGACGCAATTGCTGCCAGCTGAGGGAGAAATATCGACTCCAGAATGTGCGACGCAATTGCTTCTAGCTGAGGGAGAAATATCGGCGTCAGAATGTGCGACGCAATTGCTTCTAGCTGAGGGAGGAATATCGGCTCCAGAATGTGAGACGCAATTGCTTCTAGCTGAGGAAGGAATATCAGCTTCAGAATGTGAGACGCAATTGCTGCCAGCTAAGGGAGGAATATCAGCTTCAGAATGTGAGACGCAATTGCTTCTAGCTGAGGGAGGAATATCGGCGTGAGAATGTGGGACGCAATTGCTGCCAGCTGAGGGAGAAATATCGGCTCCAGAATGTGACACGCAATTGCTTCTGGCTGAGGGAGGAATATCAGCTTCAGAATGTGAGACGCAATTGCTTCTAGCTGAGGAAGGAATATCGGCGTCAGAATGTGCGACGCAATTGCTGCCAGCTGAGGGAGAAATATCGACTTCAGAATGTGCGACGCAATTGCTTCTAGCTGAGGGAGAAATATCGGCGTCAGAATGTGAGACGCGATTGCTTCTAGCTGAGGGAGAAATATCGGCTCCAGAATGTGAGACGCAATTGCTTCTAGCTGAGGGATGAATATCGGTGTCAGAATGTGCGACGCAATTGCTGCCAGCTGAGGGAGGAATATCAGCTTCAGAATGTGAGACGCAATTGCTCCTAGCTGAGCGAGGAATATCGGCGTCAGAATGTGAGACGCGATTGCTTCTAGCTGAGGGAGAAATATCGGCTCCAGAATGTGAGACGCAATTGCTTCTAGCTGAGGGATGAATATCGGTGTCAGAATGTGCGACGCAATTGCTGCCAGCTGAGGGAGGAATATCAGCTTCAGAATGTGAGACGCAATTGCTTCTAGCTGAGGGAGGTATATCGGCGTGAGAATGTGGGACGCAATTGCTGCCAGCTGAGGGAGAATTATCGGCTCCAGAATGTGAGACGCAATTGCTTCTGGCTGAGGGAGGAATATCAGCTTCAGAATGTGAGACGCAATTGCTTCTAGCTGAGGGAGGAATATCGGCGTCAGAATGTGCGACGCAATTGTTGCCAGCTTAGGGAGAAATATCGACTTCAGAATGTGCGACGCAATTGCTTCTAGCTGAGGGAGAAATATCGGCGTCAGAATGTGAGACGCAATTGCTTCTAGCTGAGGGAGGAATATCGGCGTCAGAAAGTGAGACGCCATTGCTTCTAGCTGAGGGAGAAATATCGACTTCAGAATGTGAGACGCGATTGCTGCCAGCTGAGCGAGGAATATCAGCTTCAGAATGTGAGACGCAATTGCTGCCAGCTGAGGGAGGAATATCAGCTTCAGAATGTGAGACGCAATTGCTTCTGGCTGAGGGAGGAATATCAGCTTCAGAATGTGAGACGCAATTGCTTCTAGCTGAGGGAGGAATATCGGCGGCAGAATGTGAGACGCGATTGCTTCTAGCTGAGGGAGAAATATCGGCTCCAGAATGTGAGACGCAATTGCTTCTAGCTGAGGGAGGAATATCAGCTTCAGAATGTGAGACGCAATTGCTTCTAGCTGAGGGAGGAATATCTGCGTCAGAATGTGCGACGCAATTGCTGCCAGCTGAGGGAGGAATATCAGCTTCAGAATGTGAGACGCGATTGCTTCTAGCTGAGGGAGAAATATCGGCTCCAGAATGTGAGACGCAATTGCTTCTAGCTGAGGGAGGAATATCGGCTTCAGAATGTGAGACGCAATTGCTTCTAGCTGAGGGAGAAATATCGGCGTCAGAATGTGCGACGCAATTGCTTCTAGCTGAGGAAGAAATATCGGCGTCAGAATGTGCGACGGAATTGCTTCTAGCTGAGGAAGAAATATCGGCGTCAGAATGTGCGACGCAATTGCTTCTAGCTGAGGGAGAAATATTGGCTTCAGAATGTGAGACGCAATTGCTTCTAGCTGAGGGAGAAATATCGGCTTCAGAATGTGAGACGCAATTGCTTCTAGCTGAGGGAGGAATATCGGCTTCAGAATGTGAGACGCAATTGCTTCTAGCTGAGGGAGAAATATCGGCGTCAGAATGTGCGACGCAATTCCAGCTGAGGGAGAAATATCGGGGTCAGAATGTGCGACGCAATTGCTTCTAGCTGAGGGAGGAATATCGGCTTCAGAATGTGAGACGCAATTGCTTCTAGCTGAGGGAGGAATATCGGCGTCAGAATGTGGGACGCAATTGCTGCCAGCTGAGGGAGAAATATCGGCTCCAGAATGTGAGACGCAATTGCTTCTGGCTGAGGGAGGAATATCAGCTTCAGAATGTGAGACGCAATTGCTTCTAGCTGAGGGAGGAATATCGGCGTCAGAATGTGCGACGCAATTGCTGCCAGCTGAGGGAATAATATCGACTTCAGAATGTGCGACGCAATTGCTTCTAGCTGAGGGAGAAATATCGGCGTCAGAATGTGAGACGCAATTGCTTCTAGCTGAGGGAGGAATATCGGCGTCAGAATGTGAGACGCAATTGCTGCCAGCTGAGGAAGAAATATCGGCTCAAGAATGTGAGACGCAATTGCTTCTGGCTGAGGGAGGAATATCAGCTTCAGAATGTGCGACGCAATTGCTTCTAGCTGAGGGAGGAATATCAGCTTCAGAATGTGAGACGCAATTGCTTCTAGCTGAGGGAGGAATATCGGCGTCAGAATGTGAGACGCAATTGCTTCTGGCTGAGGGAGGAATATCGGCGTCAGAATGTGAGACGCAATTGCTTCTAGCTGAGGGAGGAATATCGGCGTCAGAATGTGAGACGCAATTGCTTCTGGCTGAGGGAGGAATATCGGCGTCAGAATGTGAGACGCAATTGCTTCTAGCTGAGGGAGGAATATCGGCGTCAGAATGTGAGACGCAATTGCTTCTGGCTGAGGGAGGAATATCAGCTTCAGAATGTGAGACGCAATTGCTGCCAGCTGAGGGAGGAATATCGGCGTCAGAATGTGAGACGCAATTGCTGCCAGCTGAGGGAGGAATATCGGCGTCAGAATGTGAGACGCAATTGCTGCCAGCTGAGGGTGAAATATCGGCGTCAGAATGTGCGACGCAATTGCTTCTAGCTGAGGGAGGAATATCGGCTTCAGAATGTGAGACGCAATTGCTCCTAGCTGAGGGAGGAATATCGGCGTCAGAATGTGAGACGCAATTGCTGCCAGCTGAGGGAGGAATATCAGCTTCAGAATGTGAGACGCAATTGCTTCTAGCTGAGGGAGGAATATCGGCGTCAGAATGTGAGACGCGATTGCTTCTAGCTGAGGGAGGAATATCGGCGTGAGAATGTGAGACGCAATTGCTGCCAGCTGAGGGAGAAATATCGGCTCCAGAATGTGAGACGCAATTGCTTCTGGCTGAGGGAGGAATATCGGCGTTAGAATGTGAGACGCAATTGCTTCTAGCTGAGGGAGGAACATCGGCTTCAGAATGTGAGACGCAATTGCTGCCAGCTGAGGGAGGAATATCGGCTTCAGAATGTGCGACGCAATTGCTGCCAGCTGAGGGAGGAATATCAGCTTCAGAATGTGAGACGCAATTGCTTCTAGCTGAGGGAGGAATATCAGCTTCAGAATGTGAGACGCAATTGCTGCCAGCTGAGGGAGGAATATCGGCTTCAGAATGTGAGACGCAATTGCTTCTAGCTGAGGGAGGAATATCGGCGTCAGAATGTGAGACGCGATTGCTGCCAGCTGAGGGAGGAATATCAGCTTCAGAATGTGAGACGCAATTGCTGCCAGCTGAGAGAGGAATATCGGCGTCAGAATGTGTGACGCAATTGCTTCTAGCTGAGGGAGGAATATCGGCGTCAGAATGTGCGACGCAATTGCTGCCAGCTGAGGGAGAAATATCGACTCCAGAATGTGCGACGCATTTGCTTCTAGCTGAGGGAGAAATATCGGCGTCAGAATGTGCGACGCAATTGCTTCTAGCCGAGGAAGGAATATCGGCTCCAGAATGTGCGACGCAATTGCTTCTAGCTGAGGGAGGAATATAGGCTCCAGAATGTGAGACGCAATTGCTTCTAGCTGAGGAAGGAATATCAGCTTCAGAATGTGAGACGCAATTGCTGCCAGCTGAGGAAGGGATATCAGCTTCAGAATGAGAGATGCAATTGCTTCTAGCTGAAGGAGGAATATCAGCTCCAGAATGTGCGACGCAATTGCTGCCAGCTGAGGAAGGAATATCGGCTTCAGAATGTGAGACGCAATTGCTCCTAGCTGAGGGAGGAATATCGGCTCCAGAATGTGCGACGTAATTGCTGACAGCTGAGGGAGGAATATCGGCTTCAGAATGTGCGACGCAATTGCTTCTAGCTGAGGGAGGAATATCAGCTCCAGAATGTGAGACGCAATTGCTTCTAGCTGAGGGAGGAATATCAGCGTCAGAATGTGCGACGCAATTGCTTCTGGCTGAGGGAGGAATATCAGCTTCAGAATGAGAGACGCAATTGCTTCTAGCTGAGGGAGGAATATCGGCTCCAGAATGTGAGACGCAATTGCTTCTAGCTGAGGGATGAATATCGGTGTCAGAATGTGAGACGCAATTGCTGCCAGCTGAGGGAGGAATATCAGCGTCAGAATGTGCGACGCAATTGCTTCTAGCTGAGGGAGGAATATCAGCGTCAGAATGTGCGACGCAATTGCTTCTGGCTGAGGGAGGAATATCAGCGTCAGAATGTGCGACGCAATTGCTTCTGGCTGAGGGAGGAATATCAGCTTCAGAATGTGAGACGCAATTGCTTCTAGCTGAGGGAGGAATATCGGCGTCAGAATGTGAGACGCGATTGCTTCTAGCTGAGGGAGAAATATCGGCTCCAGAATGTGAGACGCAATTGCTTCTAGCTGAGGGATGAATATCGGTGTCAGAATGTGAGACGCAATTGCTTCTAGCTGAGGGAGGAATATCGGCTCCAGAATGTGAGACGCAATTGCTTCTAGCTGAGGGATGAATATCGGTGTCAGAATGTGAGACGCAATTGCTGCCAGCTGAGGAAGGAATATCAGCTTCAGAATGTGAGACGCAATTGCTTCTAGCTGAGGGAGGAATATCGGCGTGAGAATGTGGGACGCAATTGCTGCCAGCTAAGGGAGAAATATCGGCTCCAGAATGTGAGACGCAATTGCTTCTAGCTGAGGGATGAATATCGGTGTCAGAATATGCGACGCAATTGCTGCCAGCTGAGAGAGGAATATCGGCGTCAGAATGTGTGACGCAATTGCTTCTTGCTGAGGGAGGAATATCGGCGTCAGAATGTGCGACGCAATTGCTGCCAGCTGAGGGAGAAATATCGACTCCAGAATGTGCGACGCAATTGCTTCTAGCTGAGGGAGAAATATCGGCGTCAGAATGTGCGACGCAATTGCTTCTAGCTGAGGGAGGAATATCGGCTCCAGAATGTGAGACGCAATTGCTTCTAGCTGAGGAAGGAATATCAGCTTCAGAATGTGAGACGCAATTGCTGCCAGCTAAGGGAGGAATATCAGCTTCAGAATGTGAGACGCAATTGCTTCTAGCTGAGGGAGGAATATCGGCGTGAGAATGTGGGACGCAATTGCTGCCAGCTGAGGGAGAAATATCGGCTCCAGAATGTGACACGCAATTGCTTCTGGCTGAGGGAGGAATATCAGCTTCAGAATGTGAGACGCAATTGCTTCTAGCTGAGGGAGGAATATCGGCGTCAGAATGTGCGACGCAATTGCTGCCAGCTGAGGGAGAAATATCGACTTCAGAATGTGCGACGCAATTGCTTCTAGCTGAGGGAGAAATATCGGCGTCAGAATGTGAGACGCGATTGCTTCTAGCTGAGGGAGAAATATCGGCTCCAGAATGTGAGACGCAATTGCTTCTAGCTGAGGGATGAATATCGGTGTCAGAATGTGCGACGCAATTGCTGCCAGCTGAGGGAGGAATATCAGCTTCAGAATGTGAGACGCAATTGCTCCTAGCTGAGGGAGGAATATCGGCGTCAGAATGTGAGACGCGATTGCTTCTAGCTGAGGGAGAAATATCGGCTCAAGAATGTATGACGCAATTGCTTCTAGCTGAGGGATGAATATCGGTGTCAGAATGTGCGACGCAATTGCTGCCAGCTGAGGGAGGAATATCAGCTTCAGAATGTGAGACGCAATTGCTTCTAGCTGAGGGAGGTATATCGGCGTGAGAATGTGGGACGCAATTGCTGCCAGCTGAGGGAGAAATATCGGCTCCAGAATGTGAGACGCAATTGCTTCTGGCTGAGGGAGGAATATCAGCTTCAGAATGTGAGACGCAATTGCTTCTAGCTGAGGGAGGAATATCGGCGTCAGAATGTGCGACGCAATTGTTGCCAGCTTAGGGAGAAATATCGACTTCAGAATGTGCGACGCAATTGCTTCTAGCTGAGGGAGAAATATCGGCGTCAGAATGTGAGACGCAATTGCTTCTAGCTGAGGGAGGAATATCGGCGTCAGAAAGTGAGACGCCATTGCTTCTAGCTGAGGGAGAAATATCGACTTCAGAATGTGAGACGCGATTGCTGCCAGCTGAGCGAGGAATATCAGCTTCAGAATGTGAGACGCAATTGCTGCCAGCTGAGGGAGGAATATCAGCTTCAGAATGTGAGACGCAATTGCTTCTGGCTGAGGGAGGAATATCAGCTTCAGAATGTGAGACGCAATTGCTTCTAGCTGAGGGAGGAATATCGGCGGCAGAATGTGAGACGCGATTGCTTCTAGCTGAGGGAGAAATATCGGCTCCAGAATGTGAGACGCAATTGCTTCTAGCTGAGGGAGGAATATCAGCTTCAGAATGTGAGACGCAATTGCTTCTAGCTGAGGGAGGAATATCTGCGTCAGAATGTGCGACGCAATTGCTGCCAGCTGAGGGAGGAATATCAGCTTCAGAATGTGAGACGCGATTGCTTCTAGCTGAGGGAGAAATATCGGCTCCAGAATGTGAGACGCAATTGCTTCTAGCTGAGGGAGGAATATCAGCTTCAGAATGTGAGACGCGATTGCTTCTAGCTGAGGGAGAAATATCGGCTCCAGAATGTGAGACGCAATTGCTTCTAGCTGAGGGAGGAATATCAGCTTCAGAATGTGAGACGCAATTGCTTCTAGCTGAGGGAGGAATATCAGCTTCAGAATGTGAGACGCAATTGCTTCTAGCTGAGGAAGGAATATCGGCGTCAGAATGTGCGACGCAATTCCTTCTAGCTGAGAGAGGAATATCGGCTTCAGAATGTGCGACGCAACTGCTGCCAGCTGAGGGAGGAATATCGGCTTCAGAATGTGAGACGCGATTGCTTCTAGCTGAGGGAGAAATATCGGCTCCAGAATGTGAGACGCAATTGCTTCTAGCTGAGGGAGGAATATCAGCTCCAGAATGTGAGACGCAATTGCTTCTAGCTGAGGGAGGAATATCACCTTCAGAATGTGAGACGCAATTGCTTCTAGCTGAGGGAGGAATATCGGCGTCAGAATGTGCGACGCAATTGCTTCTAGCTGAGAGAGGAATATCGGCTTCAGATTGTGCGACGCAATTGCTGCCAGCTGAGGGAGGAATATCGGCTTCAGAATGTGAGACGTAATTGCTTCTAGCTGGGGGTGAAATATCAGCTTCAGAATGTGGAACGCAATTGCCGCCAGCTGAGGGAGGAATATCGGCTTCAGAATGTGAGACGCAATTGCTTCTAGCTGAGGGAGGAATATCGGCTTCAGAATGTGAGACGCAATTGCTTCTAGCTGAGGGAGAAATATCGGCGTCAGAATGTGCGACGCAATTGCTTCTAGCTGAGGAAGAAATATCGGCGTCAGAATGTGCGACGGAATTGCTTCTAGCTGAGGAAGAAATATCGGCGTCAGAATGTGCGACGCAATTGCTTCTAGCTGAGGGAGAAATATTGGCTTCAGAATGTGAGACGCAATTGCTTCTAGCTGAGGGAGAAATATCGGCTTCAGAATGTGAGACGCAATTGCTTCTAGCTGAGGGAGGAATATCGGCTCCAGAATGTGAGACGCAATTGCTTCTAGCTGAGGGAGAAATATCGGCGTCAGAATGTGCGACGCAATTCCAGCTGAGGGAGAAATATCGGCGTCAGAATGTGCGACGGAATTGCTTCTAGCTGAGGGAGAAATATCGGCGTCAGAATGTGCGACGGAATTGCTTCTAGCTGAGGGAGAAATATCGGCGTCAGAATGTGCGACGCAATTGCTTCTAGCTGAGGGAGGAATATCGGCTTCAGAATGTGAGACGCAATTGCTTCTAGCTGAGGGAGAAATATCGGCGTCAGAATGTGCGACGCAATTGCTTCTAGCTGAGGGAGAAATATCGGCGTCAGAATGTGCGACGGAATTGCTTCTAGCTGAGGGAGAAATATAAGCGTCAGAATGTGCGACGGAATTGCTTCTAGCTGAGGGAGGAATATCGGCGTCAGAATGTGAGACGCAATTGCTTCTAGCTGAGGGAGGAATATCGGCTTCAGAATGTGAGACGCAATTGCTGCCAGCTGAGGGAGAAATATCGGCGTCAGAATGTGCGACTCAATTGCTGCCAGCTGAGAGAGGAATATCGGCGTCAGAATGTGAGACGCAATTGCTTCTAGCTGGGGAGAAATATCGGCGTCAGAATGTGCGACGCAATTGCTGGCAGCTGAGGAAGAAATATCGGCGTCAGAATGTGAGACGCAATTGCCGCCAGCTGAGAGAGAAATATCGGCTCCAGAATGTGCGACGCAATTGCTGCCAGCTGAGGGAGAAATATCGGCGTCAGAATGTGCGACGCAATTGCTGCCAGCTGAGGGAGAAATATCGGCGTCAGAATGTGCGACGCAATTGCTGCCAGCTGAGGGAGGAATATCGGCGTCAGAATGTGAGACGCAATTGCTTCTAGCTGAGGAAGAAATATCGGCTCCGGAATGTGAGACGCAATTGCTTCTAGCTGAGGGAGGAATATGGGCTTCAGAATGTGAGACGCAATTGCTTCTAGCTGGGGGAGAAATATCGGCTCCAGAATGTGAGACGCAATTGCTTCTAGCTGAAGAAGAAATATCGTCTCCAGAATTTGCGATGCAATTGCTTCTAGCTTGGGGAGAAATATCGGCGTCATGAAGTGAGACGCAATTGCTGCCAGCTGAGGGGGGAATATCGGCGTCAGAATGTGAGACGCAATTGCTGTCAGCTGAGGGAGGAATATCAGCGTCAGAATGTGCGACGCAATTGCTTCTGGCTGAGGGAGGAATATCAGCTTCAGAATGTGAGACGCAATTGCTTCTAGCTGAGGGAGGAATATCGGCGTCAGAATGTGAGACGCGATTGCTTCTAGCTGAGGGAGAAATATCGGCTCCAGAATGTGAGACGCAATTGCTTCTAGCTGAGGGATGAATATCGGTGTCAGAATGTGAGACGCAATTGCTTCTAGCTGAGGGAGGAATATCGGCTCCAGAATGTGAGACGCAATTGCTTCTAGCTGAGGGATGAATATCGGTGTCAGAATGTGAGACGCAATTGCTGCCAGCTGAGGAAGGAATATCAGCTTCAGAATGTGAGACGCAATTGCTTCTAGCTGAGGGAGGAATATCGGCGTGAGAATGTGGGACGCAATTGCTGCCAGCTAAGGGAGAAATATCGGCTCCAGAATGTGAGACGCAATTGCTTCTAGCTAAGGGATGAATATCGGTGTCAGAATGTGCGACGCAATTGCTGCCAGCTGAGGGAGGAATATCAGCTTCAGAATGTGAGACGCAATTGCTTCTAGCTGAGGGAGGAATATCGGCGTGAGAATGTGGGACGCAATTGCTGCCAGCTGAGGGAGTAATATCGGCTCCAGAATGTGAGACGCAATTGCTTCTGGCTGAGGGAGGAATATCAGCTTCAGAATGTGAGACGCAATTGCTTCTAGCTGAGGGAGGAATATCGGCGTCAGAATGTGCGACGCAATTGCTGCCAGCTGAGGGAGAAATATCGACTTCAGAATGTGCGACGCAATTGTTTCTAGCTGAGGGAGAAATATCGGCGTCAGAATGTGATACGCGATTGCTTCTAGCTGAGGGAGAAATATCGGCTCCAGAATGTGAGACGCAATTGCTTCTAGCTGAGGGATGAATATCGGTGTCAGAATGTGCGACGCAATTGCTGCCAGCTGAGGGAGGAATATCAGCTTCAGAATGTGAGACGCAATTGCTTCTAGCTGAGGGAGGAATATCGGCGTCAGAATGTGAGACGCGATTGCTTCTAGCTGAGGGAGAAATATCGGCTCCAGAATGTGAGACGCAATTGCTTCTAGCTGAGGGATGATTATCGGTGTCAGAATGTGCGACGCAATTGCTGCCAGCTGAGGGAGGAATATCAGCTTCAGAATGTGAGACGCAATTGCTTCTAGCTGAGGGAGGAATATCGGCGTGAGAATGTGGGACGCAATTGCTGCCAGCTGAGGGAGAAATATCGGCTCCAGAATGTGAGACGCAATTGCTTCTGGCTGAGGGAGGAATATCAGCTTCAGAATGTGAGACGCAATTGCTTCTAGCTGAGGGAGGAATATCGGCGTCAGAATGTGCGACGCAATTGTTGCCAGCTGAGGGAGAAATATCGACTTCAGAATGTGCGACGCAATTGCTTCTAGCTGAGGGAGAAATATCGGCGTCAGAATGTGAGACGCAATTGCTTCTAGCTGAGGGAGGAATATCGGCGTCAGAATGTGAGACGCGATTGCTTCTAGCTGAGGGAGAAATATCGGCTCCAGAATGTGAGACGCAATTGCTTCTAGCTGAGGGAGGAATATCAGCTTCAGAATGTGAGACGCAATTGCTTCTAGCTGAGGGAGGAATATCGGCGTCAGAATGTGCGACGCAATTGCTGCCAGCTGGGGGAGGAATATCAGCTTCAGAATGTGAGACGCGATTGCTTCTAGCTGAGGGAGAAATATCGGCTCCAGAATGTGAGACGCAATTGCTTCTAGCTGAGGGAGGAATATCAGCTTCAGAATGTGAGACGCGATTGCTTCTAGCTGAGGGAGAAATATCGGCTCCAGAATGTGAGACGCAATTGCTTCTAGCTGAGGGAGGAATATCAGCTTCAGAATGTGAGACGCAATTGCTTCTAGCTGAGGGAGGAATATCAGCTTCAGAATGTGAGACGCAATTGCTTCTAGCTGAGGGAGGAATATCAGCGTCAGAATGTGCGACGCAATTGCTTCTAGCTGAGAGAGGAATATCGGCTTCAGAATGTGCGACGCAACTGCTGCCAGCTGAGGGAGGAATATCGGCTTCAGAATGTGAGACGCGATTGCTTCTAGCTGAGGGAGAAATATCGGCTCCAGAATGTGAGACGCAATTGCTTCTAGCTGAGGAAGGAATATCAGCTCCAGAATGTGAGACGCAATTGCTTCTAGCTGAGGGAGGAATATCACCTTCAGAATGTGAGACGCAATTGCTTCTAGCTGAGGGAGGAATATCGGCGTCAGAATGTGCGACGCAATTGCTTCTAGCTGAGAGAGGAATATCGGCTTCAGAATGTGCGACGCAATTGCTGCCAGCTGAGGGAGGAATATCGGCTTCAGAATGTGAGACGTAATCGCTTCTAGCTGGGGGTGAAATATCAGCTTCAGAATGTGCGACGCAATTGCCGCCAGCTGAGGGAGGAATATCGGCTTCAGAATGTGAGACGCAATTGCTTCTAGCTGAGGGAGGAATATCGGCTTCAGAATGTGAGACGCAATTGCTTCTAGCTGAGGGAGAAATATCGGCGTCAGAATGTGCGACGCAATTGCTTCTAGCTGAGGAACAAATATCGGCGACAGAATGTGCGACGGAATTGCTTCTAGCTGAGGGAGAAATATCGGCGTCAGAATGTGCGACGCAATTGCTTCTAGCTGAGGGAGAAATATCGGCTTCAGAATGTGAGACGCAATTGCTTCTAGCTGAGGGAGAAATATAGGCTTCAGAATGTGAGACGCAATTGCTTCTAGCTGAGGGAGGAATATCGGCTTCAGAATGTGAGACGCAATTGCTTCTAGCTGAGGGAGAAATATCGGCGTCAAAATGTGCGACGCAATTGCTTCCAGCTGAGGGAGAAATATCGGCGTCAGAATGTGCGACGGAATTGCTTCTAGCTGAGGGAGAAATATCGGCGTCAGAATGTGCGACGGAATTGCTTCTAGCTGAGGGAGAAATATCGGCGACAGAATGTGCGACGCAATTGCTTCTAGCTGAGGGAGGAATATCGGCTTCAGAATGTGAGACGCAATTGCTTCTAGCTGAGGGAGAAATATCGGCGTCAGAATGTGCGACGCAATTGCTTCTAGCTGAGGGAGGAATATCGGCGTCAGAATGTGCGACGGAATTGCTTCTAGCTGAGGGAGAAATATCGGCGTCAGAATGTGCGACGGAATTGCTTCTAGCTGAGGGAAGAATATCGGCGTCAGAATGTGAGACGCAATTGCTTCTAGCTGAGGGAGGAATATCGGCTTCAGAATGTGAGACGCAATTGCTGCCAGCTGAGGGAGGAATATCGGCGTCAGAATGTGCGACGCAATTGCTGCCAGCTGAGGGAGGAATATCGGCTTCAGAATGTGAGACGCAATTGCTTCTAGCTGGGGAGAAATATCGGCGTCAGAATGTGCGACGCAATTGCTGGCAGCTGAGGAAGAAATATCGGCTCCAGAATGTGCGACGCAATTGCTTCTAGCTGGGGGAGAAATATCGGCTCCAGAATGTGAGACGCAATTGCTTCTAGCTGAAGAAGAAATATCGTCTCCAGAATTTGCGATGCAATTGCTTCTAGCTTGGGGAGAAATATCGGCGTCAGAATGTGCGACGCAATTGCTGGCAGCTGAGGGAGGAATATCGGCGTCAGAATGTGAGACGCAATTGCTGCCAGCTGAGGGAGAAATATCGGCTCCAGAATGTGAGACGCAATTGCTTCTGGCTGAGGGAGAAATATCGGCTTCAGAATGTGAGACGCAATTGCTTCTAGCTGAGGGAGGAATATCGGCTACAGAATGTGAGACGCAATTGCTTCTGGCTGAGGGAGAAATATCGGCTTCAGAATGTGAGACGCAATTGCTTCTAGCTGAGGGAGGAATATCGGCTACGGAATGTGAGACGCAATTGCTTCTAGCTGAGGAAGAAATATCGGCTCCGGAATGTGAGACGCAATTGCTTCTAGCTGAGGGAGGAATATGGGCTTCAGAATGTTAGACGCAATTGCTTCTAGCTGAGGGAGAAATATCGGCTCCAGAATGTGAGACGCAATTGCTTCTAGCTGAAGAAGAAATATAGTCTCCAGAATTTGCGATGCAATTGCTTCTAGCTTGGGGAGAAATATCGGCGTCATGAAGTGAGACGCAATTGCTGCCAGCTGAGGAAGGAATATCGGCGTCAGAATGTGCGACGCAATTGCTGCCAGCTGAGGGAGAAACATCGACTTCAGAATGTGCGACGCAATTGCTTCTAGCTGAGGGGGAAATATCGGCTCCAGAATGTGAGACGCAATTGCTTCTAGCTGAGGGAGAAATATCGGCGTCAGAATGTGCGACGCAATTGCTGCCAGCTGAGGGAGGAATATCGGCGTCAGAATGTGCGACGCAATTGCTGCCAGCTGAGGGAGAAACATCGACTTCAGAATGTGCGACGCAATTGCTTCTAGCTGAGGGAGAAATATCGGCGTCAGAATGTGCGACGCAATTGCTTCTAGCTGAGGGAGGAATATCGGCTTCAGAATGTGAGACGCAATTGCTGCCAGCTGAGGGAGAAATATCGGCTCCAGAATGTGAGACGCAATTGCTGCCAGCTGAGGGAGGAATATCGGTGTCAGAATGTGAGACGCAATTGCTTCTAGCTTAAAAAGAAATATCGGCTCCAGAATGTGCGACGCAATTGCTTCTAGCTGAGGGAGGAATATCGGCTTCAGAATGTGAGACGCAATTGCTGCCAGCTGAGGGAGAAATATCGGCTCCAGAATGTGAGACGCAATTGCTGCTAGCTGAGGTAGGAATATCGGCGTCAGAATGTGCGACGCAATTTCTGCCAGCTGAGGGAGAAACATCGACTTCAGAATGTGCGACGCAATTGCTTCTAGCTGAGGGAGAAATATCGGCTCCAGAATGTGAGACGAAATTGCTGCCAGCTGAGGGGGGAATATCAGCTTCAGAATGTGAGACGCAATTGCTTCTAGCTGAGGGAGAAATATCGGCTCCAGAATATGAGACGCAATTGCTTCTTGCTGATGGAGAAATATCGGCGTCAGAATGTGCGACGCAATTGCTTCTAGCTGAGGGAGGAATATCGGCGTCAGAATGTGCGACGCAATTGCTCCTAGCTGAGGGAGGAATATCGGCTCCAGAATGTGCGACGTAATTGCTGACAGCTGGGGGAGGAATATCAGCGTCAGAATGTGCGACGCAATTGCTCCTAGCTGAGGGAGAAATATCGGCGTCAGAATGTGCGACGCAATTGCTTCTAGCTGAGGGAGGAATATCGGCTCCAGAATGTGCGACGCAATTGCTTCTAGCTGAGGGAGGAATATCGGCTCCAGAATGTGAGACGCAATTGCTTCTAGCTGAGGAAGGAATATCAGCTTCAGAATGTGAGACGCAATTGCTGCCAGCTGAGAGAGGAATATCGGCGTCAGAATGTGAGACGCAATTGCTGCCAGTTGAGGGAGGAATATCAGCGTCAGAATGTGCGACGCAATTGCTTCTAGCTGAGGGAGGAATTTCAGCGTCAGAATGTGCGACGCAATTGCTTCTGGCTGAGGGAGGAATATCAGCGTCAGAATGTGCGACGCAATTGCTTCTGGCTGAGGGAGGAATATCAGCTTCAGAATGTGAGACGCAATTGCTTCTAGCTGAGGGAGGAATATCGGCGTCAGAATGTGAGACGAGATTGCTTCTAGCTGAGGGAGAAATATCGGCTCCAGAATGTGAGACGCAATTGCTGCCAGCTGAGGGAGGAATATCAGCTTCAGAATGTGAGACGCAATTGCTGCCAGCTGAGAGAGGAATATCGGCGTCAGAATGTGTGATGCAATTGCTTCTAGCTAAGGGAGGAATATCGGCGTCAGAATGTGCGACGCAATTGCTGCCAGCTGAGGGAGAAATATCGACTCCAGAATGTGCGACGCAATTGCTTCTAGCTGAGGAAGAAATATCGGCGTCAGAATGTGCGACGCAATTGCTTCTAGCTGAGGAAGGAAAATCAGCTCCAGAATGTGAGACGCAATTGCTTCTAGCTGAGGGAGGAATATCAGCGTCAGAATGTGCGACGCAATTGCTTCTGGCTGAGGGAGGAATATCAGCTTCAGAATGAGAGACGCAATTGCTTCTAGCTGAGGGAGAAATATCGGCTCCAGAATGTGAGACGCAATTGCTTCTAGCTGAGGGATGAATATCGGTGTCAGAATGTGAGACGCAATTGCTGCCAGCTGAGGGAGGAATATCAGCGTCAGAATGTGCGACGCAATTGCTTCTAGCTGAGGGAGGAATATCAGCGTCAGAATGTGCGACGCAATTGCTTCTGGCTGAGGGGGGAAAATCAGCGTCAGAATGTGCGACGCAATTGCTTCTGGCTGAGGGAGGAATATCAGCTTCAGAATGTGAGACGCAATTGCTTCTAGCTGAGGGAGGAATATCGGCGTCAGAATGTGAGACGCGATTGCTTCTAGCTGAGGGAGAAATATCGGCTCCAGAATGTGAGACGCAATTGCTTCTAGCTGAGGGATGAATATCGGTGTCAGAATGTGAGACGCAATTGCTTCTAGCTGAGGGAGGAATATCGGCTCCAGAATGTGAGACGCAATTGCTTCTAGCTGAGGGATGAATATCGGTGTCAGAATGTGAGACGCAATTGCTGCCAGCTGAGGAAGGAATATCAGCTTCAGAATGTGAGACGCAATTGCTTCTAGCTGAGGGAGAAATATCGGCGTGAGAATGTGGGACGCAATTGCTGCCAGCTAAGGGAGAAATATCGGCTCCAGAATGTGAGACGCAATTGCTTCTAGCTGAGGGATGAATATCGGTGTCAGAATGTGCGACGCAATTGCTTCTAGCTGAGGGAGGAATATCAGCTTCAGAATGTGAGACGCAATTGCTTCTAGCTGAGGGAGGAATATCGGCGTCAGAATGTGAGACGCGATTGCTTCTAGCTGAGGGAGAAATATCGGCTCCAGAATGTGAGACGCAATTGCTTCTAGCTGAGGGATGATTATCGGTGTCAGAATGTGCGACGCAATTGCTGCCAGCTGAGGGAGGAATATCAGCTTCAGAATGTGAGACGCAATTGCTTCTAGCTGAGGGAGGAATATCGGCGTGAGAATGTGGGACGCAATTGCTGCCAGCTGAGGGAGAAATATCGGCTCCAGAATGTGAGACGCAATTGCTTCTGGCTGAGGGAGGAATATCAGCTTCAGAATGTGAGACGCAATTGCTTCTAGCTGAGGGAGGAATATCGGCGTCAGAATGTGCGACGCAATTGTTGCCAGCTGAGGGAGAAATATCGACTTCAGAATGTGCGACGCAATTGCTTCTAGCTGAGGGAGAAATATCGGCGTCAGAATGTGAGACGCAATTGCTTCTAGCTGAGGGAGGAATATCGGCGTCAGAATGTGAGACGCGATTGCTTCTAGCTGAGGGAGAAATATCGGCTCCAGAATGTGAGACGCAATTGCTTCTAGCTGAGGGAGGAATATCAGCTTCAGAATGTGAGACGCAATTGCTTCTAGCTGAGGGAGGAATATCGGCGTCAGAATGTGCGACGCAATTGCTGCCAGCTGGGGGAGGAATATCAGCTTCAGAATGTGAGACGCGATTGCTTCTAGCTGAGGGAGAAATATCGGCTCCAGAATGTGAGACGCAATTGCTTCTAGCTGAGGGAGGAATATCAGCTTCAGAATGTGAGACGCGATTGCTTCTAGCTGAGGGAGAAATATCGGCTCCAGAATGTGAGACGCAATTGCTTCTAGCTGAGGGAGGAATATCAGCTTCAGAATGTGAGACGCAATTGCTTCTAGCTGAGGGAGGAATATCAGCTTCAGAATGTGAGACGCAATTGCTTCTAGCTGAGGGAGGAATATCAGCGTCAGAATGTGCGACGCAATTGCTTCTAGCTGAGAGAGGAATATCGGCTTCAGAATGTGCGACGCAACTGCTGCCAGCTGAGGGAGGAATATCGGCTTCAGAATGTGAGACGCGATTGCTTCTAGCTGAGGGAGAAATATCGGCTCCAGAATGTGAGACGCAATTGCTTCTAGCTGAGGAAGGAATATCAGCTCCAGAATGTGAGACGCAATTGCTTCTAGCTGAGGGAGGAATATCACCTTCAGAATGTGAGACGCAATTGCTTCTAGCTGAGGGAGGAATATCGGCGTCAGAATGTGCGACGCAATTGCTTCTAGCTGAGAGAGGAATATCGGCTTCAGAATGTGCGACGCAATTGCTGCCAGCTGAGGGAGGAATATCGGCTTCAGAATGTGAGACGTAATCGCTTCTAGCTGGGGGTGAAATATCAGCTTCAGAATGTGCGACGCAATTGCCGCCAGCTGAGGGAGGAATATCGGCTTCAGAATGTGAGACGCAATTGCTTCTAGCTGAGGGAGGAATATCGGCTTCAGAATGTGAGACGCAATTGCTTCTAGCTGAGGGAGAAATATCGGCGTCAGAATGTGCGACGCAATTGCTTCTAGCTGAGGAACAAATATCGGCGACAGAATGTGCGACGGAATTGCTTCTAGCTGAGGGAGAAATATCGGCGTCAGAATGTGCGACGCAATTGCTTCTAGCTGAGGGAGAAATATCGGCTTCAGAATGTGAGACGCAATTGCTTCTAGCTGAGGGAGAAATATAGGCTTCAGAATGTGAGACGCAATTGCTTCTAGCTGAGGGAGGAATATCGGCTTCAGAATGTGAGACGCAATTGCTTCTAGCTGAGGGAGAAATATCGGCGTCAAAATGTGCGACGCAATTGCTTCCAGCTGAGGGAGAAATATCGGCGTCAGAATGTGCGACGGAATTGCTTCTAGCTGAGGGAGAAATATCGGCGTCAGAATGTGCGACGGAATTGCTTCTAGCTGAGGGAGAAATATCGGCGTCAGAATGTGCGACGCAATTGCTTCTAGCTGAGGGAGGAATATCGGCTTCAGAATGTGAGACGCAATTGCTTCTAGCTGAGGGAGAAATATCGGCGTCAGAATGTGCGACGCAATTGCTTCTAGCTGAGGGAGAAATATCGGCGTCAGAATGTGCGACGGAATTGCTTCTAGCTGAGGGAGAAATATCGGCGTCAGAATGTGCGACGGAATTGCTTCTAGCTGAGGGAGGAATATCGGCGTCAGAATTTGAGACGCAATTGCTTCTAGCTGAGGGAGGAATATCGGCTTCAGAATGTGAGACGCAATTGCTGCCAGCTGAGGGAGGAATATCGGCGTCAGAATGTGCGACGCAATTGCTGCCAGCTGAGGGAGGAATATCGGCTTCAGAATGTGAGACGCAATTGCTTCTAGCTGGGGAGAAATATCGGCGTCAGAATGTGCGACGCAATTGCTGGCAGCTGAGGAAGAAATATCGGCTCCAGAATGTGCGACGCAATTGCTTCTAGCTGGGGGAGAAATATCGGCTCCAGAATGTGAGACGCAATTGCTTCTAGCTGAAGAAGAAATATCGTCTCCAGAATTTGCGATGCAATTGCTTCTAGCTTGGGGAGAAATATCGGCGTCAGAATGTGCGACGCAATTGCTGGCAGCTGAGGGAGGAATATCGGCGTCAGAATGTGAGACGCAATTGCTGCCAGCTGAGGGAGAAATATCGGCTCCAGAATGTGAGACGCAATTGCTTCTGGCTGAGGGAGAAATATCGGCTTCAGAATGTGAGACGCAATTGCTTCTAGCTGAGGGAGGAATATCGGCTACAGAATGTGAGACGCAATTGCTTCTGGCTGAGGGAGAAATATCGGCTTCAGAATGTGAGACGCAATTGCTTCTAGCTGAGGGAGGAATATCGGCTTCAGAATGTGAGACGCAATTGCTTCTAGCTGAAGAAGAAATATAGTCTCCAGAATTTGCGATGCAATTGCTTCTAGCTTGGGGAGAAATATCGGCGTCATGAAGTGAGACGCAATTGCTGCCAGCTGAGGAAGGAATATCGGCGTCAGAATGTGCGACGCAATTGCTGCCAGCTGAGGGAGAAACATCGACTTCAGAATGTGCGACGCAATTGCTTCTAGCTGAGGGGGAAATATCGGCTCCAGAATGTGAGACGCAATTGCTTCTAGCTGAGGGAGAAATATCGGCGTCAGAATGTGCGACGCAATTGCTGCCAGCTGAGGGAGGAATATCGGCGTCAGAATGTGCGACGCAATTGCTGCCAGCTGAGGGAGAAACATCGACTTCAGGATGTGCGACGCAATTGCTTCTAGCTGAGGGAGAAATATCGGCGTCAGAATGTGCGACGCAATTGCTTCTAGCTGAGGGAGGAATATCGGCTTCAGAATGTGAGACGCAATTGCTGCCAGCTGAGGGAGAAATATCGGCTCCAGAATGTGAGACGCAATTGCTGCCAGCTGAGGGAGGAATATCGGTGTCAGAATGTGAGACGCAATTGCTTCTAGCTTAAAAAGAAATATCGGCTCCAGAATGTGCGACGCAATTGCTTCTAGCTGAGGGAGGAATATCGGCTTCAGAATGTGAGACGCAATTGCTGCCAGCTGAGGGAGAAATATCGGCTCCAGAATGTGAGACGCAATTGCTGCTAGCTGAGGTAGGAATATCGGCGTCAGAATGTGCGACGCAATTTCTGCCAGCTGAGGGAGAAACATCGACTTCAGAATGTGCGACGCAATTGCTTCTAGCTGAGGGAGAAATATCGGCTCCAGAATGTGAGACGAAATTGCTGCCAGCTGAGGGGGGAATATCAGCTTCAGAATGTGAGACGCAATTGCTTCTAGCTGAGGGAGAAATATCGGCTCCAGAATATGAGACGCAATTGCTTCTTGCTGATGGAGAAATATCGGCGTCAGAATGTGCGACGCAATTGCTTCTAGCTGAGGGAGGAATATCGGCGTCAGAATGTGCGACGCAATTGCTCCTAGCTGAGGGAGGAATATCGGCTCCAGAATGTGCGAAGTAATTGCTGACAGCTGGGGGAGGAATATCAGCGTCAGAATGTGCGACGCAATTGCTCCTAGCTGAGGGAGAAATATCGGCGTCAGAATGTGCGACGCAATTGCTTCTAGCTGAGGGAGGAATATCGGCTCCAGAATGTGCGACGCAATTGCTTCTAGCTGAGGGAGGAATATCGGCTCCAGAATGTGAGACGCAATTGCTTCTAGCTGAGGAAGGAATATCAGCTTCAGAATGTGAGACGCAATTGCTGCCAGCTGAGAGAGGAATATCGGCGTCAGAATGTGAGACGCAATTGCTGCCAGTTGAGGGAGGAATATCAGCGTCAGAATGTGCGACGCAATTGCTTCTAGCTGAGGGAGGAATTTCAGCGTCAGAATGTGCGACGCAATTGCTTCTGGCTGAGGGAGGAATATCAGCGTCAGAATGTGCGACGCAATTGCTTCTGGCTGAGGGAGGAATATCAGCTTCAGAATGTGAGACGCAATTGCTTCTAGCTGAGGGAGGAATATCGGCGTCAGAATGTGAGACGAGATTGCTTCTAGCTGAGGGAGAAATATCGGCTCCAGAATGTGAGACGCAATTGCTGCCAGCTGAGGGAGGAATATCAGCTTCAGAATGTGAGACGCAATTGCTGCCAGCTGAGAGAGGAATATCGGCGTCAGAATGTGTGATGCAATTGCTTCTAGCTAAGGGAGGAATATCGGCGTCAGAATGTGCGACGCAATTGCTGCCAGCTGAGGGAGAAATATCGACTCCAGAATGTGCGACGCAATTGCTTCTAGCTGAGGAAGAAATATCGGCGTCAGAATGTGCGACGCAATTGCTTCTAGCTGAGGAAGGAATATCAGCTCCAGAATGTGAGACGCAATTGCTTCTAGCTGAGGGAGGAATATCAGCGTCAGAATGTGCGACGCAATTGCTTCTGGCTGAGGGAGGAATATCAGCTTCAGAATGAGAGACGCAATTGCTTCTAGCTGAGGGAGAAATATCGGCTCCAGAATGTGAGACGCAATTGCTTCTAGCTGAGGGATGAATATCGGTGTCAGAATGTGAGACGCAATTGCTGCCAGCTGAGGGAGGAATATCAGCGTCAGAATGTGCGACGCAATTGCTTCTAGCTGAGGGAGGAATATCAGCGTCAGAATGTGCGACGCAATTGCTTCTGGCTGAGGGGGGAAAATCAGCGTCAGAATGTGCGACGCAATTGCTTCTGGCTGAGGGAGGAATATCAGCTTCAGAATGTGAGACGCAATTGCTTCTAGCTGAGGGAGGAATATCGGCGTCAGAATGTGAGACGCGATTGCTTCTAGCTGAGGGAGAAATATCGGCTCCAGAATGTGAGACGCAATTGCTTCTAGCTGAGGGATGAATATCGGTGTCAGAATGTGAGACGCAATTGCTTCTAGCTGAGGGAGGAATATCGGCTCCAGAATGTGAGACGCAATTGCTTCTAGCTGAGGGATGAATATCGGTGTCAGAATGTGAGACGCAATTGCTGCCAGCTGAGGAAGGAATATCAGCTTCAGAATGTGAGACGCAATTGCTTCTAGCTGAGGGAGAAATATCGGCGTGAGAATGTGGGACGCAATTGCTGCCAGCTAAGGGAGAAATATCGGCTCCAGAATGTGAGACGCAATTGCTTCTAGCTGAGGGATGAATATCGGTGTCAGAATGTGCGACGCAATTGCTGCCAGCTGAGGGAGGAATATCAGCTTCAGAATGTGAGACGCAATTGCTTCTAGCTGAGGGAGGAATATCGGCGTGCGAATGTGGGACGCGATTGCTGCCAGCTGAGGGAGAAATATCGGCTCAAGAATGTGAGACGCAATTGCTTCTGGCTGAGGGAGGAATATCAGCTTCAGAATGTGAGACGCAATTGCTTCTAGCTGAGGGAGGAATATCGGCGTCAGAATGTGCGACGCAATTGCTGCCAGCTGAGGGAGAAATATCGACTTCAGAATGTGCGACGCAATTGCTTCTAGCTGAGGGAGAAATATCGGCGTCAGAATGTGAGACGCGATTGCTTCTAGCTGAGGGAGAAATATCGGCGTCAGAATGTGAGACGCAATTGCTTCTAGCTGAGGGATGAATATCGGTGTCAGAATGTGCGACGCAATTGCTGCCAGCTGAGGGAGGAATATCAGCTTCAGAATGTGCGACGCAATTGCTTCTAGCTGAGGTAGGAATATCGGCGTCAGAATGTGAGACGCAATTGCTGCCAGCTGAGGAAGGAATATCAGCTTCAGAATGTGAGACGCAATTGCTTCTAGCTGAGGGAGGAATATCGGCGTCAGAATGTGAGACGCGATTGCTTCTAGCTGAGGGAGAAATATCGGCTCCAGAATGTGAGACGCAATTGCTTCTAGCTGAGGGATGAATATCGGTGTCAGAATGTGCGTCGCAATTGCTGCCAGCTGAGGGAGGAATATCAGCTTCAGAATGTGAGACGCAATTGCTTCTAGCTGAGGGAGGAATATCGGCTCGTTAATGTGGGACGCAATTTCTGCCAGCTGAGGGAGAAATATCGGCTCCAGAATGTGAGACGCAATTGCTTCTGGCTGAGGGAGGAATATCAGCTTCAGAATGTGAGACGCAATTGCTTCCAGCTGAGGGAGGAATATCGGCGTCAGAATGTGCGACGCAATTGTTGCCAGCTGAGGGAGAAATATCGACTTCAGAATGTGCGACGCAATTGCTTCTAGCTGAGGGAGAAATATCGGCGTCAGAATGTGAGACGCAATTGCTTCTAGCTGAGGGAGAAATATCGACTTCAGAATGTGAGACGCGATTGCTGCCAGCTGAGCGAGGAATATCAGCTTCAGAATGTGAGACGCAATTGCTGCCAGCTGAGGGAGGAATATCAGCTTCAGAATGTGAGACGCGATTGCTTCTAGCTGAGGGAGAAATATCGGCTCCAGAATGTGAGACGCAATTGCTTCTAGCTGAGGGAGGAATATCAGCTTCAGAATGTGAGACGCAATTGCTTCTAGCTGAGGGAGGAATATCAGCTTCAGAATGTGAGACGCAATTGCTTCTAGCTGAGGGAGGAATATCGGCGTCAGAATGTGCGACGCAATTGCTTCTAGCTGAGAGAGGAATATCGGCTTCAGAATGTGCGACGCAACTGCTGCCAGCTGAGGGAGGAATATCGGCTTCAGAATGTGAGACGCGATTGCTTCTAGCTGGGGGAGAAATATCGGCTCCAGAATGTGAGACGCAATTGCTTCTAGCTGAGGGAGGAATATCAGCTCCAGAATGTGAGACGCAATTGCTTCTAGCTGAGGGAGGAATATCACCTTCAGAATGTGAGACGCAATTGCTTCTAGCTGAGGGAGGAATATCGGCGTCAGAATGTGCGACGCAATTGCTTCTAGCTGAGAGAGGAATATCGGCTTCAGAATGTGCGACGCAATTGCTGCCAGCTGAGGGAGGAATATCGGCTTCAGAATGTGAGACGTAATTGCTTCTAGCTGGGGGAGAAATATCAGCTTCAGAATGTGCGACGCAATTGCCGCCAGCTGAGGGAGGAATATCGGCTTCAGAATGTGAGACGCAATTGCTTCTAGCTGAGGGAGGAATATCGGCTTCAGAATGTGAGACGCAATTGCTTCTAGCTGATGGAGAAATATCGGCGTCAGAATGTGCGACGCAATTGCTTCTAGCTGAGGAAGAAATATCGGCGTCAGAATGTGCGACGGAGTTGCTTCTAGCTGAGGGAGAAATATCGGCGTCAGAATGTGCGACGCAATTGCTTCCAGCTGAGGGAGAAATATCGGCGTCAGAATGTGCGACGGAATTGCTTCTAGCTGAGGGTGAAATATCGGCGTCAGAATGTGCGACGGAATTGCTTCTAGCTGAGGGAGAAATATCGGCGTCAGAATGTGCGACGCAATTGCTTCTAGCTGAGGGAGGATTATCGGCTTCAGAATGTGAGACGCAATTGCTTCTAGCTGAGGGAGGAATATCGGCGTCAGAATGTGCGACGCAATTGCTTCTAGCTGAGGGAGAAATATCGGCGTCAGAATGTGCGACGGAATTGCTTCTAGCTGAGGGAGAAATATAGGCGTCAGAATGTGCGACGGAATTGCTTCTAGCTGAGGGAGGAATATCGGCGTCAGAATGTGAGACGCAATTGCTTCTAGCTGAGGGAGGAATATCGGCTTCAGAATGTGAGACGCAATTGCTGCCAGCTGAGGGAGGAATATCGGCGTCAGAATGTGCGACGCAATTGCTGCCAGCTGAGGGAGGAATATCGGCGTCAGAATGTGAGACGCAATTGCTCCTAGCTGGGGAGAAATATCGGCGTCAGAATGTGCGACGCAATTGCTGGCAGCTGAGGAAGAAATATCGGCGTCAGAATGTGAGACGCAATTGCCGCCAGCTGAGAGAGAAATATCGGCTCCAGAATGTGCGACGCAATTGCTGCCAGCTGAGGGAGAAATATCGGCGTCAGAATGTGCGACGCAATTGCTGCCAGCTGAGGGAGAAATATCGGCGTCAGAATGTGCGACGCAATTGCTGCCAGCTGAGGGAGGAATATCGGCGTCAGAATGTGAGACGCAATTGCTTCTAGCTGAGGAAGAAATATCGGCTCCGGAATGTGAGACGCAATTGCTTCTAGCTGAGGGAGGAATATGGGCTCCAGAATGTGAGATGCAATTGCTTCTAGCTGGGGGAGAAATATCGGCTCCAGAATGTGAGACGCAATTGCTTCTAGCTGAAGAAGAAATATCGTCTCCAGAATTTGCGATGCAATTGCTTCTAGCTTGGGGAGAAATATCGGCGTCATGAAGTGAGACGCAATTGCTGCCAGCTGAGGGAGAAATTTCGGCTCCAGAATGTGAGACGCAATTGCTTCTGGCTGAGGGAGAAATATCGGCTTCAGAATGTGAGACGCAATTGCTTCTAGCTGAGGGAGGAATATTGGCTACAGAATGTGAGACGCAATTGCTTCTAGCTGAGGAAGAAATATCGGCTCCGGAATGTGAGACGCAATTGCTGCCAGCTGAGAGAGGAATATCAGCTTCAGAATGTGAGACGCAATTGCTTCTAGCTGAGGGAGAAATATCGGCGTCAGAATGTGAGACGCAATTGCTGCCAGCTGAGAGAGGAATATCAGCTTCAGAATGTGAGACGCAATTGCTTCTAGCTGAGGGAGAAATATCGGCGTCAGAATGTGAGACGCAATTGCTGCCAGCTGAGGGAGGAATATCGGCGTCATGAAGTGAGACGCAATTGCTGCCAGCTGAGGGAGGAATATCGGCGTCAGAATGTGAGACGCAATTGCTGCCAGCTGAGGGAGAAATATCGGCTCCAGAATGTGAGACGCAATTGCTTCTGGCTGAGGGAGAAATATCGGCTTCAGAATGTGAGACGCAATTGCTTCTAGCTGAGGGAGGAATATTGGCTACAGAATGTGAGACGCAATTGCTTCTAGCTGAGGAAGAAATATCGGCTCCGGAATGTGAGACGCAATTGCTTCTAGCTGAGGGAGGAATATGGGCTTCAGAATGTGAGACGCAATTGCTTCTAGCTGAGGGAGAAATATCGGCTCCAGAATGTGAGACGCAATTGCTTCTAGCTGAAGAAGAAATATAGTCTCCAGAATTTGCGATGCAATTGCTTCTAGCTTGGGGAGAAATATCGGCGTCATGAAGTGAGACGCAATTGCTGCCAGCTGAGGAAGGAATATCGGCGTCAGAATGTGCGACGCAATTGCTGCCAGCTGAGGGAGAAACATCGACTTCAGAATGTGCGACGCAATTGCTTCTAGCTGAGGGAGAAATATCGGCTCCAGAATGTGAGACGCAATTGCTTCTAGCTGAGGGAGAAATATCGGCGTCAGAATGTGCGACGCAATTGCTGCCAGCTGAGGGAGGAATATCGGCGTCAGAATGTGCGACGCAATTGCTGCCAGCTGAGGGAGAAACATCGACTTCAGAATGTGCGACGCAATTGCTTCTAGCTGAGGGAGAAATATCGGCGTCAGAATGTGCGACGCAATTGCTTCTAGCTGAGGGAGGAATATCGGCTTCAGAATGTGAGACGCAATTGCTGCCAGCTGAGGGAGAAATATCGGCTCCAGAATGTGAGACGCAATTGCTGCCAGCTGAGGGAGGAATATCGGTGTCAGAATGTGAGACGCAATTGCTTCTAGCTTAAAAAGAAATATCGGCTCCAGAATGTGCGACGCAATTGCTTCTAGCTGAGGGAGGAATATCGGCTTCAGAATGTGAGACGCAATTGCTGCCAGCTGAGGGAGAAATATCGGCTCCAGAATGTGAGACGCAATTGCTGCCAGCTGAGGTAGGAATATCGGCGTCAGAATGTGCGACGCAATTGCTGCCAGCTGAGGGAGAAACATCGACTTCAGAATGTGCGACGCAATTGCTTCTAGCTGAGGGAGAAATATCGGCTCCAGAATGTGAGACGAAATTGCTGCCAGCTGAGGGGGGAATATCAGCTTCAGAATGTGAGACGCAATCGCTTCTAGCTGAGGGAGAAATATCGGCTCCAGAATATGAGACGCAATTGCTTCTAGCTGATGGAGGAATATCGGCGTCAGAATGTGCGACGCAATTGCTTCTAGCTGAGGGAGGAATATCGGCGTCAGAATGTGCGACGCAATTGCTGCCAGCTGAGGGAGAAATATCGACTTCAGAATGTGCGACGCAATTGCTCCTAGCTGAGGGAGAAATATCGGCGTCAGAATGTGCGACGCAATTGCTTCTAGCTGAGGGAGGAATATCGGCTCCAGAATGTGCGACGCAATTGCTTCTAGCTGAGGGAGGAATATCGGCTCCAGAATGTGAGACGCAATTGCTTCTAGCTGAGGAAGGAATATCAGCTTCAGAATGTGAGACGCAATTGCTGCCAGCTGAGGGAGGAATATCAGCTTCATGATGTGAGATGCAATTGCTTCTAGCTGAAGGAGGAATATCAGCTTCAGAATGTGCGACGCAATTGCTGCCAGCTGAGGGAGGAATATCGGCTTCAGAATGTGAGACGCAATTGCTCCTAGCTGAGGGAGGAATATTGGCTCCAGAATGTGCGACGTAATTGCTGACAGCTGAGGGAGGAATATCGGCTTCAGAATGTGCGACGCAATTGCTTCTAGCTGAGGGAGGAATATCAGCTCCAGAATGTGAGACGCAATTGCTTCTAGCTGAGGGAGGAATATCAGCGTCAGAATGTGCGACGCACTTGCTTCTGGCTGAGGGAGGAATATCAGCTTCAGAATGTGAGACGCAATTGCTTCTAGCTGAGGAAGGAATATCGGCTCCAAAATGTGAGACGCAATTGCTTCTAGCTGAGGGATGAATATCGGTGTCAGAATGTGAGACGCAATTGCTGCCAGTTGAGGGAGGAATATCAGCGTCAGAATGTGCGACGCAATTGCTTCTAGGTGAGGGAGGAATTTCAGCGTCAGAATGTGCGACGCAATTGCTTCTGGCTGAGGGAGGAATATCAGCTTCAGAATGTGAGACGCAATTGCTTCTAGCTGAGGGAGGAATATCGGCGTCAGAATGTGAGACGCGATTGCTTCTAGCTGAGGGAGAAATATCGGCTCCAGAATGTGAGACGCAATTGCTTCTAGCTGAGGGATGAATATCGGTGTCAGAATGTGAGACGCAATTGCTGCCAGCTGAGGGAGGAATATCAGCTCCAGAATGTGAGACGCAATTGCTTCTAGCTGAGGGAGGAATATCAGCTTCAGAATGTGAGACGCAATTGCTTCTAGCTGAGGGAGGAATATCGGCGTGAGAATGTGGGACGCAATTGCTGCCAGCTGAGGGAGAAATATCGGCTCCAGAATGTGAGACGCAATTGCTTCTGGCTGAGGGAGGAATATCAGCTTCAGAATGTGAGACGCAATTGCTTCTAGCTGAGGGAGGAATATCGGCGTCAGAATGTGCGACGCAATTGCTGCCAGCTGAGGGAGAAATATCGACTTCAGAATGTGCGACGCAATTGCTTCTAGCTGAGGGAGAAATATCGGCGTCAGAATGTGAGACGCAATTGCTTCTAGCTGAGGGAGGAATATCGGCGTCAGAAAGTGAGACGCCATTGCTTCTATCTGAGGGAGAAATATCGACTTCAGAATGTGAGACGCGAATGCTGCCAGCTGAGCGAGGAATATCAGCTTCAGAATGTGAGACGCAATTGCTGCCAGCTGAAGGAGGAATATCAGATTCGGAATGTGAGACGCAATTGCTTCTGGCTGAGATGGGAATATCAGCTTCAGAATGTGAGACGCAATTGCTTCTAGCTGAGGGAGGAAAATCGGCGTCAGAATGTGAGACGCGATTGCTTCTAGCTGAGGGAGAAATATCGGCTCCAGAATGTGAGACGCAATTGCTTCTAGCTGAGGGAGGAATATCAGCTTCAGAATGTGAGACGCGATTGCTTCTAGCTGAGGGAGAAATATCGGCTCCAGAATGTGAGACGCAATTGCTTCTAGCTGAGGGAGGAATATCGGCGTCAGAATGTGCGACGCAATTGCTTCTAGCTGAGAGAGGAATATCGGCTTCAGAATGTGCGACGCAATTGCTGCCAGCTGAGGGAGGAATATCGGCTTCAGAATGTGAGACGTAATTGTTTCTAGCTGGGGGAGAAATATCAGCTTCAGAATGTGCGACGCAATTGCCGCCAGCTGAGGGAGGAATATCGGCTTCAGAATGTGAGACGCAATTGCTTCTAGCTGAGGGAGGAATATCGGCTACAGAATGTGAGACGCAATTGCTTCTAGCTGAGGGAGAAATATCGGCGTCAGAATGTGCGACGCAATTGCTTCTAGCTGAGGGAGAAATATCGGCGTCAGAATGTGCGACGGAATTGCTTCTAGCTGAGGGAGAAATATCGGCGTCAGAATGTGCGACGCAATTGCTTCTAGCTGAGGGAGAAATATCGGCTTAAGAATGTGAGACGCAATTGCTTCTAGCTGAGGGAGAAATATCGGCATCAGAATGTGTGACGCAATTGCTTCTAGCTGAGGGAGGAATATCGGCTTCAGAATGTGAGACGCAATTGCTTCTAGCTGAGGGAGAAATATCGGCGTCAGAATGTGCGACGCAATTGCTTCTAGCTGAGGGAGAAATATCGGCGTCAGAATGTGCGACGGAATTGCTTCTAGCTGAGGGAGAAATATCGGCGTCAGAATGTGCGACGGAATTGCTTCTAGCTGAGGGAGAAATATCGGCGTCAGAATGTGCGACGCAATTGCTTCTAGCTGAGGAAGGATTATCGGCTTCAAAATGTGAGACGCAATTGCTTCTAGCTGAGGGAGAAATATCGGCGTCAGAATGTGCGACGCAATTGCTTCTAGCTGAGGGAGAAATATCGGCGTCAGAATGTGCGACGGAATTGCTTCTAGCTGAGGGAGAAATATAGGCGTCAGAATGTGCGACGGAATTGCTTCTAGCTGAGGGAGAAATATCGGCGTCAGAATGTGCGACGCAATTGCTTCTAGCTGAGGGAGAAATATCGGCTTCAGAATGTGAGACGCAATTGCTTCTGGCTGAGGGAGAAATATCGGCGTTAGAATTTGCGATGCAATTGCTTCTAGCTGAGGAAGAAATATCGGCGTCAGAATGTGAGACGCAATTGCTTCTAGCTGAGGGAGGAATATCGGCTTCAGAATGTGAGACGCAATTGCTGCCAGCTGAGGGAGAAATATCGGCGTCAGAATGTGCGACGCAATTGCTGCCAGCTGAGGGAGGAATATCGGCGTCAGAATGTGAGACGCAATTGCTTCTAGCTGGGGAGAAATATCGGCGTCAGAATGTGCGACGCAATTGCTGGTGGCTGAGGAAGAAATATCGGCGTCAGAATGTGAGACGCAATTCCTGCCAGCTGAGAGAGAAATATCGGCTCCAGAATGTGCGACGCAATTGCTGCCAGCTGAGGGAGAAATATCGGCGTCAGAATGTGCGACGCAATTGCTGCCAGCTGAGGGAGAAATATCGGCGTCAGAATGTGCGACGCAATTGCTGCCAGCTGAGGGAGGAATATCGGCGTCAGAATGTGAGACGCAATTGCTTCTAGCTGAGGAAGAAATATCGGCTCCGGAATGTGAGACGCAATTGCTTCTAGCTGAGGGAGGAATATGGGCTTCAGAATGTGAGACGCAATTGCTTCTAGCTGAGGGAGAAATATCGGCTCCAGAATGTGAGACGCAATTGCTTCTAGCTGAAGAAGAAATATCGTCTCCAGAATTTGCGATGCAATTGCTTCTAGCTTGGGGAGAAATATCGGCATCATGAAGTGAGACGCAATTGCTGCCAGCTGAGGTAGGAATATCGGCGTCAGAATGTGATACGCAATTGCTGCCAGCTGAGGGAGAAATGTCGGCTCCAGAATGTGAGACGCAATTGCTTCTGGCTGAGGGAGAAATATCGGCTTCAGAATGTGAGACGCAATTGCTTCTAGCTGAGGGAGGAATATCGGCTACAGAATGTGAGACGCAATTGCCTCTAGCTGAGGAAGAAATATCGGCTCCGGAATGTGAGACGCAATTGCTTCTAGCTGAGGGAGGAATATGGGCTTCAGAATGTGAGACGCGATTGCTTCTAGCTGAGGGAGAAATATCGGCTCCAGAATGTGAGACGCACTTGCTTCTAGCTGAAGAAGAAATATAGTCTCCAGAATTTGCGATGCAATTGCTTCTAGCTTGGGGAGAAATATCGGCGTCATGAAGTGAGACGCAATTGCTGCCAGCTGAGGTAGGAATATCGGCGTCAGAATGTGCGACGCAATTGCTGCCAGCTGAGGGAAAAACATCGACTTCAGAATGTGCGACGCAATTGCTTCTAGCTGAGGGAGCAATATCGGCTCCAGAATGTGAGACGCAATTGCTTCTAGCTGAGGAAGACATATCGGCGTCAGAATGTGCGACGCAATTGCTGCCAGCTGAGGGAGGAATATCGGCGTCAGAATGTGCGACGCAATTGCTGCCAGCTGAGGGAGAAACATCGACTTCAGAAAGTGCGACGCAATTGCTTCTAGCTGAGGGAGAAATATCGGCGTCAGAATGTGCGACGCAATTGCTTCTAGCTGAGGGAGGAATATCGGCTTCAGAATGTGAGACGCAATTGCTGCCAGCTGAGGGAGAAATATCGGCTCCAGAATGTGAGACGCAATTGCTGCCAGCTGAGGGAGGAATATCGGTGTCAGAATGTGAGACGCAATTGCTTCTAGCTTAAAAAGAAATATCGGCTCCAGAATGTGCGACGCAACTGCTTCTAGCTGAGGGAGGAATATCGGCTTCAGAATGTGAGACGCAATTGCTGCCAGCTGAGGGAGAAATATTGGCTCCAGAATGTGAGACGCAATTGCTGCCAGCTGAGGTAGGAATATCGGCGTCAGAATGTGCGACGCAATTGCTGCCAGCTGAGGGAGAAAAATCGACTTCAGAATGTGCGACGCAATTGCTTCTAGCTGAGGGAGAAATATCGGCTCCAGAATGTGAGACGAAATTGCTGCCAGCTGAGGGGGGAATATCAGCTTCAGAATGTGAGACGCAATTGCTTCTAGCTGAGGGAGAAATATCGGCTCCAGAATATGAGACGCAATTGCTTCTAGCTGATGGAGGAATATCGGCGTCAGAATGTGCGACGCAATTGCTTCTAGCTGAGGGAGGAATATCGGCGTCATAATGTGCGACACAATTGCTTCTAGCTGAGGGAGAAATATCGGCTCCAGAATGTGAGACGCAATTGCTGCCAGCTGAGGGGGGAATATCAGCTTCAGAATGTGAGACGCAATTGCTTCTAGCTGAGGGAGAAATATCGGCTCCAGAATGTGAGACGCAATTGCTTCTAGCTGAGGGAGGAATATCGGCTCCAGAATGTGTGACACAATTGCTTCTAGCTTGGGGAGAAATATCGGCGTCAGGAAGTGAGACGCAATTGCTGCCAGCTGAGGGAGGAATATCGGCGTCAGAATGTGAGACGCAATTGCTTCTGGCTGAGGGAGGAATATCAGCTTCAGAATGTGCGACGCAATTGCTTCTAGCTGAGGGAGGAATATCAGCTTCAGAATGTGAGAAGCAATTGCTTCTAGCTGAGGGAGAAATATCGGCGTCAGAATGTGAGACGCAATTGCTGACAGCTGATGGAGGAATATCGACTTCAGAATGTGAGACGCAATTGCTGCCAGCTGTGGGAGGAATATCGGCCTCAGAATATGAGACGCAATTGCTTCTAGCTGAGGGAGAAATATCAACTTCAGAATGTGAGACGCAATTGCTGCCAGCTGAGGGAGGAATATCGACGTCAGAATTTGAAGCGCAATTGCTTCTAGCTGAGGTAGAAATATCGGCGTCAGAATGTGAGACGCAATTGCTTCTAGCTGAGAGAGAAATATCGGCTCCAGAATGTGAGACGCAATCGCTGCCAGCTGAGGGAGGAATATCAGCTTCAGAATGTGAGACGCAATTGCTTCTAGCTGAGTGAGGAATATCGGCGTGAGAATGTGGGACGCAATTGCTGCCAGCTGAGGGAGGAATATCAGCTTCAGAATGTGAGACGCAATTGCTTCTAGCTGAGGGAGGAATATCGGCGTCAGAATGTGAGACGCAATTGCTCCCAACTGAAAGAGAAATATCGGCGTCAGAATGTGAGACGCAATTGCTGTCAGCTGATGGAGGAATATCGACTTCAGAATGTAAGATGCAATTGCTGCCAGCTGTGGGAGGAATATCGACGTCAGAATTTGAAGCGCAATTGCTTCTAGCTGAGGGAGGAATATCGGCGTCAGAATGTGAGACGCAATTGCTTCTAGCTGAGGGAGAAATATCGGCTCCAGAATGTGAGACGCAATTGCTGCCAGCTGAGGGAGGAATATCAGCTTCAGAATGTGAGACGCAATTGCTTCTAGCTGAGGGAGGAATATCGGCGTGAGAATGTGGGACGCAATTGCTGCCAGCTGAGGGAGAAATATCGGCTCCAGAATGTGAGACGCAATTGCTTCTGGCTGAGGGAGGAATATCAGCTTCAGAATGTGAGATCCAATTGCTTCTAGCTGAGGAAGGAATATCGGCGTCAGAATGTGCGACGCAATTGCTGCCAGCTGAGGGAGAAATATCGACTTCAGAATGTGCGACGCAATTGCTTCTAGCTGAGGGAGAAATATCGGCGTCAGAATGTGAGACGCAATTGCTTCTAGCTAAGGGAGGAATATCGGCGTCAGAAAGTGAGACGCCATTGCTTCTAGCTGAGGGAGAAATATCGACTTCAGAATGTGAGACGCGATTGCTGTCAGCTGAGGGAGGAATATCAGCTTCAGAATGTGAGACGCAATTGCTGCCAGCTGAGGGAGGAATATCAGCTTCAGAATGTGAGACGCAATTGCTTCTGGCTGAGGGAGGAATATCAGCTTCAGAATGTGAGACGCAATTGCTTCTAGCTGAGGGAGGAATATCGGCGTCAGAATGTGAGACGCGATTGCTTCTAGCTGAGGGAGAAATATCGGCTCCAGAATGTGAGACGCAATTGCTTCTGGCTGCGGGAGGAATATCAGCATCAGAATGTGAGACGCGATTGCTGCCAGCTGAGGGAGGGATATCGGCTTCAGAATGTGAGACGCAATTGCTGCCAGCTGAGAGAGGAATATCGGCTTCGGAATGTGCGACGCAATTGCTGCCAGCTGAGGAAGGAATATCGAAGTCAGAATGTGCGACGCAATTGCTGCCAGCTGAGGGAGGAATATTGGCTTCAGAATGTGAGACGCGATTGCTGCCAGCTGAGGGAGGAATATCGGCTTCTGAATGTGAGACGCAATTGCTTCTAGCTGAGGAAGGAATATCGGCTTCAGAATGTGAGACGCAATTGCTGCCAGCTGAGGAAGGAATATCAGCTTCAGAATGTGCGACGCAATTGCCGCCAGCTGAGGGAGGAATATCGGCTTCAGAATGTGAGACGCAATTGCTTCTAGCTGAGGGAGGAATATCGGCTTCAGAATGTGAGACGCAATTGCTGCCAGCTGAGGGAGGAATATCGGCTTCAGAATATGAGACGCAATTGCTTCTAGCTGAGGGAGAAATATCAGCTTCAGAATGTGAGACGCAATTGCTGCCAGCTGAGGGAGGAATATCAGCTTCAGAATGTGCGACGCAATTGCTGCCAGCTGAGGGAGGAATATCAGCTTCAGAATGTGCGACGCAATTGCTGCCAGCCGAGGGCTGAATATCGGCTTCAGAATGTGAGACGCAATTGCTTCTAGCTGAGGAAGAAATATCGGCTTCAGAATGAGAGACGCAATTGCCGCCAGCTGAGGGAGGAATATCAGCTTCAGAATGAGAGACGCAATTGCTGCCAGCTGAGGGAGAAATATCAGCTTCAGAATGTGCGACGCAATTGCTGCCAGCTGAGGGCTGAATATCGGCTTCAGAATGTGAGACGCAATTGCTTCTAGCTGAGGGAGGAATATCGGCTTCAGAATGTGAGACGCAATTGCTGCCAGCTGAGGGAGGAATATCGGCTTCAGAATGTGCGACGCAATTGCTTCTAGCTGAGGAATGAATATCGGCGTCAGGATGTGCGACGCAATTGCTGCCAGCTGAGGGAGAAATATCGGCGTCAGAATGTGCGACGCAATTGCTGCCAGCTGAGGGAGGAATATCGGCTTCAGAATGTGAGACGCAATTGCTTCTAGCTGAGGGAGAAATATCGGCGTCAGAATGTGCGACGCAATTGCTCCTAGCTGAGGGAGATATATCGGCGTCAGAATGTGAGACGCAATTGCTGCCAGCTGAGGGAGGAATATCGGCTCCAGAATGTGAGACGCAATTGCTTCTAGCTGAAGAAGAAATATCGGCTCCAGAATTTGCGATGCAATTGCTTCCAGCTGAGGGAGAATTATCGGCTTCAGAATGTGAGACGCAATTGCTTCTGGCTGAGGGAGGAATATCGGCGTTAGAATTTGCGATGCAATTGCTTCTAGCTGAGGGAGGAATATCGGCGTCAGAATGTGAGACGCAATTGCTTCTAGCTGAGGGAGGAATATCGGCTTCAGAATGTGAGACGCAATTGCTGCCAGCTGAAGGAGAAATATCGGCGTCAGAATGTGCGACGCAATTGCTGCCAGCTGAGGGAGGAATATCGGCGTCAGAATGTGAGACGCAATTGCTTCTAGCTGGGGAGAAATATCGGCGTCAGAATGTGCGACGCAATTGCTGGCAGCTGAGGAAGAAATATCGGCGTCAGAATGTGAGACGCAATTGCAGCCAGCTGAGAGAGAAATATCGGCTCCAGAATGTGCGACGCAATTGCTGCCAGCTGAGGGAAAAATATCGGCGTCAGAATGTGCGACGCAATTGCTGCCAGCTGAGGGAGAAATATCGGCGTCAGAATGTGCGACGCAATTGCTGCCAGCTGAGGGAGGAATATCGGCGTCAGAATGTGAGACGCAATTGCTTCTAGCTGAGGAAGAAATATCGGCTCCGGAATGTGAGACGCAATTGCTTCTAGCTGAGGGAGGAATATCGGCTCCAGAATGTGAGACGCAATTGCTTCTAGCTGAGGGAGAAATATCGGCTCCAGAATGTGCGATGCAATTGCTTCTAGCTGAGGGAGAAATATCGGCGTCAGAATGTGCGACGCGATTGCTTCTAGCTGAGGGAGGAATATCGGCGTCAGAATGTGAGACGCAATTGCTGCCAGCTGAGGGAGAAATATCGGCTCCAGAATGTGAGACGCAATTGCTTCTGGCTGAGGGACAAATATCGGCTTCAGAATGTGATACGCAATTGCTTCTAGCTGAGGGAGGAATATCGGCTACAGAATGTGAGACGCAATTGCTTCTAGCTGAGGAAGAAATATCGGCTCCGGAATGTGAGACGCAATTGCTTCTAGCTGAGGGAGGAATATGGGCTTCAGAATGTGAGACGCAATTGCTTCTAGCTGAGGGAGGAATATCGGCTCCAGAATGTGAGACGCAATTGCTTCTAGCTGAAGAAGAAATATAGTCTCCAGAATTTGCGATGCAATTGCTTCTAGCTTGGGGAGAAATATCGGCGTCATGAAGTGAGACGCAATTGCTGCCAGCTGAGGTGGGAATATCGGCGTCAGAATGTGCGACGCAATTGCTGCCAGCTGAGGGAAAAACATCGACTTCAGAATGTGCGACGCAATTGCTTCTAGCTGAGGGAGAAATATCGGCTCCAGAATGTGAGACGCGATTGCTTCTAGCTGAGGGAGAAATATCGGCGTCAGAATGTGCGACGCAATTGCTGCCAGCTGAGGGAGGACTATCGGCGTCAGAATGTGCGACGCAATTGATGCCAGCTGAGGGAGAAACATCGACTTCAGAATGTGCGACGCAATTGCTTCTAGCTGAGGGAGAAATATCGGCGTCAGAATGTGCGACGCAATTGCTTCTAGCTGAGGGAGGAATATCGGCTTCAGAATGTGAGACGCAATTGCTGCCAGCTGAGGGAGAAATATCGGCTCCAGAATGTGAGACGCAATTGCTGCCAGCTGAGGGAGGAATATCGGTGTCAGAATGTGAGACGCAATTGCTTCTAGCTTAAAAAGAAATATCGGCTTCAGAATGTGCGACGCAACTGCTTCTAGCTGAGGGAGGAATATCGGCTTCAGAATGTGAGACGCAAATGCTGCCAGCTGAGGGAGAAATATCGGCTCCAGAATGTGAGACGCAATTGCTGCCAGCTGATGTAGGAATATCGGCGTCAGAATGTGCGACGCAATTGCTGCCAGCTGAGGGAGAAACATCGACTTCAGAATGTGCGACGCAATTGCTTCTAGCTGAGGGAGAAATATCGGCTCCAGAATGTGAGACGAAATTGCTGCCAGCTGAGGGGGGAATATCAGCTTCAGAATGTGAGACGCAATTGCTTCTAGCTGAGGGAGAAATATCGGCTCCAGAATATGAGACGCAATTGCTTCTAGCTGATGGAGGAATATCGGCGTCAGAATGTGCGACTCAATTGCTTCTAGCTGAGGGAGGAATATCGGCGTCATAATGTGCGACACAATTGCTTCTAGCTGAGGGAAAAATATCGGCGTCAGAATGTGAGACGCAATTGCTGCCAGCTGAGGGAAGAATATCAGCTTCAGAATGTGAGACGCAATTGCTTCTAGCTGAGGGAGAAATATCGGCTCCAGAATGTGAGACGCAATTGCTTCTAGCTGAGGGAGGAATATCGGCTCCAGAATGTGAGACACAATTGCTTCTAGCTTGGGGAGAAATATCGGCGTCAGGAAGTGAGACGCAATTGCTGCCAGCTGAGGGAGAAATATCAGCTTCAGAATGTGAGACGCAATTGCTTCTGGCTGAGGGAGAAATATCAGCTTCAGAATGTGCGACGCAATTGCTTCTAGCTGAGGGAGGAATATCAGCTTCAGAATGTGAGACGCAATTGCTTCTAGCTGAGGGAGGAATATCGGCGTCAGAATGTGAGACGCAATTGCTTCTGGCTGAGGGAGGAATATCAGCTTCAGAATGTGCGACGCAATTGCTTCTAGCTGAGGGAGGAATATCAGCTTCAGAATGTGAGACGCAATTGCTTCTAGCTGAGGGAGAAATATCGGCGTCAGAATGTGAGACGCAATTGCTTCTGGCAGAGGGAGGAATATCGGCGTCATAACGTGAGACGCAATTGCTTCTAGCTGAGGGAGGAATATCGGCGTCAGAATGTGAGACGCAATTGCTTCTGGCTGAGGGAGGAATATCGGCGTCAGAATGTGAGACGCAATCGCTTCTAGCTGAGGGAGAAATATCGGCGTCAGAATGTGAGACGCAATTGCTTCTGGCTGAGGGAGGAATATCAGCTTCAGAATGTGAGACGCAATTGGTGCCAGCTGAGAGAGGAATATCGGCGTCAGAATGTGAGACGCAATTGCTGCCAGCTGAGGGAGGAATATCGGCTTCAGAATGTGCGACGCAATTGCTTCTAGCTGAGGGAGAAATATCGGCTTCAGGATATGCGGAGCAATTGCTTCTAGCTGAGGGAGAAATATCGGCTCCAGAATGTGAGACGCAATTGCTTCTAGCTGAGAGAGGAATATCAGCTTCAGAATGTGAGACGCAATTGCTTCTAGCTGAGGGAGGAATATCGGCGTCAGAATGTGAGACGCGATTGCTTCTAGCTGAGGGAGGAATATCGGCTTCAGAATGTGAGACGCAATTGCTTCTAGCTGAGGGAGGAATATCAGCTTCAGAATGTGAGACGCAATTGCTTCTGGCTGAGGGAGGAATATCAGCTTCAGAATGTGAGACGCAATTGCTCCCAACTGAAAGAGAAATATCGGCGTCAGAATGTGAGACGCAATTGCTGCCAGCTGATGGAGGAATATCGACTTCAGAATGTGAGACGCAATTGCTGCCAGCTGTGGGAGGAATATCGGCGTCAGAATATGAGACGCAATTGCTTCTAGCTGAGGGAGAAATATCAACTTCAGAATGTGAGACGCAATTGCTGCCAGCTGAGGGAGGAATATCGACGTCAGAATTTGAAGCGCAATTGCTTCTAGCTGAGGGAGAAATATCGGCGTCAGAATGTGAGACGCAATTGCTTCTAGCTGAGGGAGAAATATCGGCTCCAGAATGTGAGACGCAATTGCTGCCAGCTGAGGGAGGAATATCAGCTTCAGAATGTGAGACGCAAATGCTTCTAGCTGAGGGAGGAATATCGGCGTGAGAATGTGGGACGCAATTGCTGCCAGCTGAGGGAGGAATATCAGCTTCAGAATGTGAGACGTAATTGCTCCTAGCTGAGGGAGGAATATCGGCGTCAGAATGTGAGACGCAATTGCTCCCAACTGAAAGAGAAATATCGGCGTCAGAATGTGAGACGCAATTGCTGCCAGCTGATGGAGGAATATCGACTTCAGAATGTAAGATGCAATTGCTGCCAGCTGTGGGAGGAATATCGACGTCAGAATTTGGAGCGCAATTGCTTCTAGCTGAGGGAGGAATATCGGCGTCAGAATGTGAGACGCAATTGCTTCTAGCTGAGGGAGAAATATCGGCTCCAGAATGTGAGACGCAATTGCTGCCAGCTGAGGAAGGAATATCAGCTTCAGAATGTGAGACGCAATTGCTTCTAGCTGAGGGAGGCATATCGGCGTGAGAATGTGGGACGCGATTGCTTCTAGCTGAGGGAGAAATATCGGCTCCAGAATGTGAGACGCAATTGCTTCTGGCTGCGGGAGGAATATCAGCTTCAGAATGTGAGACGCGATTGCTGCCAGCTGAGGGAGGGTTATCGGCTTCAGAATGTGAGACGCAATTGCTGCCAGCTGAGAGAGGAAAATCGGCTTCAGAATGTGCGACGCAATTGCTGCCAGCTGAGGAAGGAATATCGAAGTCAGAATGTGCGACGCAATTGCTGCCAGCTGGGGGAGGAATATCGGCTTCAGAATGTGAGACGCGATTGCTGCCAGCTGAGGGAGAAATATCGGCTTCAGAATGTGAGACGCAATTGCTTCTAGCTGAGGAAGGAATATCGGCTTCAGAATGTGAGACGCAATTGCTGCCAGCTGAGGGAGGAATATCAGCTTCAGAATGTGCGACGCAATTGCCGCCAGCTGAGGGAGGAATATCGGCTTCAGAATGTGAGACGCAATTGCTTCTAGCTGAGGGAGGAATATCGGCTTCAGAATGTGAGACGCAATTGCTGCCAGCTGAGGGAAGAATATCGGCTTCAGAATGTGAGACGCAATTGCTTCTAGCTGAGGGAGAAATATCAGCTTCAGAATGTGAGACGCAATTGCTGCCAGCTGAGGGAGGAATATCAGCTTCAGGATGTGCGACGCGATTGCTGCCAGCTGAGGAAGGAATATCAGCTTCAGAATGTGCGACGCAATTGCTGCCAGCTGAGGGCTGAATATCGGCTTCAGAATGTGAGACGCAATTGCTTCTAGCTGAGGAAGGAATATCGGCTTCAGAATGTGAGACGCAATCGCCGCCAGCTGAGGGAGGAATATCAGCTTCAGAATGAGAGACGCAATTGCTGCCAGCTGAGGGAGGAATATCAGCTTCAGAATGTGCGACGCAATTGCTGCCAGCTGAGGGCTGAATATCGGCTTCAGAATGTGAGACGCAATTGCTTCTAGCTGAGGGAGGAATATCGGCTTCAGAATGTGAGACGCAATTGCTGCCAGCTGAGGGAGGAATATCGGCTTCAGAATGTGCGACGCAATTGCTTCTAGCTGAAGGATGAATATCGGCGTCAGAATGTGCGACGCAATTGCTGCCAGCTGAGGGAGGAATATCGGCTTCAGAATGTGAGACGCAATTGCTTCTAGCTGAGGGAGAAATATCGGCGTCAGAATGTGCGACGCAATTGCTTCTAGCTGAGGGAGAAATATCGGCGTCAGAATGTGAGACGCAATTGCTGCCAGCTGAGGGAGAAATATCGGCTCCAGAATGTGAGACGCAATTGCTTCTAGCTGAAGAAGAAATATCGGCTCCAGAATTTGCGATGCAATTGCTGCCAGCTGAGGGAGAATTATCGGCTCCAGAATGTGAGACGCAATTGCTTCTGGCTGAGGGAGGAATATCGGCGTCAGAATTTGCGATGCAATTGCTTCTAGCTGAGGGAGGAATATCGGCGTCAGAATGTGAGACGCAATTGCTTCTAGCTGAGGGAGGAATATCGGCTTCAGAATGTGAGACGCAATTGCTGCCAGCTGAGGGAGAAATATCGGCGTCAGAATGTGCGACGCAATAGCTGCCAGCTGAGGGAGGAATATCGGCGTCAGAATGTGAGACGCAATTGCTTCTAGCTGGGGAGAAATATCGGCGTCAGAATGTGCGACGCAATTGCTGGCAGCTGAGGAAGAAATATCGGCGTCAGAATGTGAGACGCAATTGCCGCCAGCTGAGAGAGAAATATCGGCTCCAGAATGTGCGACGCAATTGCTGCCAGCTGAGGGAGAAATATCGGCGTCAGAATGTGCGACGCAATTGCTGCCAGCTGAGGGAGAAATATCGGCGTCAGAATGTGCGACGCAATTGCTGCCAGCTGAGGGAGGAATATCGGCATCAGAATGTGAGACGCAATTGCTTCTAGCTGAGGAAGAAATATCGGCTCCGGAATGTGAGACGCAATTGCTTCTAGCTGAGGGAGGAATATGGGCTTCAGAATGTGAGACGCAATTGCTTCTAGCTGAGGAAGAAATATCGGCTCCAGAATGTGAGACGCAATTGCTTCTAGCTGAAGAAGAAATATCGTCTCCAGAATTTGCGATGCAATTGCTTCTAGCTTGGGGAGAAATATCGGCGTCATGAAGTGAGACGCAATTGCTGCCAGCTGAGGAAGGAATATCGGCGTCAGAATGTGAGACGCAATTGCTGCCAGCTGAGGGAGAAATATCGGCTTCAGAATGTGAGACGCAATTGCTTCTGGCTGAGGGAGAAATATCGGCTTCAGAATGTGAGACGCAATTGCTTCTAGCTGAGGGAGGAATATCGGCTACAGAATGTGAGACGCAATTGCTTCTAGCTGAGGAAGAAATATCGGCTCCGGAATGTGAGACGCAATTGCTTCTAGCTGAGGGAGGAATATGGGCTTCAGAATGTGAGACGCAATTGCTTCTAGCTGAGGGAGAAATATCGGCTCCAGAATGTGAGACGCAATTGCTTCTAGCTGAAGAAGAAATATAGTCTCCAGAATTTGCGATGCAATTGCTTCTAGCTTGGGGAGAAATATCGGCGTCATGAAGTGAGACGCAATTGCTGCCAGCTGAGGTAGGAATATCGGCGTCAGAATGTGCGACTCAATTGCTGCCAGCTGAGGGAAAAACATCGACTTCAGAATGTGCGACGCAATTGCTTCTAGCTGAGGGAGAAATATCGGCTCCAGAATGTGAGACGCAATTGCTTCTAGCTGAGGGAGCAATATCGGCGTCAGAATGTGCGACGCAATTGCTGCCAGCTGAGGGAGGACTATCGGCGTCAGAATGTGCGACGCAATTGCTGCCAGCTGAGGGAGAAACATCGACTTCAGAATGTGCGACGCAATTGCTACTAGCTGAGGGAGAAATATCGGCGTCAGAATGTGCGACGCAATTGCTTCTAGCTGAGGGAGGAATATCGGCTTCAGAATGTGAGACGCAATTGCTGCCAGCTGAGGGAGGAATATCGGTGTCAGAATGTGAGACGCAATTGCTTCTAGCTTAAAAAGAAATATCGGCTCCAGAATGTGCGACGCAACTGCTTCTAGCTGAGGGAGGAATATCGGCTTCAGAATGTGAGACGCAATTGCTGCCAGCTGAGGGAGAAATATCGGCTCCAGAATGTGAGACGCAATTGCTGCCAGCTGAGGTAGGAATATCGGCGTCAGAATGTGCGACGCAATTGCTGCAAGCTGAGGGAGAAATATCGGCTCCAGAATGTGAGACGCAATTGCTGCCAGCTGAGGTAGGAATATCGGCGTCAGAATGTGCGACGCAATTGCTGCCAGCTGAGGGAGAAACATCGACTTCAGAATGTGCGACGCAATTGCTTCTAGCTGAGGGAGAAATATCGGCTCCAGAATGTGAGACGAAATTGCTGCCAGCTGAGGGGGGAATATCAGCTTCAGAATGTGAGACGCAATTGCTTCTAGCTGAGGGAGAAATATCGGCTCCAGAATATGAGACGAAATTGCTTCTAGCTGATGGAGGAATATCGGCGTCAGAATGTGCGACGCAATTGCTTCTAGCTGAGGGAGCAATATCGGCTCCAGAATGTGAGACGCAATTGCTTCTAGCTGAGGAAGACATATCGGCGTCAGAATGTGCGACGCAATTGCTGCCAGCTGAGGGAGGAATATCGGCGTCAGAATGTGCGACGCAATTGCTTCTAGCTTGGGGAGAAATATCGGCGTCAGGAAGTGAGACGCAATTGCTGCCAGCTGAGGGAGGAATATCGGCGTCAGAATGTGAGACGCAATTGCTTCTGGCTGAGGGAGGAATATCAGCTTCAGAATGTGCGACGCAATTGCTTCTAGCTGAGGGAGGAATATCAGCTTCAGAATGTGAGACGCAATTGCTTCTAGCTGAGGGAGAAATATCGGCGTCAGAATGTGAGACGCAATTGCTGCCAGCTGATGGAGGAATATCGACTTCAGAATGTGAGACGCAATTGCTGCCAGCTGTGGGAGGAATATCGGCCTCAGAATATGAGACGCAATTGCTTCTAGCTGAGGGAGAAATATCAACTTCAGAATGTGAGACGCAATTGCTGCCAGCTGAGGGAGGAATATCGACGTCAGAATTTGAAGCGCAATTGCTTCTAGCTGAGGGAGAAATATCGGCGTCAGAATGTGAGACGCAATTGCTTCTAGCTGAGGGAGAAATATCGGCTCCAGAATGTGAGACGCAATCGCTGCCAGCTGAGGGAGGAATATCAGCTTCAGAATGTGATACGCAATTGCTTCTAGCTGAGTGAGGAATATCGGCGTGAGAATGTGGGACGCAATTGCTGCCAGCTGAGGGAGGAATATCAGCTTCAGAATGTGAGACGCAATTGCTTCTAGCTGAGGGAGGAATATCGGCGTCAGAATGTGAGACGCAATTGCTCCCAACTGAAAGAGAAATATCGGCGTCAGAATGTGAGACGCAATTGCTGTCAGCTGATGGAGGAATATCGACTTCAGAATGTAAGATGCAATTGCTGCCAGCTGTGGGAGGAATATCGACGTCAGAATTTGAAGCGCAATTGCTCCTAGCTGAGGGAGGAATATCGGCGTCAGAATGTGAGACGCAATTGCTTCTAGCTGAGGGAGAAATATCGGCTCCAGAATGTGAGACGCAATTGCTGCCAGCTGAGGGAGGAATATCAGCTTCAGAATGTGAGACGCAATTGCTTCTAGCTGAGGGAGGAATATCGGCGTGAGAATGTGGGACGCAATTGCTGCCAGCTGAGGGAGAAATATCGGCTCCAGAATGTGAGACGCAATTGCTTCTGGCTGAGGGAGGAATATCAGCTTCAGAATGTGAGATCCAATTGCTTCTAGCTGAGGAAGGAATATCGGCGTCAGAATGTGCGACGCAATTGCTGCCAGCTGAGGGAGAAATATCGACTTCAGAATGTGCGACGCAATTGCTTCTAGCTGAGGGAGAAATATCGGCGTCAGAATGTGAGACGCAATTGCTTCTAGCTAAGGAAGGAATATCGGCGTCAGAAAGTGAGACGCCATTGCTTCTAGCTGAGGGAGAAATATCGACTTCAGAATGTGAGACGCGATTGCTGTCAGCTGAGGGAGGAATATCAGCTTCAGAATGTGAGACGCAATTGCTGCCAGCTGAGGGAGGAATATCAGCTTCAGAATGTGAGACGCAATTGCTTCTGGCTGAGGGAGGAATATCAGCTTCAGAATGTGAGACGCAATTGCTTCTAGCTGAGGGAGGAATATCGGCGTCAGAATGTGAGACGCGATTGCTTCTAGCTGAGGGAGAAATATCGGCTCCAGAATGTGAGACGCAATTGCTTCTGGCTGCGGGAGGAATATCAGCATCAGAATGTGAGACGCGATTGCTGCCAGCTGAGGGAGGGATATCGGCTTCAGAATGTGAGACGCAATTGCTGCCAGCTGAGAGAGGAATATCGGCTTCGGAATGTGCGACGCAATTGCTGCCAGCTGAGGAAGGAATATCGAAGTCAGAATGTGCGACGCAATTGCTGCCAGCTGAGGGAGGAATATTGGCTTCAGAATGTGAGACGCGATTGCTGCCAGCTGAGGGAGGAATATCGGCTTCAGAATGTGAGACGCAATTGCTTCTAGCTGAGGAAGGAATATCGGCTTCAGAATGTGAGACGCAATTGCTGCCAGCTGAGGGAGGAATATCAGCTTCAGAATGTGCGACGCAATTGCCGCCAGCTGAGGGAGGAATATCGGCTTCAGAATGTGAGACGCAATTGCTTCTAGCTGAGGGAGGAATATCGGCTTCAGAATGTGAGACGCAATTGCTGCCAGCTGAGGGAGGAATATCGGCTTCAGAATGTGAGACGCAATTGCTTCTAGCTGAGGGAGAAATATCAGCTTCAGAATGTGAGACGCAATTGCTGCCAGCTGAGGGAGGAATATCAGCTTCAGAATGTGCGACGCAATTGCTGCCAGCTGAGGGAGGAATATCAGCTTCAGAATGTGCGACGCAATTGCTGCCAGCCGAGGGCTGAATATCGGCTTCAGAATGTGAGACGCAATTGCTTCTAGCTGAGGAAGAAATATCGGCTTCAGAATGAGAGACGCAATTGCCGCCAGCTGAGAGAGGAATATCAGCTTCAGAATGAGAGACGCAATTGCTGCCAGCTGAGCGAGAAATATCAGCTTCAGAATGTGCGACGCAATTGCTGCCAGCTGAGGGCTGAATATCGGCTTCAGAATGTGAGACGCAATTGCTTCTAGCTGAGGGAGGAATATCGGCTTCAGAATGTGAGACGCAATTGCTGCCAGCTGAGGGAGGAATATCGGCTTCAGAATGTGCGACGCAATTGCTTCTAGCTGAGGAATGAATATCGGCGTCAGGATGTGCGACGCAATTGCTGCCAGCTGAGGGAGAAATATCGGCGTCAGAATGTGCGACGCAATTGCTGCCAGCTGAGGGAGGAATATCGGCTTCAGAATGTGAGACGCAATTGCTTCTAGCTGAGGGAGAAATATCGGCGTCAGAATGTGCGACGCAATTGCTCCTAGCTGAGGGAGATATATCGGCGTCAGAATGTGAGACGCAATTGCTGCCAGCTGAGGGAGGAATATCGGCTCCAGAATGTGAGACGCAATTGCTTCTAGCTGAAGAAGAAATATCGGCTCCAGAATTTGCGATGCAATTGCTTCTAGCTGAGGGAGAATTATCGGCTTCAGAATGTGAGACGCAATTGCTTCTGGCTGAGGAAGGAATATCGGCGTTAGAATTTGCGATGCAATTGCTTCTAGCTGAGGGAGGAATATCGGCGTCAGAATGTGAGACGCAATTGCTTCTAGCTGAGGGAGGAATATCGGCTTCAGAATGTGAGACGCAATTGCTGCCAGCTGAAGGAGAAATATCGGCGTCAGAATGTGCGACGCAATTGCTGCCAGCTGAGGGAGGAATATCGGCGTCAGAATGTGAGACGCAATTGCTTCTAGCTGGGGAGAAATATCGGCGTCAGAATGTGCGACGCAATTGCTGGCAGCTGAGGAAGAAATATCGGCGTCAGAATGTGAGACGCAATTGCAGCCAGCTGAGAGAGAAATATCGGCTCCAGAATGTGCGACGCAATTGCTGCCAGCTGAGGGAGAAATATCGGCGTCAGAATGTGCGACGCAATTGCTGCCAGCTGAGGGAGAAATATCGGCGTCAGAATGTGCGACGCAATTGCTGCCAGCTGAGGGAGGAATATCGGCGTCAGAATGTGAGACGCAATTGCTTCTAGCTGAGGAAGAAATATCGGCTCCGGAATGTGAGACGCAATTGCTTCTAGCTGAGGGAGGAATATCGGCTCCAGAATGTGCGATGCAATTGCTTCTAGCTGAGGGAGAAATATCGGCGTCAGAATGTGCGACGCGATTGCTTCTAGCTGAGGGAGGAATATCGGCGTCAGAATGTGAGACGCAATTGCTGCCAGCTGAGGGAGAAATATCGGCTCCAGAATGTGAGACGCAATTGCTTCTGGCTGAGGGACAAATATCGGCTTCAGAATGTGAGACGCAATTGCTTCTAGCTGAGGGAGGAATATCGGCTACAGAATGTGAGACGCAATTGCTTCTAGCTGAGGAAGAAATATCGGCTCCGGAATGTGAGACGCAATTGCTTCTAGCTGAGGGAGGATTATGGGCTTCAGAATGTGAGACGCAATTGCTTCTAGCTGAGGGAGGAATATCGGCTCCAGAATGTGAGACGCAATTGCTTCTAGCTGAAGAAGAAATATAGTCTCCAGAATTTGCGATGCAATTGCTTCTAGCTTGGGGAGAAATATCGGCGTCATGAAGTGAGACGCAATTGCTGCCAGCTGAGGTGGGAATATCGGCGTCAGAATGTGCGACGCAATTGCTGCCAGCTGAGGGAAAAACATCGACTTCAGAATGAGCGACGCAATTGCTTCTAGCTGAGGGAGGAATATCGGCTCCAGAATGTGCGATGCAATTGCTTCTAGCTGAGGGAGAAACATCGACTTCAGAATGTGCGACGCGATTGCTTCTAGCTGAGGGAGGAATATCGGCGTCAGAATGTGCGACGCAATTGCTTCTAGCTGAGGGAGGAATATCGGCTTCAGAATGTGAGACGCAATTGCTGCCAGCTGAGGGAGAAATATCGGCTCCAGAATGTGAGACGCAATTGCTGCCAGCTGAGGGAGGAATATCGGTGTCAGAATGTGAGACGCAATTGCTTCTAGCTTAAAAAGAAATATCGGCTCCAGAATGTGCGACGCAACTGCTTCTAGCTGAGGGAGGAATATCGGCTTCAGAATGTGAGACGCAAATGCTGCCAGCTGAGGGAGAAATATCGGCTCCAGAATGTGAGACGCAATTGCTGCCAGCTGAGGTAGGAATATCGGCGTCAGAATGTGCGACGCAATTGCTGCCAGCTGAGGGAGAAACATCGACTTCAGAATGTGCGACGCAATTGCTTCTAGCTGAGGGAGAAATATCGGCTCCAGAATGTGAGACGAAATTGCTGCCAGCTGAGGGGGGAATATCAGCTTCAGAATGTGAGACGCAATTGCTTCTAGCTGAGGGAGAAATATCGGCTCCAGAATATGAGACGCAATTGCTTCTAGCTGATGGAGGAATATCGGCGTCAGAATGTGCGACGCAATTGCTCCTAGCTGAGGGAGGAATATCGGCGTCATAATGTGCGACACAATTGCTTCTAGCTGAGGGAGAAATATCGGCTCCAGAATGTGAGACGCAATTGCTGCCAGCTGAGGGGGGAATATCAGCTTCAGAATGTGAGACGCAATTGCTTCTAGCTGAGGGAGAAATATCGGCTCCAGAAGGTGAGACGCAATTGCTTCTAGCTGAGGGAGGAATATCGGCTCCAGAATGTGAGACACAATTGCTTCTAGCTTGGGGAGAAATATCGGCGTCAGGAAGTGAGACGCAATTGCTGCCAGCTGAGGGAGAAATATCAGCTTCAGAATGTGAGACGCAATTGCTTCTGGCTGAGGGAGAAATATCAGCTTCAGAATGTGCGACGCAATTGCTTCTAGCTGAGGGAGGAATATCAGCTTCAGAATGTGAGACGCAATTGCTTCTAGCTGAGGGAGGAATATCGGCGTCAGAATGTGAGACGCAATTGCTTCTGGCTGAGGGAGGAATATCAGCTTCAGAATGTGCGACGCAATTGCTTCTAGCTGAGGGAGGAATATCAGCTTCAGAATGTGAGACGCAATTGCTTCTAGCTGAGGGAGAAATATCGGCGTCAGAATGTGAGACGCAATTGCTTCTGGCAGAGGGAGGAATATCGGCGTCAGAACGTGAGACGCAATTGCTTCTAGCTGAGGGAGGAATATCGGCGTCAGAATGTGAGACGCAATTGCTTCTGGCTGAGGGAGGAATATCGGCGTCAGAATGTGAGACGCAATCGCTTCTAGCTGAGGGAGGAATATCGGCGTCAGAATGTGAGACGCAATTGCTTCTGGCTGAGGGAGGAATATCAGCTTCAGAATGTGAGACGCAATTGGTGCCAGCTGAGAGAGGAATATCGGCGTCAGAATGTGAGACGCAATTGCTGCCAGCTGAGGGAGGAATATCGGCTTCAGAATGTGCGACGCAATTGCTTCTAGCTGAGGGAGAAATATCGGCTTCAGGATGTGCGGAGCAATTGCTTCTAGCTGAGGGAGAAATATCGGCTCCAGAATGTGAGACGCAATTGCTTCTAGCTGAGAGAGGAATATCAGCTTCAGAATGTGAGACGCAATTGCTTCTAGCTGAGGGAGGAATATCGGCGTCAGAATGTGAGACGCGATTGCTTCTAGCTGAGGGAGGAATATCGGCTTCAGAATGTGAGACGCAATTGCTTCTAGCTGAGGGAGGAATATCAGCTTCAGAATGTGAGACGCAATTGCTTCTGGCTGAGGGAGGAATATCAGCTTCAGAATGTGAGACGCAATTGCTCCCAACTGAAAGAGAAATATCGGCGTCAGAATGTGAGACGCAATTGCTGCCAGCTGATGGAGGAATATCGACTTCAGAATGTGAGACGCAATTGCTGCCAGCTGTGTGAGGAATATCGGCGTCAGAATATGAGACGCAATTGCTTCTAGCTGAGGGAGAAATATCAACTTCAGAATGTGAGACGCAATTGCTGCCAGCTGAGGGAGGAATATCGACGTCAGAATTTGAAGCGCAATTGCTTCTAGCTGAGGGAGAAATATCGGCGTCAGAATGTGAGACGCAATTGCTTCTAGCTGAGGGAGAAATATCGGCTCCAGAATGTGAGACGCAATTGCTGCCAGCTGAGGGAGGAATATCAGCTTCAGAATGTGAGACGCAAATGCTTCTAGCTGAGGGAGGAATATCGGCGTGAGAATGTGGGACGCAATTGCTGCCAGCTGAGGGAGGAATATCAGCTTCAGAATGTGAGACGTAATTGCTCCTAGCTGGGGGAGGAATATCGGCGTCAGAATGTGAGACGCAATTGCTCCCAACTGAAAGAGAAATATCGGCGTCAGAATGTGAGACGCAATTGCTGCCAGCTGATGGAGGAATATCGACTTCAGAATGTAAGATGCAATTGCTGCCAGCTGTGGGAGGAATATCGACGTCAGAATTTGGAGCGCAATTGCTTCTAGCTGAGGGAGGAATATCGGCGTCAGAATGTGAGACGCAATTGCTTCTAGCTGAGGGAGAAATATCGGCTCCAGAATGTGAGACGCAATTGCTGCCAGCTGAGGAAGGAATATCAGCTTCAGAATTTGAGACGCAATTGCTTCTAGCTGAGGGAGGCATATCGGCGTGAGAATGTGGGACGCAATTGCAGCCAGCTGAGGGAGAAATATCGGCTCCAGAATGTGAGACGCAATTGCTTCTGGCTGAGGGAGGAATATCAGCTTCAGAATGTGAGATCCAATTGCTTCTAGCTGAGGGAGGAATATCGGCGTCAGAATGTGCGACGCAATTGCTGCCAGCTGAGGGAGAAATATTGACTTCAGAATGTGCGACGCAATTGCTTCTAGCTGAGGGAGAAATATCGGCGTCAGAATGTGAGACGCAATTGCTTCTAGCTGAGGGAGGAATATCGGCGTCAGAAAGTGAGACGCCATTGCTTCTAGCTGAGGGAGAAATATCGACTTCAGAATGTGAGACGCGATTGCTGCCAGCTGAGGGAGCAATATCAGCTTCAGAATGTGAGACGCAATTGCTGCCAGCTGAGGGAGGAATATCAGCTTCAGAATGTGAGACGCAATTGCTTCTGGCTGAGGGAGGAATATCAGCTTCAGAATGTGAGACGCAATTGCTTCTAGCTGAGGGAGGAATATCGGCGTCAGAATGTGAGACGCGATTGCTTCTAGCTGAGGGAGAAATATCGGCTCCAGAATGTGAGACGCAATTGCTTCTGGCTGCGGTAGGAATATCAGCTTCAGAATGTGAGACGCGATTGCTGCCAGCTGAGGGAGGGTTATCGGCTTCAGAATGTGAGACGCAATTGCTGCCAGCTGAGAGAGGAATATCGGCTTCAGAATGTGCGACGCAATTGCTGCCAGCTGAGGAAGGAATATCGAAGTCAGAATGTGCGACGCAATTGCTGCCAGCTGGGGGAGGAATATCGGCTTCAGAATGTGAGACGCGATTGCTGCCAGCTGAGGGAGAAATATCGGCTTCAGAATGTGAGACGCAATTGCTTCTAGCTGAGGAAGGAATATCGGCTTCAGAATGTGAGACGCAATTGCTGCCAGCTGAGGGAGGAATATCAGCTTCAGAATGTGCGACGCAATTGCCGCCAGCTGAGGGAGGAATATCGGCTTCAGAATGTGAGACGCAATTGCTTCTAGCTGAGGGAGGAATATCGGCTTCAGAATGTGAGACGCAATTGCTGCCAGCTGAGGGAAGAATATCGGCTTCAGAATGTGAGACGCAATTGCTTCTAGCTGAGGGAGAAATATCAGCTTCAGAATGTGAGAAGCAATTGCTGCCAGCTGAGGGAGGAATATCAGCTTCAGAATGTGCGACGCGATTGCTGCCAGCTGAGGAAGGAATATCAGCTTCAGAATGTGCGACGCAATTGCTGCCAGCTGAGGGCTGAATATCGGCTTCAGAATGTGAGACGCAATTGCTTCTAGCTGAGGAAGGAATATCGGCTTCAGAATGTGAGACGCAATTGCCGCCAGCTGAGGGAGGAATATCAGCTTCAGAATGAGAGACGCAATTGCTGCCAGCTGAGGGAGGAATATCAGCTTCAGAATGTGCGACGCAATTGCTGCCAGCTGAGGGCTGAATATCGGCTTCAGAATGTGAGACGCAATTGCTTCTAGCTGAGGGAGGAATATCGGCTTCAGAATGTGAGACGCAATTGCTGCCAGCTGAGGGAGGAATATCGGCTTCAGAATGTGCGACGCAATTGCTTCTAGCTGAAGGATGAATATCGGCGTCAGAATGTGCGACGCAATTGCTGCCAGCTGAGGGAGGAATATCGGCTTCAGAATGTGAGACCCAATTGCTTCTAGCTGAGGGAGAAATATCGGCGTCAGAATGTGCGACGCAATTGCTTCTAGCTGAGGGAGAAATATCGGCGTCAGAATGTGAGACGCAATTGCTGCCAGCTGAGGGAGAAATATCGGCTCCAGAATGTGAGACGCAATTGCTTCTAGCTGAAGAAGAAATATCGGCTCCAGAATTTGCGATGCAATTGCTGCCAGCTGAGGGAGAATTATCGGCTCCAGAATGTGAGACGCAATTGCTTCTGGCTGAGGGAGGAATATCGGCGTCAGAATTTGCGATGCAATTGCTTCTAGCTGAGGGAGGAATATCGGCGTCAGAATGTGAGACGCAATTGCTTCTAGCTGAGGGAGGAATATCGGCTTCAGAATGTGAGACGCAATTGCTGCCAGCTGAGGGAGAAATATCGGCGTCAGAATGTGCGACGCAATTGCTGCCAGCTGAGGGAGGAATATCGGCGTCAGAATGTGAGACGCAATTGCTTCTAGCTGGGGAGAAATATCGGCGTCAGAATGTGCGACGCAATTGCTGGCAGCTGAGGAAGAAATATCGGCGTCAGAATGTGAGACGCAATTGCCGCCAGCTGAGAGAGAAATATCGGCTCCAGAATGTGCGACGCAATTGCTGCCAGCTGAGGGAGAAATATCGGCGTCAGAATGTGCGACGCAATTGCTGCCAGCTGAGGGAGAAATATCGGCGTCAGAATGTGCGACGCAATTGCTGCCAGCTGAGGGAGGAATATCGGCGTCAGAATGTGAGACGCAATTGCTTCTAGCTGAGGAAGAAATATCGGCTCCGGAATGTGAGACGCAATTGCTTCTAGCTGAGGGAGGAATATGGGCTTCAGAATGTGAGACGCAATTGCTTCTAGCTGAGGGAGAAATATCGGCTCCAGAATGTGAGACGCAATTGCTTCTAGCTGAAGAAGAAATATCGTCTCCAGAATTTGCGATGCAATTGCTTCTAGCTTGGGGAGAAATATCGGCGTCATGAAGTGAGACGCAATTGCTGCCAGCTGAGGAAGGAATATCGGCGTCAGAATGTGAGACGCAATTGCTGCCAGCTGAGGGAGAAATATCGGCTCCAGAATGTGAGACGCAATTGCTTCTGGCTGAGGGAGAAATATCGGCTTCAGAATGTGAGACGCAATTGCTTCTAGCTGAGGGAGGAATATCGGCTACAGAATGTGAGACGCAATTGCTTCTAGCTGAGGAAGAAATATCGGCTCCGGAATGTGAGACGCAATTGCTTCTAGCTGAGGGAGGAATATGGGCTTCAGAATTTGAGACGCAATTGCTTCTAGCTGAGGGAGAAATATCGGCTCCAGAATGTGAGACGCAATTGCTTCTAGCTGAAGAAGAAATATAGTCTCCAGAATTTGCGATGCAATTGCTTCTAGCTTGGGGAGAAATATCGGCCTCATGAAGTGAGACGCAATTGCTGCCAGCTGAGGTAGGAATATCGGCGTCAGAATGTGCGACGCAATTGCTGCCAGCTGAGGGAAAAACATCGACTTCAGAATGTGCGACGCAATTGCTTCTAGCTGAGGGAGAAATATCGGCTCCAGAATGTGAGACGCAATTGCTTCTAGCTGAGGGAGAAATATCGGCGTCAGAATGTGCGACGCAATTGCTGCCAGCTGAGGGAGGACTATCGGCGTCAGAATGTGCGACGCAATTGCTGCCAGCTGAGGGAGAAACATCGACTTCAGAATGTGCGACGCAATTGCTACTAGCTGAGGGAGAAATATCGGCGTCAGAATGTGCGACGCAATTGCTTCTAGCTGAGGGAGGAATATCGGCTTCAGAATGTGAGACGCAATTGCTGCCAGCTGAGGGAGGAATATCGGTGTCAGAATGTGAGACGCAATTGCTTCTAGCTTAAAAAGAAATATCGGCTCCAGAATGTGCGACGCAACTGCTTCTAGCTGAGGGAGGAATATCGGCTTCAGAATGTGAGACGCAATTGCTGCCAGCTGAGGGAGAAATATCGGCTCCAGAATGTGAGACGCAATTGCTGCCAGCTGAGGTAGGAATATCGGCGTCAGAATGTGCGACGCAATTGCTGCCAGCTGAGGGAGAAATATCGGCTCCAGAATGTGAGACGCAATTGCTGCCAGCTGAGGTAGGAATATCGGCGTCAGAATGTGCGACGCAATTGCTGCCAGCTGAGGGAGAAACATCGACTTCAGATTGTGCGACGCAATTGCTTCTAGCTGAGGGAGAAATATCGGCTCCAGAATGTGAGACGAAATTGCTGCCAGCTGAGGGGGGAATATCAGCTTCAGAATGTGAGACGCAATTGCTTCTAGCTGAGGGAGAAATATCGGCTCCAGAATATGAGACGAAATTGCTTCTAGCTGATGGAGGAATATCGGCGTCAGAATGTGCGACGCAATTGCTTCTAGCTGAGGGAGGAATATCGGCGTCATAATGTGCGACACAATTGCTTCTAGCTGAGATAGAAATATCGGCTCCAGAATGTGTGACGCAATTGCGGCCAGCTGAGGGGGGAATATCAGCTTCAGAATGTGAGACGCAATTGCTTCTAGCTGAGGGAGAAATATCGGCTCCAGAATGTGAGACGCAATTGCTTCTAGCTGATGGAGGAATATCGGCTCCAGAATGTGAGACACAATTGCTTCTAGCTTAGGGAGAAATATCGGCGTCAGGAAGTGAGACGCAATTGCTGCCAGCTGAGGGAGGAATATCGGCGTCAGAATGTGAGACGCAATTGCTGCCAGCTGAGGGAGAAATATCGGCTCCAGAATGTGAGACGCAATTGCTTCTGGCTGAGGGAGGAATATCAGCTTCAGAATGTGCGACGCAATTGCTTCTAGCTGAGGGAGGAATATCAGCTTCAGAATGTGAGACGCAATTGCTTCTAGCTGAGGGAGGAATATCGGCGTCAGAATGTGAGACGCAATTGCTTCTGGCTGAGGGAGGAATATCAGCTTCAGAATGTGCGACGCAATTGCTTCTAGCTGAGGGAGGAATATCAGCTTCAGAATGTGAGACGCAATTGCTTCTAGCTGAGGGAGGAATATCGGCGTCAGAATGTGAGACGCAATTGCTTCTGGCTGAAGGAGGAATATCGGCGTCAGAATGTGAGACGCAATCGCTTCTAGCTGAGGGAGGACTATCGGCGTCAGAATGTGAGACGCAATTGCTTCTGGCTGAGGGAGGAATATCAGCTTCAGAATGTGAGACGCAATTGCTGCCAGCTGAGGGAGGAATATCGGCGTCAGAATGTGAGACGCAATTGCTGCCAGCTGAGGGAGGAATATCGGCTTCAGAATGTGCGACGCAATTGCTTCTAGCTGAGGGAGAAATATCGGCTTCAGGATGTGCGGAGCAATTGCTTCTAGCTGAGGGAGAAATATCGGCTCCAGAATGTGAGACGCAATTGCTTCTAGCTGAGGGAGGAATATCAGCTTCAGAATGTGAGACGCAATTGCTTCTAGCTGAGGGAGGAATATCGGCGACAGAATGTGAGACGCGATTGCTTCTAGCTGAGTGAGGAATATCGGCTTCAGAATGTGAGACGCAATTGCTTCTAGCTGAGGGAGGAATATCAGCTTCAGAATGTGAGACGCAATTGCTTCTGGCTGAGGGAGGAATATCAGCTTCAGAATGTGAGACGCAATTGTTTCTAGCTGAGGGAGGAATATCGGCGTCAGAATGTGAGACGCGATTGCTTCTAGCTGAGGGAGGAATATCGGCGTGAGAATGTGGGACGCAATTGCTGCCAGCTGAGGGAGGAATATCGGCATCAGAATGTGAGACGCAATTGCTTCTAGCTGAGGGAGGAATATCGGCTTCAGAATGTGCGACGTAATTGCTTCTAGCTGAGGGAGGAATATCGGCGTCAGAATGTGCGACGCAATTGCTTCTAGCTGAGGGAGGAATATCGGCTCCTGAATGTGAGATGCAATTGCTGCCAGCTGAGGGAGAAATATCAGCTTCAGAATGTGAGACGCGATTGCTGCCAGCTGAGGGAGGAATATCGGCTTCAGAATGTGAGACGCAATTGCTGCCAGCTGAGAGGGGAATATCGGCGTCAGAATGTGAGACGCAATTGCTTCTAGCTGAGGGAGGAATATCGGCGTCAGAATGTGAGACGCAATTGATTCTAGCTGAGGGAGAAATATCTGCGTCAGAATGTGAGACGCAATTGCTTCTAGCTGGGGAGAAATATCGGCTTCAGAATGTGCGACGCAATTGCTTCTAGCTGAGGGAGAAATATCGGCTCCAGAATGTGAGACGCAATTGCTTCTAGCTGAGGGAGGAATATCGGCGTCAGAATGTGAGACGCAATTGCTTCTAGCTGAGGGAGGAATATCGGCTTCAGAATGTGAGACGCAATTGCTTCTAGCTGAGGGAGGAATATCAGCTTCAGAATGTGAGACGCAATTGCTTCTGGCTGAGGGAGGAATATCAGCTTCAGAATGTGAGACGCAATTGCTTCTAGCTGAGGGAGGAATATCGGCGTCAGAATGTGAGACGCGATTGCTTCTAGCTGAGGGAGAAATATCGGCGTCAGAATGTGCGACGCAATTCGCTGCCTTGGTACTTATTTGTCCCATATCCATTTTTTGTATTTTCGTGGTGAGATGCTGTATACTATATTCCAGAGATTAGCAGGCCAAATCACCGGATGTAGGACATGGAATCATTTGATCTAAAACGCGAGAGTCACTTGATTCGCAAAGAAAGACGGATCTAGGGCAACCAGCCCTGGAAAATATTATACAACATCCAACTCCAAAAATACGGAAAATGGATATAGGACAAATAAGTACCAAGGCAGCGAATTGCTGCCAGCTGAGGGAGGAATATCGGCGTCAGAATGTGCGACGCAATTGCTTCTAGCTGAGGGAGAAATATCGGCTCCAGAATGTGAGACGCAATTGCTTCTGGCTGAGGGAGGAATATCAGCTTCAGAATGTGAGACGCAATTGCTTCTAGCTGAGGGAGGAATATCAGCTTCAGAATGTGAGACGCAATTGCTGCCAGCTAAGGGAGGAATATCGGCTTCAGAATGTGAGACGCAATTGCTTCTAGCTGAGGGAGGACTATCGGCGTCAGAATGTGAGACGCGATTGCTGCCAGCTGAGGGAGGAATATCAGCTCCAGAATGTGAGACGCAATTGCTGCCAGCTGAGAGAGGAATATCGGCGTCAGAATGTGAGACGCAATTGCTTCTAGCTGAGGGAGGAATATCGGCGTCAGAATGTGCGACGCAATTGCTGCCAGCTGAGGGAGAAATATCGACTTCAGAATGTGCGACGCAATTGCTTCTAGCTGAGGGAGAAATATCGGCGTCAGAATGTGAGACGCAATTGCTTCTAGCTGAGGGAGGAATATCGGCGTCAGAAAGTGAGACGCCATTGCTTCTAGCTGAGGGAGAAATATCTACTTCAGAATGTGAGACGCGATTGCTGCCAGCTAAGGGAGGAATATCAGCTTCAGAATGTGAGACGCAATTGCTTCTAGCTGAGGGAGGAATATCGGCGTCAGAATGTGAGACGCAATTGCTCCCAACTGAAAGAGAAATATCGGCGTCAGAATGTGAGACGCAATTGCTGCCAGCTGATGGAGGAATATCGACTTCAGAATGTGAGACGCAATTGCTGCCAGCTGTGGGAGGAATATCGGCGTCAGAATATGAGACGCAATTGCTTCTAGCTGAGGGAGAAATATCAACTTCAGAATGTGAGACGCAATTGCTGCTAGCTGAGGGAGGAATATCGACGTCAGAATTTGAAGCGCAATTGCTTCTAGCTGAGGGAGAAATATCGGCGTCAGAATGTGAGACGCAATTGCCTCTAGCTGAGGGAGAAATATCGGCTCCAGAATGTGAGACGCAATTGCTGCCAGCTGAGGGAGGAATATCAGCTTCAGAATGTGAGACGCAATTGCTTCTAGCTGAGGAAGGAATATCGGCGTGAGAATGTGGGACGCAATTGCTGCCAGCTGAGGGAGGAATATCAGCTTCAGAATGTGAGACGCAATTGCTTCTAGCTGAGGGAGGAATATCGGCGTCAGAATGTGAGACGCAATTGCTCCCAACCGAAAGAGAAATATCGGCGTCAGAATGTGAGACGCAATTGCTGCCAGCTGATGGAGGAATATCGACTTCAGAATGTAAGATGCAATTGCTGCCAGCTGTGGGAGGAATATCGACGTCAGAATTTGAAGCGCAATTGCTTCTAGCTGAGGGAGGGATATCGGCGTCAGAATGTGAGACGCAATTGCTTCTAGCTGAGGGAGAAATATCGGCTCCAGAATGTGAGACGCAATTGCTGCCAGCTGAGGGAGGAATATCAGCTTCAGAATGTGAGACGCAATTGCTTCTAGCTGAGGGATGAATATCGGCGTGAGAATGTGGGACGCAATTGCTGCCAGCTGAGGGAGAAATATCGGCTCCAGAATGTGAGACGCAATTGCTTCTGGCTGCGGGAGGAATATCAGCTTCAGAATGTGAGACGCGATTGCTGCCAGCTGAGGGAGGGATATCGGCTTCAGAATGTGAGACGCAATTGCTGCCAGCTGAGAGAGGAATATCGGCTCCAGAATGTGCGACGCAATTGCTGCCAGCTGAGGAAGGAATATCGAAGTCAGAATGTGCGACGCAATTGCTGCCAGCTGAGGGAGGAATATCAGCTTCAGAATGTGCGACGCAATTGATGCCAGCTGAGGGCTGAATATCGGCTTCAGAATGTGAGACGCAATTGCTTCTAGCTGAGGGAGGAATATCGGCTTCAGAATGTGAGACGCAATTGCTGCCAGCTGAGGGAGGAATATCGGCTTCAGAATGTGCGACGCAATTGCTTCTAGCTGAAGGATGAATATCGGCGTCAGAATGTGCGACGCAATTGCTGCCAGCTGAGGGAGGAATATCGGCTTCAGAATGTGAGACGCAATTGCTTCTAGCTGAGGGAGAAATATCGGCGTCAGAATGTGCGACGCAATTGCTTCTAGCTGAGGGAGAAATATCGGCGTCAGAATGTGAGACGCAATTGCTGCCAGCTGAGGGAGAAATATTGGCTCCAGAATGTGAGACGCAATTGCTTCTAGCTGAAGAAGAAATATCGGCTCCAGAATTTGCGATGCAATTGCTGCCAGCTGAGGGAGAATTATCGGCTCCAGAATGTGAGACGCAATTGCTTCTGGCTGAGGGAGGAATATCGGCGTCAGAATTTGCGATGCAATTGCTTCTAGCTGAGGGAGGAATATCGGCGTCAGAATGTGAGACGCAATTGCTTCTAGCTGAGGGAGGAATATCGGCTTCAGAATGTGAGACGCAATTGCTGCCAGCTGAGGGAGAAATATCGGCGTCAGAATGTGCGACGCAATTGCTGCCAGCTGAGGGAGGAATATCGGCGTCAGAATGTGAGACGCAATTGCTTCTAGCTGGGGAGAAATATCGGCGTCAGAATGTGCGACGCAATTGCTGGCAGCTGAGGAAGAAATATCGGCGTCAGAATGTGAGACGCAATTGCCGCCAGCTGAGAGAGAAATATCGGCTCCAGAATGTGCGACGCAATTGCTGCCAGCTGAGGGAGAAATATCGGCGTCAGAATGTGCGACGCAATTGCTGCCAGCTGAGGGAGAAATATCGGCGTCAGAATGTGCGACGCAATTGCTGCCAGCTGAGGGAGGAATATCGGCGTCAGAATGTGAGACGCAATTGCTTCTAGCTGAGGAAGAAATATCGGCTCCGGAATGTGAGACGCAATTGCTTCTAGCTGAGGGAGGAATATGGGCTTCAGAATGTGAGACGCAATTGCTTCTAGCTGAGGGAGAAATATCGGCTCCAGAATGTGAGACGCAATTGCTTCTAGCTGAAGAAGAGATATCGTCTCCAGAATTTGCGATGCAATTGCTTCTAGCTTGGGGAGAAATATCGGCGTCATGAAGTGAGACGCAATTGCTGCCAGCTGAGGAAGGAATATCGGCGTCAGAATGTGAGACGCAATTGCTGCCAGCTGAGGGAGAAATATCGGCTCCAGAATGTGAGACGCAATTGCTTCTGGCTGAGGGAGAAATATCGGCTTCAGAATGTGAGACGCAATTGCTTCTAGCTGAGGGAGGAATATCGGCTACAGAATGTGAGACGCAATTATTTCTAGCTGAGGAAGAAATATCGGCTCCGGAATGTGAGACGCAATTGCTGCCAGCTGAGGGAGAAATATCAGCTTCAGAATGTGAGACGCGATTGCTGCCAGCTGAGGGAGGAATATCGGCTTCAGAATGTGAGACGCAATTGCTGCCAGCTGAGGGGGGAATATCGGCGTCAGAATGTGAGACGCAATTGCTTCTAGCTGAGGGAGGAATATCGGCGTCAGAATGTGAGACGCAATTGCTTCTAGCTGAGGGAGAAATATCGGCGTCAGAATGTGCGACGCAATTGCTGCCAGCTGAGGGAGGAATATCGGCGTCAGAATGTGCGACGCAATTGCTTTTAGCTGAGGGAGAAATATCGGCTCCAGAATGTGAGACGCAATTGCTTCTGGCTGAGGGAGGAATATCAGCTTCAGAATGTGAGACGCAATTGCTTCTAGCTGAGAGAGGACTATCGGCGTCAGAATGTGAGACGCGATTGCTGCCAGCTGAGGGAGGAATATCAGCTCCAGAATGTGAGACGCAATTGCTGCCAGCTGAGAGAGGAATATCGGCGTCAGAATGTGAGACGCAATTGCTTCTAGCTGAGGGAGGAATATCGGCGTCAGAATGTGCGACGCAATTGCTGCCAGCTGAGGGAGAAATATCGACTTCAGAATGTGCGACGCAATTGCTTCTAGCTGAGGGAGAAATATCGGCGTCAGAATGTGAGACGCAATTGCTTCTAGCTGAGGGAGGAATATCGGCGTCAGAAAGTGAGACGCCATTGCTTCTAGCTGAGGGAGAAATATCTACTTCAGAATGTGAGACGCGATTGCTGCCAGCTAAGGGAGGAATATCAGCTTCAGAATGTGAGACGCAATTGCTTCTAGCTGAGGGAGGAATATCGGCGTCAGAATGTGAGACGCAATTGCTCCCAACTGAAAGAGAAATATCGGCGTCAGAATGTGAGACGCAATTGCTGCCAGCTGATGGAGGAATATCGACTTCAGAATGTGAGACGCAATTGCTGCCAGCTGTGAGAGGAATATCGGCGTCAGAATATGAGACGCAATTGCTTCTAGCTGAGGGAGAAATATCAACTTCAGAATGTGAGACGCAATTGCTGCTAGCTGAGGGAGGAATATCGACGTCAGAATTTGAAGCGCAATTGCTTCTAGCTGAGGGAGAAATATCGGCGTCAGAATGTGAGACGCAATTGCCTCTGGCTGAGGGAGAAATATCGGCTCCAGAATGTGAGACGCAATTGCTGCCAGCTGAGGGAGGAATATCAGCTTCAGAATGTGAGACGCAATTGCTTCTAGCTGAGGGAGGAATATCGGCGTGAGAATGTGGGACGCAATTGCTGCCAGCTGAGGGAGGAATATCAGCTTCAGAATGTGAGACGCAATTGCTTCTAGCTGAGGGAGGAATATCGGCGTCAGAATGTGAGACGCAATTGCTCCCAACCGAAAGAGAAATATCGGCGTCAGAATGTGAGACGCAATTGCTGCCAGCTGATGGAGGAATATCGACTTCAGAATGTAAGATGCAATTGCTGCCAGCTGTGGGAGGAATATCGACGTCAGAATTTGAAGCGCAATTGCTTCTAGCTGAGGGAGGAATATCGGCGTCAGAATGTGAGACGCAATTGCTTCTAGCTGAGGGAGAAATATCGGCTCCAGAATGTGAGACGCAATTGCTGCCAGCTGAGGGAGGAATATCAGCTTCAGAATGTGAGACGCAATTGCTTCTAGCTGAGGGAGGAATATCGGCGTGAGAATGTGGGACGCAATTGCTGCCAGCTGAGGGAGAAATATCGGCTCCAGAATGTGAGACGCAATTGCTTCTGGCTGCGGGAGGAATATCAGCTTCAGAATGTGAGACGCGATTGCTGCCAGCTGAGGGAGGGATATCGGCTTCAGAATGTGAGACGCAATTGCTGCCAGCTGAGAGAGGAATATCGGCTCCAGAATGTGCGACGCAATTGCTGCCAGCTGAGGAAGGAATATCGAAGTCAGAATGTGCGACGCAATTGCTGCCAGCTGAGGGAGGAATATCAGCTTCAGAATGTGCGACGCAATTGCTGCCAGCTGAGGGCTGAATATCGGCTTCAGAATGTGAGACGCAATTGCTTCTAGCTGAGGGAGGAATATCGGCTTCAGAATGTGAGACGCAATTGCTGCCAGCTGAGGGAGGAATATCGGCTTCAGAATGTGCGACGCAATTGCTTCTAGCTGAAGGATGAATATCGGCGTCAGAATGTGCGACGCAATTGCTGCCAGCTGAGGGAGGAATATCGGCTTCAGAATGTGAGACGCAATTGCTTCTAGCTGAGGGAGAAATATCGAAGTCAGAATGTGCGACGCAATTGCTTCTAGCTGAGGGAGAAATATCGGCGTCAGAATGTGAGACGCAATTGCTGCCAGCTGAGGGAGAAATATCGGCTCCAGAATGTGAGACGCAATTGCTTCTAGCTGAAGAAAAAATATCGGCTCCAGAATTTGCGATGCAATTGCTGCCAGCTGAGGGAGAATTATCGGCTCCAGAATGTGAGACGCAATTGCTTCTGGCTGAGGGAGGAATATCGGCGTCAGAATTTGCGATGCAATTGCTTCTAGCTGAGGGAGGAATATCGGCGTCAGAATGTGAGACGCAATTGCTTCTAGCTGAGGGAGGAATATCGGCTTCAGAATGTGAGACGCAATTGCTGCCAGCTGAGGGAGAAATATCGGCGTCAGAATGTGCGACGCAATTGCTGCCAGCTGAGGGAGGAATATCGGCGTCAGAATGTGAGACGCAATTGCTTCTAGCTGGAGAGAAATATCGGCGTCAGAATGTGCGACGCAATTGCTGGCAGCTGAGGAAGAAATATCGGCGTCAGAATGTGAGACGCAATTGCCTCCAGCTGAGAGAGAAATATCGGCTCCAGAATGTGCGACGCAATTGCTGCCAGCTGAGGGAGAAATATCGGCGTCAGAATGTGCGACGCAATTGCTGCCAGCTGAGGGAGGAATATCGGCGTCAGAATGTGAGACGCAATTGCTTCTAGCTGAGGAAGAAATATCGGCTCCGGAATGTGAGACGCAATTGCTTCTAGCTGAGGGAGGAATATGGGCTTCAGAATGTGAGACGCAATTGCTTCTAGCTGAGGGAGAAATATCGGCTCCAGAATGTGAGACGCAATTGCTTCTAGCTGAAGAAGAAATATCGTCTCCAGAATTTGAAATGCAATTGCTTCTAGCTTGGGGAGAAATATCGGCGTCATGAAGTGAGACGCAATTGCTGCCAGCTGAGGAAGGAATATCGGCGTCAGAATGTGAGACGCAATTGCTGCCAGCTGAGGGAGAAATATCGGCTCCAGAATGTGAGACGCAATTGCTTCTGGCTGAGGGAGAAATATCGGCTTCAGAATGTGAGACGCAATTGCTTCTAGCTGAGGGAGGAATATCGGCTACAGAATGTGAGACGCAATTATTTCTAGCTGAGGAAGAAATATCGGCTCCGGAATGTGAGACGCAATTGCTTCTAGCTGAGGGAGGAATATGGGCTTCAGAATGTGAGACGCAATTGCTTCTAGCTGAGGGAGAAATATCGGCTCCAGAATGTGAGACGCAATTGCTTCTAGCTGAAGAAGAAATATAGTCTCCAGAATTTGCGATGCAATTGCTTCTAGCTTGGGGAGAAATATCGGCGTCATGAAGTGAGACGCAATTGCTGCCAGCTGAGGTAGGAATATCGGCGTCAGAATGTGCGACGCAATTGCTGCCAGCTGAGGGAAAAACATCGACTTCAGAATGTGCGACGCAATTGCTTCTAGCTGAGGGAGAAATATCGGCTCCAGAATGTGAGACGCAATTGCTTCTAGCTGAGGGAGAAATATCGGCGTCAGAATGTGCGACGCAATTGCTGCCAGCTGAGGGAGGACTATCGGCGTCAGAATGTGCGACGCAATTGCTGCCAGCTGAGGGAGAAACATCGACTTCAGAATGTGCGACGCAATTGCTTCTAGCTGAGGGAGAAATATCGGCGTCAGAATGTGCGACGCAATTGCTTCTAGCTGAGGGAGGAATATCGGCTTCAGAATGTGAGACGCAATTGCTGCCAGCTGAGGGAGGAATATCGGTGTCAGAATGTGAGACGCAATTGCTTCTAGCTTAAAAAGAAATATCGGCTCCAGAATGTGCGACGCAACTGCTTCTAGCTGAGGGAGGAATATCGGCTTCAGAATGTGAGACGCAATTGCTGCCAGCTGAGGGAGAAATATCGGCTCCAGAATGTGAGACGCAATTGCTGCCAGCTGAGGTAGGAATATCGGCGTCAGAATGTGCGACGCAATTGCTGCCAGCTGAGGGAGAAATATCGGCTCCAGAATGTGAGACGCAATTGCTGCCAGCTGAGGTAGGAATATCGGCGTCAGAATGTGCGACGCAATTGCTGCCAGCTGAGGGAGAAACATCGACTTCAGAATGTGCGACGCAATTGCTTCTAGCTGAGGGAGAAATATCGGCTCCAGAATGTGAGACGAAATTGCTGCCAGCTGAGGGGGGAATATCAGCTTCAGAATGTGAGACGCAATTGCTTCTAGCTGAGGGAGAAATATCGGCTCCAGAATATGAGACGAAATTGCTTCTAGCTGATGGAGGAATATCGGCGTCAGAATGTGCGACGCAATTGCTTCTAGCTGAGGGAGGAATATCGGCGTCATAATGTGCGACACAATTGCTTCTAGCTGAGATAGAAATATCGGCTCCAGAATGTGAGACGCAATTGCGGCCAGCTGAGGGGGGAATATCAGCTTCAGAATGTGAGACGCAATTGCTTCTAGCTGAGGGAGAAATATCGGCTCCAGAATGTGAGACGCAATTGCTTCTAGCTGATGGAGGAATATCGGCTCCAGAATGTGAGACACAATTGCTTCTAGCTTGGGGAGAAATATCGGCGTCAGGAAGTGAGACGCAATTGCTGCCAGCTGAGGGAGGAATATCGGCGTCAGAATGTGAGACGCAATTGCTGCCAGCTGAGGGAGAAATATCGGCTCCAGAATGTGAGACGCAATTGCTTCTGGCTGAGGGAGGAATATCAGCTTCAGAATGTGCGACGCAATTGCTTCTAGCTGAGGGAGGAATATCAGCTTCAGAATGTGAGACGCAATTGCTTCTAGCTGAGGGAGGAATATCGGCGTCAGAATGTGAGACGCAATTGCTTCTGGCTGAGGGAGGAATATCAGCTTCAGAATGTGCGACGCAATTGCTTCTAGCTGAGGGAGGAATATCAGCTTCAGAATGTGAGACGCAATTGCTTCTAGCTGAGGGAGGAATATCGGCGTCAGAATGTGAGACGCAATTGCTTCTGGCTGAAGGAGGAATATCGGCGTCAGAATGTGAGACGCAATCGCTTCTAGCTGAGGGAGGACTATTGGCGTCAGAATGTGAGACGCAATTGCTTCTGGCTGAGGGAGGAATATCAGCTTCAGAATGTGAGACGCAATTGCTGCCAGCTGAGGGAGGAATATCGGCGTCAGAATGTGAGACGCAATTGCTGCCAGCTGAGGGAGGAATATCGGCTTCAGAATGTGCGACGCAATTGCTTCTAGCTGAGGGAGAAATATCGGCTTCAGGATGTGCGGAGCAATTGCTTCTAGCTGAGGGAGAAATATCGGCTCCAGAATGTGAGACGCAATTGCTTCTAGCTGAGGGAGGAATATCAGCTTCAGAATGTGAGACGCAATTGCTTCTAGCTGAGGGAGGAATATCGGCGACAGAATGTGAGACGCGATTGCTTCTAGCTGAGGGAGGAATATCGGCTTCAGAATGTGAGACGCAATTGCTTCTGGCTGAGGGAGGAATATCAGCTTCAGAATGTGAGACGCAATTGCTGCCAGCTGAGGGAGGAATATCAGCGTCAGAATGTGAGACGCAATTGCTGCCAGCTGAGGGAGGAATATCGGCTTCAGAATGTGCGACGCAATTGCTTCTAGCTGAGGGAGAAATATCGGCTTCAGGATGTGCGGAGCAATTGCTACTAGCTGAGGGAGAAATATCGGCTCCAGAATGTGAGACGCAATTGCTTCTAGCTGAGGGAGGAATATCAGCTTCAGAATGTGAGACGCAATTGCTTCTAGCTGAGGGAGGAATATCGGCGACAGAATGTGAGACGCGATTGCTTCTAGCTGAGGGAGGAATATCGGCTTCAGAATGTGAGACGCAATTGCTTCTAGCTGAGGGAGGAATATCAGCTTCAGAATGTGAGACGCAATTGCTTCTGGCTGAGGGAGGAATATCAGCTTCAGAAAGTGAGACGCCATTGCTTCTAGCTGAGGGAGAAATATCTACTTCAGAATGTGAGACGCGATTGCTGCCAGCTAAGGGAGGAATATCAGCTTCAGAATGTGAGACGCAATTGCTTCTAGCTGAGGGAGGAATATCGGCGTCAGAATGTGAGACGCAATTGCTCCCAACTGAAAGAGAAATATCGGCGTCAGAATGTGAGACGCAATTGCTGCCAGCTGATGGAGGAATATCGACTTCAGAATGTGAGACGCAATTGCTGCCAGCTGTGGGAGGAATATCGGCGTCAGAATATGAGACGCAATTGCTTCTAGCTGAGGGAGAAATATCAACTTCAGAATGTGAGACGCAATTGCTGCTAGCTGAGGGAGGAATATCGACGTCAGAATTTGAAGCGCAATTGCTTCTAGCTGAGGGAGAAATATCGGCGTCAGAATGTGAGACGCAATTGCCTCTAGCTGAGGGAGAAATATCGGCTCCAGAATGTGAGACGCAATTGCTGCCAGCTGAGGGAGGAATATCAGCTTCAGAATGTGAGACGCAATTGCTTCTAGCTGAGGGAGGAATATCGGCGTGAGAATGTGGGACGCAATTGCTGCCAGCTGAGGGAGGAATATCAGCTTCAGAATGTGAGACGCAATTGCTTATAGCTGAGGGAGGAATATCGGCGTCAGAATGTGAGACGCAATTGCTCCCAACCGAAAGAGAAATATCGGCGTCAGAATGTGAGACGCAATTGCTGCCAGCTGATGGAGGAATATCGACTTCAGAATGTAAGATGCAATTGCTGCCAGCTGTGGGAGGAATATCGACGTCAGAATTTGAAGCGCAATTGCTTCTAGCTGAGGGAGGAATATCGGCGTCAGAATGTGAGACGCAATTGCTTCTAGCTGAGGGAGAAATATCGGCTCCAGAATGTGAGACGCAATTGCTGCCAGCTGAGGGAGGAATATCAGCTTCAGAATGTGAGACGCAATTGCTTCTAGCTGAGGGAGGAATATCGGCGTGAGAATGTGGGACGCAATTGCTGCCAGCTGAGGGAGAAATATCGGCTCCAGAATGTGAGACGCAATTGCTTCTGGCTGCGGGAGGAATATCAGCTTCAGAATGTGAGACGCGATTGCTGCCAGCTGAGGGAGGGATATCGGCTTCAGAATGTGAGACGCAATTGCTGCCAGCTGAGAGAGGAATATCGGCTCCAGAATGTGCGACGCAATTGCTGCCAGCTGAGGAAGGAATATCGAAGTCAGAATGTGCGACGCAATTGCTGCCAGCTGAGGGAGGAATATCAGCTTCAGAATGTGCGACGCAATTGCTGCCAGCTGAGGGCTGAATATCGGCTTCAGAATGTGAGACGCAATTGCTTCTAGCTGAGGGAGGAATATCGGCTTCAGAATGTGAGACGCAATTGCTGCCAGCTGAGGGAGGAATATCGGCTTCAGAATGTGCGACGCAATTGCTTCTAGCTGAAGGATGAATATCGGCGTCAGAATGTGCGACGCAATTGCTGCCAGCTGAGGGAGGAATATCGGCTTCAGAATGTGAGACGCAATTGCTTCTAGCTGAGGGAGAAATATCGGCGTCAGAATGTGCGACGCAATTGCTTCTAGCTGAGGGAGAAATATCGGCGTCAGAATGTGAGACGCAATTGCTGCCAGCTGAGGGAGAAATATCGGCTCCAGAATGTGAGACGCAATTGCTTCTAGCTGAAGAAGAAATATCGGCTCCAGAATTTGCGATGCAATTGCTGCCAGCTGAGGGAGAATTATCGGCTCCAGAATGTGAGACGCAATTGCTTCTGGCTGAGGGAGGAATATCGGCGTCAGAATTTGCGATGCAATTGCTTCTAGCTGAGGGAGGAATATCGGCGTCAGAATGTGAGACGCAATTGCTTCTAGCTGAGGGAGGAATATCGGCTTCAGAATGTGAGACGCAATTGCTGCCAGCTGAGGGAGAAATATCGGCGTCAGAATGTGCGACGCAATTGCTGCCAGCTGAGGGAGGAATATCGGCGTCAGAATGTGAGACGCAATTGCTTCTAGCTGGGGAGAAATATCGGCGTCAGAATGTGCGACGCAATTGCTGGCAGCTGAGGAAGAAATATCGGCGTCAGAATGTGAGACGCAATTGCCGCCAGCTGAGAGAGAAATATCGGCTCCAGAATGTGCGACGCAATTGCTGCCAGCTGAGGGAGAAATATCGGCGTCAGAATGTGCGACGCAATTGCTGCCAGCTGAGGGAGAAATATCGGCGTCAGAATGTGCGACGCAATTGCTGCCAGCTGAGGGAGGAATATCGGCGTCAGAATGTGAGACGCAATTGCTTCTAGCTGAGGAAGAAATATCGGCTCCGGAATGTGAGACGCAATTGCTTCTAGCTGAGGGAGGAATATGGGCTTCAGAATGTGAGACGCAATTGCTTCTAGCTGAGGGAGAAATATCGGCTCCAGAATGTGAGACGCAATTGCTTCCAGCTGAAGAAGAAATATCGTCTCCAGAATTTGCGATGCAATTGCTTCTAGCTTGGGGAGAAATATCGGCGTCATGAAGTGAGACGCAATTGCTGCCAGCTGAGGAAGGAATATCGGCGTCAGAATGTGAGACGCAATTGCTGCCAGCTGAGGGAGAAATATCGGCTCCAGAATGTGAGACGCAATTGCTTCTGGCTGAGGGAGAAATATCGGCTTCAGAATGTGAGACGCAATTGCTTCTAGCTGAGGGAGGAATATCGGCTACAGAATGTGAGACGCAATTATTTCTAGCTGAGGAAGAAATATCGGCTCCGGAATGTGAGACGCAATTGCTTCTAGCTGAGGGAGGAATATGGGCTTCAGAATGTGAGACGCAATTGCTTCTAGCTGAGGGAGAAATATCGGCTCCAGAATGTGAGACGCAATTGCTTCTAGCTGAAGAAGAAATATAGTCTCCAGAATTTGCGATGCAATTGCTTCTAGCTTGGGGAGAAATATCGGCGTCATGAAGTGAGACGCAATTGCTGCCAGCTGAGGTAGGAATATCGGCGTCAGAATGTGCGACGCAATTGCTGCCAGCTGAGGGAAAAACATCGACTTCAGAATGTGCGACGCAATTGCTTCTAGCTGAGGGAGAAATATCGGCTCCAGAATGTGAGACGCAATTGCTTCTAGCTGAGGGAGAAATATCGGCGTCAGAATGTGCGACGCAATTGCTGCCAGCTGAGGGAGGACTATCGGCGTCAGAATGTGCGACGCAATTGCTGCCAGCTGAGGGAGAAACATCGACTTCAGAATGTGCGACGCAATTGCTTCTAGCTGAGGGAGAAATATCGGCGTCAGAATGTGCGACGCAATTGCTTCTAGCTGAGGGAGGAATATCGGCTTCAGAATGTGAGACGCAATTGCTGCCAGCTGAGGGAGGAATATCGGTGTCAGAATGTGAGACGCAATTGCTTCTAGCTTAAAAAGAAATATCGGCTCCAGAATGTGCGACGCAACTGCTTCTAGCTGAGGGAGGAATATCGGCTTCAGAATGTGAGACGCAATTGCTGCCAGCTGAGGGAGAAATATCGGCTCCAGAATGTGAGACGCAATTGCTGCCAGCTGAGGTAGGAATATCGGCGTCAGAATGTGCGACGCAATTGCTGCCAGCTGAGGGAGAAATATCGGCTCCAGAATGTGAGACGCAATTGCTGCCAGCTGAGGTAGGAATATCGGCGTCAGAATGTGCGACGCAATTGCTGCCAGCTGAGGGAGAAACATCGACTTCAGAATGTGCGACGCAATTGCTTCTAGCTGAGGGAGAAATATCGGCTCCAGAATGTGAGACGAAATTGCTGCCAGCTGAGGGGGGAATATCAGCTTCAGAATGTGAGACGCAATTGCTTCTAGCTGAGGGAGAAATATCGGCTCCAGAATATGAGACGAAATTGCTTCTAGCTGATGGAGGAATATCGGCGTCAGAATGTGCGACGCAATTGCTTCTAGCTGAGGGAGGAATATCGGCGTCATAATGTGCGACACAATTGCTTCTAGCTGAGATAGAAATATCGGCTCCAGAATGTGAGACGCAATTGCGGCCAGCTGAGGGGGGAATATCAGCTTCAGAATGTGAGACGCAATTGCTTCTAGCTGAGGGAGAAATATCGGCTCCAGAATGTGAGACGCAATTGCTTCTAGCTGATGGAGGAATATCGGCTCCAGAATGTGAGACACAATTGCTTCTAGCTTGGGGAGAAATATCGGCGTCAGGAAGTGAGACGCAATTGCTGCCAGCTGAGGGAGGAATATCGGCGTCAGAATGTGAGACGCAATTGCTGCCAGCTGAGGGAGAAATATCGGCTCCAGAATGTGAGACGCAATTGCTTCTGGCTGAGGGAGGAATATCAGCTTCAGAATGTGCGACGCAATTGCTTCTAGCTGAGGGAGGAATATCAGCTTCAGAATGTGAGACGCAATTGCTTCTAGCTGAGGGAGGAATATCGGCGTCAGAATGTGAGACGCAATTGCTTCTGGCTGAGGGAGGAATATCAGCTTCAGAATGTGCGACGCAATTGCTTCTAGCTGAGGGAGGAATATCAGCTTCAGAATGTGAGACGCAATTGCTTCTAGCTGAGGGAGGAATATCGGCGTCAGAATGTGAGACGCAATTGCTTCTGGCTGAAGGAGGAATATCGGCGTCAGAATGTGAGACGCAATCGCTTCTAGCTGAGGGAGGACTATCGGCGTCAGAATGTGAGACGCAATTGCTTCTGGCTGAGGGAGGAATATCAGCTTCAGAATGTGAGACGCAATTGCTGCCAGCTGAGGGAGGAATATCGGCGTCAGAATGTGAGACGCAATTGCTGCCAGCTGAGGGAGGAATATCGGCTTCAGAATGTGCGACGCAATTGCTTCTAGCTGAGGGAGAAATATCGGCTTCAGGATGTGCGGAGCAATTGCTTCTAGCTGAGGGAGAAATATCGGCTCCAGAATGTGAGACGCAATTGCTTCTAGCTGAGGGAGGAATATCAGCTTCAGAATGTGAGACGCAATTGCTTCTAGCTGAGGGAGGAATATCGGCGACAGAATGTGAGACGCGATTGCTTCTAGCTGAGGGAGGAATATCGGCTTCAGAATGTGAGACGCAATTGCTCCTAGCTGAGGGAGGAATATCAGCTTCAGAATGTGAGACGCAATTGCTTCTGGCTGAGGGAGGAATATCAGCTTCAGAATGTGAGACGCAATTGCTTCTAGCTGAGGAAGGAATATCGGCGTCAGAATGTGAGACGCGATTGCTTCTAGCTGAGGGAGGAATATCGGCGTGAGAATGTGGGACGCAATTGCTGCCAGCTGAGGGAGGAATATCGGCATCAGAATGTGAGACGCAATTGCTTCTAGCTGAGGGAGGAATATCGGCTTCAGAATGTGCGACGTAATTGCTTCTAGCTGAGGGAGGAATATCGGCGTCAGAATGTGCGACGCAATTGCTTCTAGCTGAGGGAGGAATATCGGCTCCTGAATGTGAGACGCAATTGCTGCCAGCTGAGGGAGAAATATCAGCTTCAGAATGTGAGACGCGATTGCTGCCAGCTGAGGGAGGAATATCGGCTTCAGAATGTGAGACGCAATTGCTGCCAGCTGAGGGGGGAATATCGGCGTCAGAATGTGAGACGCAATTGCTTCTAGCTGAGGGAGGAATATCGGCGTCAGAATGTGAGACGCAATTGCTTCTAGCTGAGGGAGAAATATCGGCGTCAGAATGTGAGACGCAATTGCTTCTAGCTGGGGAGAAATATCGGCTTCAGAATGTGCGACGCAATTGCTGCCAGCTGAGGGCTGAATATCGGCTTCAGAATGTGAGACGCAATTGCTTCTAGCTGAGGGAGGAATATCGGCTTCAGAATGTGCGACGCAATTGCTTCTAGCTGAAGGATGAATATCGGCGTCAGAATGTGCGACGCAATTGCTGCCAGCTGAGGGAGGAATATCGGCTTCAGAATGTGAGACGCAATTGCTTCTAGCTGAGGGAGAAATATCGGCGTCAGAATGTGCGACGCAATTGCTTCTAGCTGAGGGAGAAATATCGGCGTCAGAATGTGAGACGCAATTGCTGCCAGCTGAGGGAGAAATATCGGCTCCAGAATGTGAGACGCAATTGCTTCTAGCTGAAGAAGAAATATCGGCTCCAGAATTTGCGATGCAATTGCTGCCAGCTGAGGGAGAATTATCGGCTCCAGAATGTGAGACGCAATTGCTTCTGGCTGAGGGAGGAATATCGGCGTCAGAATTTGCGATGCAATTGCTTCTAGCTGAGGGAGGAATATCGGCGTCAGAATGTGAGACGCAATTGCTTCTAGCTGAGGGAGGAATATCGGCTTCAGAATGTGAGACGCAATTGCTGCCAGCTGAGGGAGAAATATCGGCGTCAGAATGTGCGACGCAATTGCTGCCAGCTGAGGGAGGAATATCGGCGTCAGAATGTGAGACGCAATTGCTTCTAGCTGGGGAGAAATATCGGCGTCAGAATGTGCGACGCAATTGCTGGCAGCTGAGGAAGAAATATCGGCGTCAGAATGTGAGACGCAATTGCCGCCAGCTGAGAGAGAAATATCGGCTCCAGAATGTGCGACGCAATTGCTGCCAGCTGAGGGAGAAATATCGGCGTCAGAATGTGCGACGCAATTGCTGCCAGCTGAGGGAGAAATATCGGCGTCAGAATGTGCGACGCAATTGCTGCCAGCTGAGGGAGGAATATCGGCGTCAGAATGTGAGACGCAATTGCTTCTAGCTGAGGAAGAAATATCGGCTCCGGAATGTGAGACGCAATTGCTTCTAGCTGAGGGAGGAATATGGGCTTCAGAATGTGAGACGCAATTGCTTCTAGCTGAGGGAGAAATATCGGCTCCAGAATGTGAGACGCAATTGCTTCCAGCTGAAGAAGAAATATCGTCTCCAGAATTTGCGATGCAATTGCTTCTAGCTTGGGGAGAAATATCGGCGTCATGAAGTGAGACGCAATTGCTGCCAGCTGAGGAAGGAATATCGGCGTCAGAATGTGAGACGCAATTGCTGCCAGCTGAGGGAGAAATATCGGCTCCAGAATGTGAGACGCAATTGCTTCTGGCTGAGGGAGAAATATCGGCTTCAGAATGTGAGACGCAATTGCTTCTAGCTGAGGGAGGAATATCGGCTACAGAATGTGAGACGCAATTATTTCTAGCTGAGGAAGAAATATCGGCTCCGGAATGTGAGACGCAATTGCTTCTAGCTGAGGGAGGAATATGGGCTTCAGAATGTGAGACGCAATTGCTTCTAGCTGAGGGAGAAATATCGGCTCCAGAATGTGAGACGCAATTGCTTCTAGCTGAAGAAGAAATATAGTCTCCAGAATTTGCGATGCAATTGCTTCTAGCTTGGGGAGAAATATCGGCGTCATGAAGTGAGACGCAATTGCTGCCAGCTGAGGTAGGAATATCGGCGTCAGAATGTGCGACGCAATTGCTGCCAGCTGAGGGAAAAACATCGACTTCAGAATGTGCGACGCAATTGCTTCTAGCTGAGGGAGAAATATCGGCTCCAGAATGTGAGACGCAATTGCTTCTAGCTGAGGGAGAAATATCGGCGTCAGAATGTGCGACGCAATTGCTGCCAGCTGAGGGAGGACTATCGGCGTCAGAATGTGCGACGCAATTGCTGCCAGCTGAGGGAGAAACATCGACTTCAGAATGTGCGACGCAATTGCTTCTAGCTGAGGGAGAAATATCGGCGTCAGAATGTGCCACGCAATTGCTTCTAGCTGAGGGAGGAATATCGGCTTCAGAATGTGAGACGCAATTGCTGCCAGCTGAGGGAGGAATATCGGTGTCAGAATGTGAGACGCAATTGCTTCTAGCTTAAAAAGAAATATCGGCTCCAGAATGTGCGACGCAACTGCTTCTAGCTGAGGGAGGAATATCGGCTTCAGAATGTGAGACGCAATTGCTGCCAGCTGAGGGAGAAATATCGGCTCCAGAATGTGAGACGCAATTGCTGCCAGCTGAGGTAGGAATATCGGCGTCAGAATGTGCGACGCAATTGCTGCCAGCTGAGGGAGAAATATCGGCTCCAGAATGTGAGACGCAATTGCTGCCAGCTGAGGTAGGAATATCGGCGTCAGAATGTGCGACGCAATTGCTGCCAGCTGAGGGAGAAACATCGACTTCAGAATGTGCGACGCAATTGCTTCTAGCTGAGGGAGAAATATCGGCTCCAGAATGTGAGACGAAATTGCTGCCAGCTGAGGGGGGAATATCAGCTTCAGAATGTGAGACGCAATTGCTTCTAGCTGAGGGAGAAATATCGGCTCCAGAATATGAGACGAAATTGCTTCTAGCTGATGGAGGAATATCGGCGTCAGAATGTGCGACGCAATTGCTTCTAGCTGAGGGAGGAATATCGGCGTCATAATGTGCGACACAATTGCTTCTAGCTGAGATAGAAATATCGGCTCCAGAATGTGAGACGCAATTGCGGCCAGCTGAGGGGGGAATATCAGCTTCAGAATGTGAGACGCAATTGCTTCTAGCTGAGGGAGAAATATCGGCTCCAGAATGTGAGACGCAATTGCTTCTAGCTGATGGAGGAATATCGGCTCCAGAATGTGAGACACAATTGCTTCTAGCTTGGGGAGAAATATCGGCGTCAGGAAGTGAGACGCAATTGCTGCCAGCTGAGGGAGGAATATCGGCGTCAGAATGTGAGACGCAATTGCTGCCAGCTGAGGGAGAAATATCGGCTCCAGAATGTGAGACGCAATTGCTTCTGGCTGAGGGAGGAATATCAGCTTCAGAATGTGCGACGCAATTGCTTCTAGCTGAGGGAGGAATATCAGCTTCAGAATGTGAGACGCAATTGCTTCTAGCTGAGGGAGGAATATCGGCGTCAGAATGTGAGACGCAATTGCTTCTGGCTGAGGGAGGAATATCAGCTTCAGAATGTGCGACGCAATTGCTTCTAGCTGAGGGAGGAATATCAGCTTCAGAATGTGAGACGCAATTGCTTCTAGCTGAGGGAGGAATATCGGCGTCAGAATGTGAGACGCAATTGCTTCTGGCTGAAGGAGGAATATCGGCGTCAGAATGTGAGACGCAATCGCTTCTAGCTGAGGGAGGACTATTGGCGTCAGAATGTGAGACGCAATTGCTTCTGGCTGAGGGAGGAATATCAGCTTCAGAATGTGAGACGCAATTGCTGCCAGCTGAGGGAGGAATATCGGCGTCAGAATGTGAGACGCAATTGCTGCCAGCTGAGGGAGGAATATCGGCTTCAGAATGTGCGACGCAATTGCTTCTAGCTGAGGGAGAAATATCGGCTTCAGGATGTGCGGAGCAATTGCTTCTAGCTGAGGGAGAAATATCGGCTCCAGAATGTGAGACGCAATTGCTTCTAGCTGAGGGAGGAATATCAGCTTCAGAATGTGAGACGCAATTGCTTCTAGCTGAGGGAGGAATATCGGCGACAGAATGTGAGACGCGATTGCTTCTAGCTGAGGGAGGAATATCGGCTTCAGAATGTGAGACGCAATTGCTTCTGGCTGAGGGAGGAATATCAGCTTCAGAATGTGAGACGCAATTGCTGCCAGCTGAGGGAGGAATATCAGCGTCAGAATGTGAGACGCAATTGCTGCCAGCTGAGGGAGGAATATCGGCTTCAGAATGTGCGACGCAATTGCTTCTAGCTGAGGGAGAAATATCGGCTTCAGGATGTGCGGAGCAATTGCTACTAGCTGAGGGAGAAATATCGGCTCCAGAATGTGAGACGCAATTGCTTCTAGCTGAGGGAGGAATATCAGCTTCAGAATGTGAGACGCAATTGCTTCTAGCTGAGGGAGGAATATCGGCGACAGAATGTGAGACGCGATTGCTTCTAGCTGAGGGAGGAATATCGGCTTCAGAATGTGAGACGCAATTGCTTCTAGCTGAGGGAGGAATATCAGCTTCAGAATGTGAGACGCAATTGCTTCTGGCTGAGGGAGGAATATCAGCTTCAGAAAGTGAGACGCCATTGCTTCTAGCTGAGGGAGAAATATCTACTTCAGAATGTGAGACGCGATTGCTGCCAGCTAAGGGAGGAATATCAGCTTCAGAATGTGAGACGCAATTGCTTCTAGCTGAGGGAGGAATATCGGCGTCAGAATGTGAGACGCAATTGCTCCCAACTGAAAGAGAAATATCGGCGTCAGAATGTGAGACGCAATTGCTGCCAGCTGATGGAGGAATATCGACTTCAGAATGTGAGACGCAATTGCTGCCAGCTGTGGGAGGAATATCGGCGTCAGAATATGAGACGCAATTGCTTCTAGCTGAGGGAGAAATATCAACTTCAGAATGTGAGACGCAATTGCTGCTAGCTGAGGGAGGAATATCGACGTCAGAATTTGAAGCGCAATTGCTTCTAGCTGAGGGAGAAATATCGGCGTCAGAATGTGAGACGCAATTGCCTCTAGCTGAGGGAGAAATATCGGCTCCAGAATGTGAGACGCAATTGCTGCCAGCTGAGGGAGGAATATCAGCTTCAGAATGTGAGACGCAATTGCTTCTAGCTGAGGGAGGAATATCGGCGTGAGAATGTGGGACGCAATTGCTGCCAGCTGAGGGAGGAATATCAGCTTCAGAATGTGAGACGCAATTGCTTATAGCTGAGGGAGGAATATCGGCGTCAGAATGTGAGACGCAATTGCTCCCAACCGAAAGAGAAATATCGGCGTCAGAATGTGAGACGCAATTGCTGCCAGCTGATGGAGGAATATCGACTTCAGAATGTAAGATGCAATTGCTGCCAGCTGTGGGAGGAATATCGACGTCAGAATTTGAAGCGCAATTGCTTCTAGCTGAGGGAGGAATATCGGCGTCAGAATGTGAGACGCAATTGCTTCTAGCTGAGGGAGAAATATCGGCTCCAGAATGTGAGACGCAATTGCTGCCAGCTGAGGGAGGAATATCAGCTTCAGAATGTGAGACGCAATTGCTTCTAGCTGAGGGAGGAATATCGGCGTGAGAATGTGGGACGCAATTGCTGCCAGCTGAGGGAGAAATATCGGCTCCAGAATGTGAGACGCAATTGCTTCTGGCTGCGGGAGGAATATCAGCTTCAGAATGTGAGACGCGATTGCTGCCAGCTGAGGGAGGGATATCGGCTTCAGAATGTGAGACGCAATTGCTGCCAGCTGAGAGAGGAATATCGGCTCCAGAATGTGCGACGCAATTGCTGCCAGCTGAGGAAGGAATATCGAAGTCAGAATGTGCGACGCAATTGCTGCCAGCTGAGGGAGGAATATCAGCTTCAGAATGTGCGACGCAATTGCTGCCAGCTGAGGGCTGAATATCGGCTTCAGAATGTGAGACGCAATTGCTTCTAGCTGAGGGAGGAATATCGGCTTCAGAATGTGAGACGCAATTGCTGCCAGCTGAGGGAGGAATATCGGCTTCAGAATGTGCGACGCAATTGCTTCTAGCTGAAGGATGAATATCGGCGTCAGAATGTGCGACGCAATTGCTGCCAGCTGAGGGAGGAATATCGGCTTCAGAATGTGAGACGCAATTGCTTCTAGCTGAGGGAGAAATATCGGCGTCAGAATGTGCGACGCAATTGCTTCTAGCTGAGGGAGAAATATCGGCGTCAGAATGTGAGACGCAATTGCTGCCAGCTGAGGGAGAAATATCGGCTCCAGAATGTGAGACGCAATTGCTTCTAGCTGAAGAAGAAATATCGGCTCCAGAATTTGCGATGCAATTGCTGCCAGCTGAGGGAGAATTATCGGCTCCAGAATGTGAGACGCAATTGCTTCTGGCTGAGGGAGGAATATCGGCGTCAGAATTTGCGATGCAATTGCTTCTAGCTGAGGGAGGAATATCGGCGTCAGAATGTGAGACGCAATTGCTTCTAGCTGAGGGAGGAATATCGGCTTCAGAATGTGAGACGCAATTGCTGCCAGCTGAGGGAGAAATATCGGCGTCAGAATGTGCGACGCAATTGCTGCCAGCTGAGGGAGGAATATCGGCGTCAGAATGTGAGACGCAATTGCTTCTAGCTGGGGAGAAATATCGGCGTCAGAATGTGCGACGCAATTGCTGGCAGCTGAGGAAGAAATATCGGCGTCAGAATGTGAGACGCAATTGCCGCCAGCTGAGAGAGAAATATCGGCTCCAGAATGTGCGACGCAATTGCTGCCAGCTGAGGGAGAAATATCGGCGTCAGAATGTGCGACGCAATTGCTGCCAGCTGAGGGAGAAATATCGGCGTCAGAATGTGCGACGCAATTGCTGCCAGCTGAGGGAGGAATATCGGCGTCAGAATGTGAGACGCAATTGCTTCTAGCTGAGGAAGAAATATCGGCTCCGGAATGTGAGACGCAATTGCTTCTAGCTGAGGGAGGAATATGGGCTTCAGAATGTGAGACGCAATTGCTTCTAGCTGAGGGAGAAATATCGGCTCCAGAATGTGAGACGCAATTGCTTCCAGCTGAAGAAGAAATATCGTCTCCAGAATTTGCGATGCAATTGCTTCTAGCTTGGGGAGAAATATCGGCGTCATGAAGTGAGACGCAATTGCTGCCAGCTGAGGAAGGAATATCGGCGTCAGAATGTGAGACGCAATTGCTGCCAGCTGAGGGAGAAATATCGGCTCCAGAATGTGAGACGCAATTGCTTCTGGCTGAGGGAGAAATATCGGCTTCAGAATGTGAGACGCAATTGCTGCCAGCTGAGGGAGGAATATCGGCGTCAGAATGTGAGACGCAATTGCTGCCAGCTGAGGGAGAAATATCGGCTCCAGAATGTGAGACGCAATTGCTTCTGGCTGAGGGAGGAATATCAGCTTCAGAATGTGCGACGCAATTGCTTCTAGCTGAGGGAGGAATATCAGCTTCAGAATGTGAGACGCAATTGCTTCTAGCTGAGGGAGGAATATCGGCGTCAGAATGTGAGACGCAATTGCTTCTGGCTGAGGGAGGAATATCAGCTTCAGAATGTGCGACGCAATTGCTTCTAGCTGAGGGAGGAATATCAGCTTCAGAATGTGAGACGCAATTGCTTCTAGCTGAGGGAGGAATATCGGCGTCAGAATGTGAGACGCAATTGCTTCTGGCTGAAGGAGGAATATCGGCGTCAGAATGTGAGACGCAATCGCTTCTAGCTGAGGGAGGACTATCGGCGTCAGAATGTGAGACGCAATTGCTTCTGGCTGAGGGAGGAATATCAGCTTCAGAATGTGAGACGCAATTGCTGCCAGCTGAGGGAGGAATATCGGCGTCAGAATGTGAGACGCAATTGCTGCCAGCTGAGGGAGGAATATCGGCTTCAGAATGTGCGACGCAATTGCTTCTAGCTGAGGGAGAAATATCGGCTTCAGGATGTGCGGAGCAATTGCTTCTAGCTGAGGGAGAAATATCGGCTCCAGAATGTGAGACGCAATTGCTTCTAGCTGAGGGAGGAATATCAGCTTCAGAATGTGAGACGCAATTGCTTCTAGCTGAGGGAGGAATATCGGCGACAGAATGTGAGACGCGATTGCTTCTAGCTGAGGGAGGAATATCGGCATCAGAATGTGAGACGCAATTGCTCCTAGCTGAGGGAGGAATATCAGCTTCAGAATGTGAGACGCAATTGCTTCTGGCTGAGGGAGGAATATCAGCTTCAGAATGTGAGACGCAATTGCTTCTAGCTGAGGAAGGAATATCAGCTTCAGAAAGTGAGACGCCATTGCTTCTAGCTGAGGGAGAAATATCTACTTCAGAATGTGAGACGCGATTGCTGCCAGCTAAGGGAGGAATATCAGCTTCAGAATGTGAGACGCAATTGCTTCTAGCTGAGGGAGGAATATCGGCGTCAGAATGTGAGACGCAATTGCTCCCAACTGAAAGAGAAATATCGGCGTCAGAATGTGAGACGCAATTGCTGCCAGCTGATGGAGGAATATCGACTTCAGAATGTGAGACGCAATTGCTGCCAGCTGTGGGAGGAATATCGGCGTCAGAATATGAGACGCAATTGCTTCTAGCTGAGGGAGAAATATCAACTTCAGAATGTGAGACGCAATTGCTGCTAGCTGAGGGAGGAATATCGACGTCAGAATTTGAAGCGCAATTGCTTCTAGCTGAGGGAGAAATATCGGCGTCAGAATGTGAGACGCAATTGCCTCTAGCTGAGGGAGAAATATCGGCTCCAGAATGTGAGACGCAATTGCTGCCAGCTGAGGGAGGAATATCAGCTTCAGAATGTGAGACGCAATTGCTTCTAGCTGAGGGAGGAATATCGGCGTGAGAATGTGGGACGCAATTGCTGCCAGCTGAGGGAGGAATATCAGCTTCAGAATGTGAGACGCAATTGCTTATAGCTGAGGGAGGAATATCGGCGTCAGAATGTGAGACGCAATTGCTCCCAACCGAAAGAGAAATATCGGCGTCAGAATGTGAGACGCAATTGCTGCCAGCTGATGGAGGAATATCGACTTCAGAATGTAAGATGCAATTGCTGCCAGCTGTGGGAGGAATATCGACGTCAGAATTTGAAGCGCAATTGCTTCTAGCTGAGGGAGGAATATCGGCGTCAGAATGTGAGACGCAATTGCTTCTAGCTGAGGGAGAAATATCGGCTCCAGAATGTGAGACGCAATTGCTGCCAGCTGAGGGAGGAATATCAGCTTCAGAATGTGAGACGCAATTGCTTCTAGCTGAGGGAGGAATATCGGCGTGAGAATGTGGGACGCAATTGCTGCCAGCTGAGGGAGAAATATCGGCTCCAGAATGTGAGACGCAATTGCTTCTGGCTGCGGGAGGAATATCAGCTTCAGAATGTGAGACGCGATTGCTGCCAGCTGAGGGAGGGATATCGGCTTCAGAATGTGAGACGCAATTGCTGCCAGCTGAGAGAGGAATATCGGCTCCAGAATGTGCGACGCAATTGCTGCCAGCTGAGGAAGGAATATCGAAGTCAGAATGTGCGACGCAATTGCTGCCAGCTGAGGGAGGAATATCAGCTTCAGAATGTGCGACGCAATTGCTGCCAGCTGAGGGCTGAATATCGGCTTCAGAATGTGAGACGCAATTGCTTCTAGCTGAGGGAGGAATATCGGCTTCAGAATGTGAGACGCAATTGCTGCCAGCTGAGGGAGGAATATCGGCTTCAGAATGTGCGACGCAATTGCTTCTAGCTGAAGGATGAATATCGGCGTCAGAATGTGCGACGCAATTGCTGCCAGCTGAGGGAGGAATATCGGCTTCAGAATGTGAGACGCAATTGCTTCTAGCTGAGGGAGAAATATCGGCGTCAGAATGTGCGACGCAATTGCTTCTAGCTGAGGGAGAAATATCGGCGTCAGAATGTGAGACGCAATTGCTGCCAGCTGAGGGAGAAATATCGGCTCCAGAATGTGAGACGCAATTGCTTCTAGCTGAAGAAGAAATATCGGCTCCAGAATTTGCGATGCAATTGCTGCCAGCTGAGGGAGAATTATCGGCTCCAGAATGTGAGACGCAATTGCTTCTGGCTGAGGGAGGAATATCGGCGTCAGAATTTGCGATGCAATTGCTTCTAGCTGAGGGAGGAATATCGGCGTCAGAATGTGAGACGCAATTGCTTCTAGCTGAGGGAGGAATATCGGCTTCAGAATGTGAGACGCAATTGCTGCCAGCTGAGGGAGAAATATCGGCGTCAGAATGTGCGACGCAATTGCTGCCAGCTGAGGGAGGAATATCGGCGTCAGAATGTGAGACGCAATTGCTTCTAGCTGGGGAGAAATATCGGCGTCAGAATGTGCGACGCAATTGCTGGCAGCTGAGGAAGAAATATCGGCGTCAGAATGTGAGACGCAATTGCCGCCAGCTGAGAGAGAAATATCGGCTCCAGAATGTGCGACGCAATTGCTGCCAGCTGAGGGAGAAATATCGGCGTCAGAATGTGCGACGCAATTGCTGCCAGCTGAGGGAGAAATATCGGCGTCAGAATGTGCGACGCAATTGCTGCCAGCTGAGGGAGGAATATCGGCGTCAGAATGTGAGACGCAATTGCTTCTAGCTGAGGAAGAAATATCGGCTCCGGAATGTGAGACGCAATTGCTTCTAGCTGAGGGAGGAATATGGGCTTCAGAATGTGAGACGCAATTGCTTCTAGCTGAGGGAGAAATATCGGCTCCAGAATGTGAGACGCAATTGCTTCCAGCTGAAGAAGAAATATCGTCTCCAGAATTTGCGATGCAATTGCTTCTAGCTTGGGGAGAAATATCGGCGTCATGAAGTGAGACGCAATTGCTGCCAGCTGAGGAAGGAATATCGGCGTCAGAATGTGAGACGCAATTGCTGCCAGCTGAGGGAGAAATATCGGCTCCAGAATGTGAGACGCAATTGCTTCTGGCTGAGGGAGAAATATCGGCTTCAGAATGTGAGACGCAATTGCTGCCAGCTGAGGGAGGAATATCGGCGTCAGAATGTGAGACGCAATTGCTGCCAGCTGAGGGAGAAATATCGGCTCCAGAATGTGAGACGCAATTGCTTCTGGCTGAGGGAGGAATATCAGCTTCAGAATGTGCGACGCAATTGCTTCTAGCTGAGGGAGGAATATCAGCTTCAGAATGTGAGACGCAATTGCTTCTAGCTGAGGGAGGAATATCGGCGTCAGAATGTGAGACGCAATTGCTTCTGGCTGAGGGAGGAATATCAGCTTCAGAATGTGCGACGCAATTGCTTCTAGCTGAGGGAGGAATATCAGCTTCAGAATGTGAGACGCAATTGCTTCTAGCTGAGGGAGGAATATCGGCGTCAGAATGTGAGACGCAATTGCTTCTGGCTGAAGGAGGAATATCGGCGTCAGAATGTGAGACGCAATCGCTTCTAGCTGAGGGAGGACTATCGGCGTCAGAATGTGAGACGCAATTGCTTCTGGCTGAGGGAGGAATATCAGCTTCAGAATGTGAGACGCAATTGCTGCCAGCTGAGGGAGGAATATCGGCGTCAGAATGTGAGACGCAATTGCTGCCAGCTGAGGGAGGAATATCGGCTTCAGAATGTGCGACGCAATTGCTTCTAGCTGAGGGAGAAATATCGGCTTCAGGATGTGCGGAGCAATTGCTTCTAGCTGAGGGAGAAATATCGGCTCCAGAATGTGAGACGCAATTGCTTCTAGCTGAGGGAGGAATATCAGCTTCAGAATGTGAGACGCAATTGCTTCTAGCTGAGGGAGGAATATCGGCGACAGAATGTGAGACGCGATTGCTTCTAGCTGAGGGAGGAATATCGGCATCAGAATGTGAGACGCAATTGCTCCTAGCTGAGGGAGGAATATCAGCTTCAGAATGTGAGACGCAATTGCTTCTGGCTGAGGGAGGAATATCAGCTTCAGAATGTGAGACGCAATTGCTTCTAGCTGAGGAAGGAATATCGGCGTCAGAATGTGAGACGCGATTGCTTCTAGCTGAGGGAGGAATATCGGCGTGAGAATGTGGGACGCAATTGCTGCCAGCTGAGGGAGGAATATCGGCATCAGAATGTGAGACGCAATTGCTTCTAGCTGAGGGAGGAATATCGGCTTCAGAATGTGCGACGTAATTGCTTCTAGCTGAGGGAGGAATATCGGCGTCAGAATGTGCGACGCAATTGCTTCTAGCTGAGGGAGGAATATCGGCTCCTGAATGTGAGACGCAATTGCTGCCAGCTGAGGGAGAAATATCAGCTTCAGAATGTGAGACGCGATTGCTGCCAGCTGAGGGAGGAATATCGGCTTCAGAATGTGAGACGCAATTGCTGCCAGCTGAGGGGGGAATATCGGCGTCAGAATGTGAGACGCAATTGCTTCTAGCTGAGGGAGGAATATCGGCGTCAGAATGTGAGACGCAATTGCTTCTAGCTGAGGGAGAAATATCGGCGTCAGAATGTGAGACGCAATTGCTTCTAGCTGGGGAGAAATATCGGCTTCAGAATGTGCGACGCAATTGCTGCCAGCTGAGGGCTGAATATCGGCTTCAGAATGTGAGACGCAATTGCTTCTAGCTGAGGGAGGAATATCGGCTTCAGAATGTGAGACGCAATTGCTGCCAGCTGAGGGAGGAATATCGGCTTCAGAATGTGCGACGCAATTGCTTCTAGCTGAAGGATGAATATCGGCGTCAGAATGTGCGACGCAATTGCTGCCAGCTGAGGGAGGAATATCGGCTTCAGAATGTGAGACGCAATTGCTTCTAGCTGAGGGAGAAATATCGGCGTCAGAATGTGCGACGCAATTGCTTCTAGCTGAGGGAGAAATATCGGCGTCAGAATGTGAGACGCAATTGCTGCCAGCTGAGGGAGAAATATCGGCTCCAGAATGTGAGACGCAATTGCTTCTAGCTGAAGAAGAAATATCGGCTCCAGAATTTGCGATGCAATTGCTGCCAGCTGAGGGAGAATTATCGGCTCCAGAATGTGAGACGCAATTGCTTCTGGCTGAGGGAGGAATATCGGCGTCAGAATTTGCGATGCAATTGCTTCTAGCTGAGGGAGGAATATCGGCGTCAGAATGTGAGACGCAATTGCTTCTAGCTGAGGGAGGAATATCGGCTTCAGAATGTGAGACGCAATTGCTGCCAGCTGAGGGAGAAATATCGGCGTCAGAATGTGCGACGCAATTGCTGCCAGCTGAGGGAGGAATATCGGCGTCAGAATGTGAGACGCAATTGCTTCTAGCTGGGGAGAAATATCGGCGTCAGAATGTGCGACGCAATTGCTGGCAGCTGAGGAAGAAATATCGGCGTCAGAATGTGAGACGCAATTGCCGCCAGCTGAGAGAGAAATATCGGCTCCAGAATGTGCGACGCAATTGCTGCCAGCTGAGGGAGAAATATCGGCGTCAGAATGTGCGACGCAATTGCTGCCAGCTGAGGGAGAAATATCGGCGTCAGAATGTGCGACGCAATTGCTGCCAGCTGAGGGAGGAATATCGGCGTCAGAATGTGAGACGCAATTGCTTCTAGCTGAGGAAGAAATATCGGCTCCGGAATGTGAGACGCAATTGCTTCTAGCTGAGGGAGGAATATGGGCTTCAGAATGTGAGACGCAATTGCTTCTAGCTGAGGGAGAAATATCGGCTCCAGAATGTGAGACGCAATTGCTTCCAGCTGAAGAAGAAATATCGTCTCCAGAATTTGCGATGCAATTGCTTCTAGCTTGGGGAGAAATATCGGCGTCATGAAGTGAGACGCAATTGCTGCCAGCTGAGGAAGGAATATCGGCGTCAGAATGTGAGACGCAATTGCTGCCAGCTGAGGGAGAAATATCGGCTCCAGAATGTGAGACGCAATTGCTTCTGGCTGAGGGAGAAATATCGGCTTCAGAATGTGAGACGCAATTGCTTCTAGCTGAGGGAGGAATATCGGCTACAGAATGTGAGACGCAATTATTTCTAGCTGAGGAAGAAATATCGGCTCCGGAATGTGAGACGCAATTGCTTCTAGCTGAGGGAGGAATATGGGCTTCAGAATGTGAGACGCAATTGCTTCTAGCTGAGGGAGAAATATCGGCTCCAGAATGTGAGACGCAATTGCTTCTAGCTGAAGAAGAAATATAGTCTCCAGAATTTGCGATGCAATTGCTTCTAGCTTGGGGAGAAATATCGGCGTCATGAAGTGAGACGCAATTGCTGCCAGCTGAGGTAGGAATATCGGCGTCAGAATGTGCGACGCAATTGCTGCCAGCTGAGGGAAAAACATCGACTTCAGAATGTGCGACGCAATTGCTTCTAGCTGAGGGAGAAATATCGGCTCCAGAATGTGAGACGCAATTGCTTCTAGCTGAGGGAGAAATATCGGCGTCAGAATGTGCGACGCAATTGCTGCCAGCTGAGGGAGGACTATCGGCGTCAGAATGTGCGACGCAATTGCTGCCAGCTGAGGGAGAAACATCGACTTCAGAATGTGCGACGCAATTGCTTCTAGCTGAGGGAGAAATATCGGCGTCAGAATGTGCGACGCAATTGCTTCTAGCTGAGGGAGGAATATCGGCTTCAGAATGTGAGACGCAATTGCTGCCAGCTGAGGGAGGAATATCGGTGTCAGAATGTGAGACGCAATTGCTTCTAGCTTAAAAAGAAATATCGGCTCCAGAATGTGCGACGCAACTGCTTCTAGCTGAGGGAGGAATATCGGCTTCAGAATGTGAGACGCAATTGCTGCCAGCTGAGGGAGAAATATCGGCTCCAGAATGTGAGACGCAATTGCTGCCAGCTGAGGTAGGAATATCGGCGTCAGAATGTGCGACGCAATTGCTGCCAGCTGAGGGAGAAATATCGGCTCCAGAATGTGAGACGCAATTGCTGCCAGCTGAGGTAGGAATATCGGCGTCAGAATGTGCGACGCAATTGCTGCCAGCTGAGGGAGAAACATCGACTTCAGAATGTGCGACGCAATTGCTTCTAGCTGAGGGAGAAATATCGGCTCCAGAATGTGAGACGAAATTGCTGCCAGCTGAGGGGGGAATATCAGCTTCAGAATGTGAGACGCAATTGCTTCTAGCTGAGGGAGAAATATCGGCTCCAGAATATGAGACGAAATTGCTTCTAGCTGATGAAGGAATATCGGCGTCAGAATGTGCGACGCAATTGCTTCTAGCTGAGGGAGGAATATCGGCGTCATAATGTGCGACACAATTGCTTCTAGCTGAGATAGAAATATCGGCTCCAGAATGTGAGACGCAATTGCGGCCAGCTGAGGGGGGAATATCAGCTTCAGAATGTGAGACGCAATTGCTTCTAGCTGAGGGAGAAATATCGGCTCCAGAATGTGAGACGCAATTGCTTCTAGCTGATGGAGGAATATCGGCTCCAGAATGTGAGACACAATTGCTTCTAGCTTGGGGAGAAATATCGGCGTCAGGAAGTGAGACGCAATTGCTGCCAGCTGAGGGAGGAATATCGGCGTCAGAATGTGAGACGCAATTGCTGCCAGCTGAGGGAGAAATATCGGCTCCAGAATGTGAGACGCAATTGCTTCTGGCTGAGGGAGGAATATCAGCTTCAGAATGTGCGACGCAATTGCTTCTAGCTGAGGGAGGAATATCAGCTTCAGAATGTGAGACGCAATTGCTTCTAGCTGAGGGAGGAATATCGGCGTCAGAATGTGAGACGCAATTGCTTCTGGCTGAGGGAGGAATATCAGCTTCAGAATGTGCGACGCAATTGCTTCTAGCTGAGGGAGGAATATCAGCTTCAGAATGTGAGACGCAATTGCTTCTAGCTGAGGGAGGAATATCGGCGTCAGAATGTGAGACGCAATTGCTTCTGGCTGAAGGAGGAATATCGGCGTCAGAATGTGAGACGCAATCGCTTCTAGCTGAGGGAGGACTATCGGCGTCAGAATGTGAGACGCAATTGCTTCTGGCTGAGGGAGGAATATCAGCTTCAGAATGTGAGACGCAATTGCTGCCAGCTGAGGGAGGAATATCGGCGTCAGAATGTGAGACGCAATTGCTGCCAGCTGAGGGAGGAATATCGGCTTCAGAATGTGCGACGCAATTGCTTCTAGCTGAGGGAGAAATATCGGCTTCAGGATGTGCGGAGCAATTGCTTCTAGCTGAGGGAGAAATATCGGCTCCAGAATGTGAGACGCAATTGCTTCTAGCTGAGGGAGGAATATCAGCTTCAGAATGTGAGACGCAATTGCTTCTAGCTGAGGGAGGAATATCGGCGACAGAATGTGAGACGCGATTGCTTCTAGCTGAGGGAGGAATATCGGCTTCAGAATGTGAGACGCAATTGCTCCTAGCTGAGGGAGGAATATCAGCTTCAGAATGTGAGACGCAATTGCTTCTGGCTGAGGGAGGAATATCAGCTTCAGAATGTGAGACGCAATTGCTTCTAGCTGAGGAAGGAATATCGGCGTCAGAATGTGAGACGCGATTGCTTCTAGCTGAGGGAGGAATATCGGCGTGAGAATGTGGGACGCAATTGCTGCCAGCTGAGGGAGGAATATCGGCATCAGAATGTGAGACGCAATTGCTTCTAGCTGAGGGAGGAATATCGGCTTCAGAATGTGCGACGTAATTGCTTCTAGCTGAGGGAGGAATATCGGCGTCAGAATGTGCGACGCAATTGCTTCTAGCTGAGGGAGGAATATCGGCTCCTGAATGTGAGACGCAATTGCTGCCAGCTGAGGGAGAAATATCAGCTTCAGAATGTGAGACGCGATTGCTGCCAGCTGAGGGAGGAATATCGGCTTCAGAATGTGAGACGCAATTGCTGCCAGCTGAGGGGGGAATATCGGCGTCAGAATGTGAGACGCAATTGCTTCTAGCTGAGGGAGGAATATCGGCGTCAGAATGTGAGACGCAATTGCTTCTAGCTGAGGGAGAAATATCGGCGTCAGAATGTGAGACGCAATTGCTTCTAGCTGGGGAGAAATATCGGCTTCAGAATGTGCGACGCAATTGCTTCTAGCTGAGGGAGAAATATCGGCTCCAGAATGTGAGACGTAATTGCTTCTAGCTGAGGGAGGAATATCGGCGTCAGAATGTGAGACGCAATTGCTTCTAGCTGAGGGAGGAATATCGGCTTCAGAATGTGAGACGCAATTGCTTCTAGCTGAGGGAGGAATATCAGCTTCAGAATGTGAGACGCAATTGCTTCTGGCTGAGGGAGGAATATCAGCTTCAGAATGTGAGACGCAATTGCTTCTAGCTGAGGGAGGAATATCGGCGTCAGAATGTGAGACGCGATTGCTTCTAGCTGAGGGAGAAATATCGGCGTCAGAATGTGCGACGCAATTGCTGCCAGCTGAGGGAGGAATATCGGCGTCAGAATGTGCGACGCAATTGCTTCTAGCTGAGGGAGAAATATCGGCTCCAGAATGTGAGACGCAATTGCTTCTGGCTGAGGGAGGAATATCAGCTTCAGAATGTGAGACGCAATTGCTTCTAGCTGAGGGAGGAATATCAGCTTCAGAATGTGAGACGCAATTGCTGCCAGCTAAGGGAGGAATATCGGCTTCAGAATGTGAGACGCAATTGCTTCTAGCTGAGGGAGGACTATCGGCGTCAGAATGTGAGACGCGATTGCTGCCAGCTGAGGGAGGAATATCAGCTCCAGAATGTGAGACGTAATTGCTGCCAGCTGAGAGAGGAATATCGGCGTCAGAATGTGAGACGCAATTGCTTCTAGCTGAGGGAGGAATATCGGCGTCAGAATGTGCGACGCAATTGCTGCCAGCTGAGGGAGAAATATCGACTGCAGAATGTGCGACGCAATTGCTTCTAGCTGAGGGAGAAATATCGGCGTCAGAATGTGAGACGCAATTGCTTCTAGCTGAGGGAGGAATATCGGCGTCAGAAAGTGAGACGCCATTGCTTCTAGCTGAGGGAGAAATATCTACTTCAGAATGTGAGACGCGATTGCTGCCAGCTAAGGGAGGAATATCAGCTTCAGAATGTGAGACTCAATTGCTTCTAGCTGAGGGAGGAATATCGGCGTCAGAATGTGAGACGCAATTGCTCCCAACTGAAAGAGAAATATCGGCGTCAGAATGTGAGACGCAATTGCTGCCAGCTGATGGAGGAATATCGACTTCAGAATGTGAGACGCAATTGCTGCCAGCTGTGGGAGGAATATCGGCGTCAGAATGTGAGACGCAATTGCTTCTAGCTGAGGGAGAAATATCAACTTCAGAATGTGAGACGCAATTGCTGCTAGCTGAGGGAGGAATATCGACGTCAGAATTTGAAGCGCAATTGCTTCTAGCTGAGGGAGAAATATCGGCGTCAGAATGTGAGACGCAATTGCCTCTAGCTGAGGGAGAAATATCGGCTCCAGAATGTGAGACGCAATTGCTGCCAGCTGAGGGAGGAATATCAGCTTCAGAATGTGAGACGCAATTGCTTCTAGCTGAGGGAGGAATATCGGCGTGAGAATGTGGGACGCAATTGCTGCCAGCTGAGGGAGGAATATCAGCTTCAGAATGTGAGACGCAATTGCTTCTAGCTGAGGGAGGAATATCGGCGTGAGAATGTGGGACGCAATTGCTGCCAGCTGAGGGAGAAATATCGGCTCCAGAATGTGAGACGCAATTGCTTCTGGCTGCGGGAGGAATATCAGCTTCAGAATGTGAGACGCGATTGCTGCCAGCTGAGGGAGGGATATCGGCTTCAGAATGTGAGACGCAATTGCTGCCAGCTGAGAGAGGAATATCGGCTCCAGAATGTGCGACGCAATTGCTGCCAGCTGAGGAAGGAATATCGAAGTCAGAATGTGCGACGCAATTGCTGCCAGCTGAGGGAGGAATATCGGCTTCAGAATGTGAGACGCGATTGCTGCCAGCTGAGGGAGGAATATCGGCTTCAGAATGTGAGACGCAATTGCTTCTAGCTGAGGAAGGAATATCGGCTTCAGAATGTGAGACGCAATTCCTGCCAGCTGAGGGAGGAATATCAGCTTCAGAATGTGCGACGCAATTGCCGCCAGCTGAGGGAGAAATATCGGCTTCAGAATGTGAGACGCAATTGCTTCTAGCTGAGGGAGGAATATCGGCTTCAGAATGTGAGACCCAATTGCTGCCAGCTGAGGGAGGAATATCGGCTTCAGAATGTGAGACGCAATTGCTTCTAGCTGAGGGAGAAAAATCAGCTTCAGAATGTGAGACGCAATTGCTGCCAGCTGAGGGAGGAATATCAGCTTCAGAATGTGCGACGCAATTGCTGCCAGCTGAGGGAGGAATATCAGCTTCAGAATGTGCGACGCAATTGCTGCCAGCTGAGGGCTGAATATCGGCTTCAGAATGTGAGACGCAATTGCTTCTAGCTGAGGGAGGAATATCGGCTTCAGAATGTGAGACGCAATTGCTGCCAGCTGAGGGAGGAATATCGGCTTCAGAATGTGCGACGCAATTGCTTCTAGCTGAGGAATGAATATCGGCGTCAGAATGTGCGACGCAATTGCTGCCAGCTGAGGGAGGAATATCGGCTTCAGAATGTGAGACGCAATTGCTTCTAGCTGAGGGAGAAATATCGGCGTCAGAATGTGCGACGCAATTGCTTCTAGCTGAGGGAGAAATATTGGCGTCAGAATGTGCGACGGAATTGCTTCTAGCTGAGGGAGAAATATCGGCGTCAGAATGTGCGACGCAATCGCTTCTAGCTGAGGGAGAAATATCGGCTTCAGAATGTGAGACGCAATTGCTCCTGGCTGAGGAAGAAATATCGGCGTTAGAATTTGCGATGCAATTGCTTCTGGCTGAGGGAGGAATATCGGCGTCAGAATGTGAGACGCAATTGCTGCCAGCTGAGGGAGGAATATCGGCGTCAGAATGTGATACGCAATTGCTGCCAGCTGAGGGAGGAATATCAGGGTCAGGAAGTGAGACGCAATTGCTTCCAGCTGAGGGAGGTTTATCGGCGTCAGAATGTGTGACGCAATTGCTGCCAGCTGAGGGAGGAATATCGGCGTCAGAATGTGTGACGCAATTGCTGCCAGCTGAGGGAGGAATATCGGCGTCAGAATGTGTGACGCAATTGCTGCCAGCTGAGGGAGGAATATCGGCGTCAGAATGTGATACGCAATTGCTGCCAGCTGAGGAAGGAATATCGGCGTCAGAATGTGCGACGCAATTGCTGCCAGCTGGGGGAGGAATATCGGCGTCAGAATGTGTGACGCAATTGCTGCCAGCTGAGGGAGGAATATCGGTGTCAGAATGTGTGACGCGATTGCTGCCAGCTGAGGTAAGTATATCGGTGTCAGAATGTGGTACGCAATTGCTGCCAGCTGAGGAAGGAATATCGGCGTCAGAATGTGCGACGCAATTGCTGCCAGCTGGGGGAGGAATATCGGCGTCAGAATGTGTGACGCAATTGCTGCCAGCTGAGGGAGGAATATCGGCGTCAGAATGTGATACGCAATTGCTGCCAGCTGAGGAAGGAATATCGGCGTCAGAATGTGCAACGCGATTGCTGCCAGCTGAGGGAGGAATATCAGGGTCAGGAAGTGAGACGCAATTGCTTCTAGCTGAGGGAGGTTTATCGGCGTCAGAATGTGTGACACAATTGCTGCCAGCTGAGGGAGGAATATCGGCGTCTGAATGTGATACGCAATTGCTGCCAGCTGAGGGAGGAATATCGGCGTCAGAATGTGAGACGCAATTGCTTCTGGCTGAGGAAGGAATATCGGCGTCAGAATGTGCGACGCAATTGCTGCCAGCTGGGGGAGGAATATCGGCGTCAGAATGTGTGACGCAATTGCTGCCAGCTGAGGGAGGAATATCGGTGTCAGAATGTGTGACGCGATTGCTGCCAGCTGAGGTAAGTATATCGGTGTCAGAATGTGGGACGCAATTGCTGCCAGCTGAGGAAGGAATATCGGCGTCAGAATGTGCGACGCAATTGCTGCCAGCTGGGGGAGGAATATCGGCGTCAGAATGTGTGACGCAATTGCTGCCAGCTGAGGGAGGAATATCGGCGTCAGAATGTGATACGCAATTGCTGCCAGCTGAGGAAGGAATATCGGCGTCAGAATGTGCAACGCGATTGCTGCCAGCTGAGGGAGGAATATCAGGGTCAGGAAGTGAGACGCAATTGCTTCTAGCTGAGGGAGGTTTATCGGCGTCAGAATGTGTGACACAATTGCTGCCAGCTGAGGGAGGAATATCGGCGTCTGAATGTGATACGCGATTGCTGCCAGCTGAGGGACGAATATCGGCGTCAGAATGTGAGACGCAATTGCTGGCAGCTAAGGAAGAAATATCGGCGTCAGAATGTGAGACGCAATTGCTTCTGGCTGAGGGAGAGATATCAGCTTCTGAATGTGAGACGCAATTGCTGGCAGCTGAGAAAGAAATATCGGCGTCAGAATGTGAGACGCAATTGCCGCCAGCTGAGAGAGAAATATCGGCTCCAGGATGTGCGACGCAATTGCTGCCAGCTGAGGGAGAAATATCGGCGTCAGAATGTGCGACGCAATTGCTGCCAGCTGAGGGAGAAATATCGGCGTCAGAATGTGCGACGCAATTGCTGCCAGCTGAGAAAGGAATATCGGCGTCAGAATGTGATACGCGATTGCTTCTAGCTAAGGAAGAAATATCGGCTTCGGAATGTGAGACGCAATTGCTTCTAGCTGAGGGAGGAATATGGGCTCCAGAATGTGAGACGCAATTGCTTTTAGCTGAGGGAGAAATATCGGCTCCAGAATGTGAGACGCAATTGCTTCTACCTGAAGCAGAAATATCGGCTCCAGAATTTGCGATGCAATTGCATCTAGCTTGGGGAGAAATATCGGCGTCAGGAAGTGAGTCGCAATTGCTGCCAGCTGAGGGAGAAATATCGGCTCCAGAATGTGAGACGCAATTGCTCCAGGCTGAGGGAGAAATATCGGCTTCAGAATGTGAGACGCAATTGCTTCTAGCTGAGGGAGGAATATCGGCGTCAGAATGTGCGACGCAATTGCTGCCAGCTGAGGGAGGAATATCGGCTTCAGAATGTGAGACGCAATTGCTTCTAGCTGAGGGAGGAATATCAGGGTCAGGAAGTGAGACGCAATTGCTGCCAGCTGAGGGAAGAATATCGGTGTCAGAATGTCTGAAGCAATTGCTACCAGCTGAGGGAGGAATATCGGCTTCAGAATGTGAGACGCAATTGCTTCGAGCTGAGGGAGGAATATCAGGGTCAGGAAGTGAGACGCAATTGCTGCCAGCTGAGGGAGAAATATCAGTGTCAGAATGTCTGAAGCAATTGCTGCCAGCTGAGGGAGGAATATTGGCGTCAGAATGTGTGACGCAATTGCTGCCAGCTGAGGAAGGAATATCGGCGTCAGAATGTGAGACGCAATTGCTGCCAGCCAAGGGAGGAATATCGGCGTCAGAATGTGAGACGCAATTGCTGCCAGCTGAGGGAGGAATATCGGCGTCAGAATGTGAGACGCAATTGCTGCCAGCTGAGAAAGGAATATCGGCGTCAGAATGTGAGACGCAATTGCTTCCAGCTGAGGGAGGAATATCGGCGTCAGAATGTGCGACGCAATTCCTGCCAGCTGAGAGAGGAATATCGGCGTCAGAATGTGCAACGCGATTGCTGCCAGCTGAGAGAGGAATATCGGCGTCAGAATGTGTGACGTAATCGCTGCCAGCTGAGGAAGGAATATCGGCGTCAGAATGTGATACGCAATTGCTGCCAGCTGAGGGAGGAATATCGGCGTCAGAATGTGAGACGCAATTGCTGCCAGCTGAGGGAGGAATATCAGCTTCAGAATGTGAGACGCAATTGCTGCCAGCTGAGGGAGGAATATCAGGGTCAGGAAGTGAGACGCAATTGCTGCCAGCTGAGGGAGGAATATCAGTTTCAGAATGTGAGACGCAATTGCTGCCAGCTGAGGGAGGAATATCAACGTCAGAATGTGATACGCAATTGCTGCCAGCTGAGGAAGGAATATCGGCGTCAGAATGTGCAACCCGATTGCTGCAAGCTGAGGGAGGAATATCGGCGTCAGAATGTGTGACGCAATCGCTGCCAGCTGAGGGAGGAATATCGGCGTCAGAATGTGATACGCAATTGCTGCCAGCTGAGGGAGGAATATCGGCGTCAGAATGTGAGACGCAATTGCTGCCAGCTGGGGAAGGAATATCAGCTTCAGAATGTGAGACGCAATTGTTGCCAGCTGAGGGAGGAATATCGGCGTCAGAATGTGATACGCAATTGCTGCCAGCTGAGGAAGGAATATCGGCGTCAGAATGTGCAACGCGATTGCTGCCAGCTGAGAGAGGAATATCAGGGTCAGGAAGTGAGACGCAATTGCTTCCAGCTGAGGGAGGTTTATCGGCGTCAGAATGTGTGACGCAATTGCTGCCAGCTGAGGGAGGAATATCAGCTCCAGAATGTGTGAGGCAATTGCTGCCAGCTGAGGGAGGAATATCGGCGTCAGAATGTGTGACGCAATTGCTGCCAGCTGAGGGAGGAATATCGGCGTCAGAATGTGATACGCAATTGCTGCCAGCTGAGGAAGGAATATCGGCGTCGGAATGTGCAACGCGATTGCTGCCAGCTGAGGTAGGAATATCGGTGTCAGAATGTGGGACGCAATTGCTGCCAGCTGAGGAAGGAATATCGGCGTCAGAATGTGATACGCAATTGCTGCCAGCTGAGGGAGGAATATCGGCGTCAGAATGTGCGACGCAATTGCTGCCAGCTGAGGGAGGAATATCGGCGTCAGAATGTGCGACGCAATTGCTGCCAGCTGAGGGAGGAATATCGGCGTCAGAATGTGCGACGCAATTGCTGCCAGCTGAGGGAGGAATATCGGCGTCAGAATGTGATACGCAATCGCTGCCAGCTGAGGGAGGAATATCGGCCTCAGAATGTTCAACGCAATTGCTGCCAGCTGAGGAAGGAATATCGGTGTCAGAATGTGCGATGCAATTGCTTCTAGCTGAGGGAGGAATATCGGCGTCAGAATGTGAGACGCAATTGCTTCTAGCTGAGGGACGAATATCGGCGTCAGAATGTGAGACGCGATTGCTGGCAGCTGAGGAAGAAATATCGGCGTCAGAATGTGAGACGCATTTGCTTCTGGCTGAGGGAGAGATATCAGCTTCAGAATGTGAGACGCAATTGCTGGCAGCTGCGGAAGAAATATCGGCGTCAGAATGTGAGACGCAATTGCCGCCAGCTGAGAGAGAAATATCGGCTCCAGGATGTGCGACGCAATTGCTGCCAGCTGAGGGAGAAATATCGGCGTCAGAATGTGCGACGCAATTGCTGCCAGCTGAGGAAGAAATATCGGCGTCAGAATGTGCGACGCAATTGCTGCCAGCTGAGGAAGGAATATCGGCGTCAGAATGTGATACGCGATTGCTTCTAGCTGAGGAAGAAATATCGGCTTCGGAATGTGAGACGTAATTGCTCCTAGCTGAGGGAGGAATATGGGCTCCAGAATGTGAGACGCAATTGCTTCTAGCTGAAGAAGAAATATCGGCTCCAGAATTTGCGATGCAATTGCATCTAGCTTGGGGAGAAATATCGACTTCAGAATGTGAGACGCAATTGCTGCCAGCTGAGGGAGGAATATCGGCTTCAGAATGTGAGACGCAATTGCTGCCAGCTGAGGAAGGAATATCGGCGTCAGAATGTGCAACGCGATTGCTGCCAGCTGAGAGAGGAATATCAGGGTCAGGAAGTGAGACGCAATTGCTTCTAGCTGAGGGAAGTTTATCGGCGTCAGAATGTGTGACACAATTGCTGCCAGCTGAGGCAGGAATATCGGCCTCAGAATGTGAGAAGCAATTGCTGCCAGCTGAGAGAGGAATATCGGCCCCAGAATGTTCAACGCGATTGCTGCCAGCTGAGGGACGAATATCGGCGTCAGAATGTGAGACGCGATTGCTTCTGGCTGAGGGAGAAATATCGGCTTCAGAATGTGAGACGCATTTGCTTCTAGCTGAGGGAGGAATATCGGCGTCAGAATGTGCGACGCAATTGCTTCTAGCTGAGGGAGAAATATCGGCGTTAGAATGTGCGACGCAATTGCTTCTAGCTGAGGGAGGAATATCGGCTTCAGAATGTGAGACGCAATTGCTGCCAGCTGAGGGAGGAATTTCGGCTTCAGAATGTGCGACGCAATTGCTGCCAGCTGAGGGAGAAATATCGACTTCAGAATGTGAGACGCGATTGCTGGCAGCTGAGGAAGGAATATCGGCGTCAGAATGTGAGACGCAATTGCTTCTGGCTGAGGGAGAAATATCAGCTTCAGAATGTGAGACGCAATTGCTGCCAGCTGAGGGAGAAATATCGGCTTCAGAATGTGCGACGCAATTGCTGCCAGCTGAGGGAGGAATATCGGCGTCAGAATGTAAGACGCAATTGCTGCCAGCTGAGGGAGAAATATCGGCTCCAGAATGTGAGACGCAATTGCTCCTGGCTGAGGGAGAAATATCGGCTTCAGAATGTGAGACGCATTTGCTTCTAGCTGAGGGAGGAATATCGGCGTCAGAATGTGCGACGCAATTGCTTCTAGCTGAGGGAGAAATATCGGCGTTAGAATGTGCGACGCAATTGCTTCTAGCTGAGGGAGGAATATCGGCTTCAGAATGTGAGACGCAATTGCTGCCAGCTGAGGGAGGAATTTCGGCTTCAGAATGTGCGACGCAATTGCTGCCAGCTGAGGGAGAAATATCGACTTCAGAATGTGAGACGCAATTGCTGCCAGCTGAGGGAGGAATATCGGCTTCAGAATGTGCGACGCAATTGCTGCCAGCTGAGGGAGGAATATCGGCTTCAGAATGTGAGACGTAATTGCTGCCAGCTGAGGAAGGAATATCGGCGTCAGAATGTGAGACGCAATTGCTTCTAGCTGAGGGAGAAATATCGGCGTCAGAATGTGAGACGCAATTGCTGCCAGCTGAGGGAGGAATATCGGCGTCAGAATGTGCGACGCAATTGCTTCTAGCTGAGAAAGGAATATCGGCTTCAGAATGTGAGACGCAATTGCTGCCAGCTGAGGAAGGAATATCGGCTTCAGAATGTGCGACGCAATTGCTGCCAGCTGAGGCAGAAATATCGACTTCAGAATGTGAAACGCAATTGCTGCCAGCTGAAGGAGGAATATCGGCTTCAGAATGTGCGACGCAATTGCTGCCAGCTGAGGGAGAAAAATCGGCTCCAGAATGTGAAACGCAATTGCTTCTAGCTGAGGTAGGAATATCGGCGTCAGAATGTGCGACGCAATTGCTGCCAGCTGAGGGAGGAATATCGGCTCCAGAATGTGAGACGCGATTGCTTCTAGCTTGGGGAGGAATATCGGCGTCAGAATGTGCGATGCAATTGCTGCCAGCTGAGGGGGGAATATCAGCTCCAGAATGTGCGATGCAATTGCTGCCAGCTGAGGGGGGAATATCAGCTCCAGAATGTGAGACGCAATTGCTGCCAGCTGAGAGAGGAATATCGGTGTCAGAATGTGAGACGCAAATGCTTCTAGCTGAGGGAGGAATATTGGCTTCAGAATGTGCGACGCAATTGCTGCCAGCTGAGGGAGGAATATCGGCGTCAGAATGTGCGACGCAATTGCTGCCAGCTGAGGGAGGGATATCGGCTCCAGAATGTGAGACTCAATTGCTTCTAGCTGAGAGAGGAATATCGGCTTCAGAATGTGCAACGCAATTGCTGCCAGCTGAGGGGGGAATATCGGCGTCAGAATGTGCGATGCAATTGCTGCCAGCTGAGGGAGGAATATCAGCTCCAGAATGTGAGACGCAATTGCTGCCAGCTGAGAGAGGAATATCGGCTTCAGAAGTTGCGACGTAATTGCTGCCAGCTGAGGGAGGCATATCGGCGTCAGAATGTGAGACGCAATTGCTGCCAGCTGAGGGAGGAATATCAGCTCCAGAATGTGAGACGCAATTGCTGCCAGCTGAGAGAGGAATATCGGCTTCAGAAGTTGCGACGTAATTGCTGCCAGCTGAGGGAGGCATATCGGCGTCAGAATGTGAGACGCAATTGCTGCCAGCTGAGGGGGGAATATCGGCTTCAGAATGTGAGACGCAATTGCTGCCAGCTGAGGGAGGAATGTCGGCGTCAGAATGTGAGACGCGATTGCTTCTAGCTGAGGGAGGAATATAAGCTTCAGAATGTGCGACGCAATTGCTTCTAGCTGAGGGAGGAATATCGGCGTCAGAATGTGAGACGCAATTGCTTCTAGCTGAAGGAGAAATATCGGCTCCAGAATGTGAGACGCGATTGCTTCCAGCTTGGGGAGGAATATCGGCGTCAGAATGTGAGACGCAATCGCTGCCAGCTGAGGGAGGAATATCGGCTTCAGAATGTGCGACGCAATTGCTGCCAGCTGAGGGAGGAATGTCGGCGTCAGAATGTGAGACGCGATTGCTTCTAGCTGAGGAAGGAATATAAGCTTCAGAATGTGCGACGCAATTGCTTCTAGCTGAGGGAGGAATATCGGCGTCAGAATGTGAGACGCAATTGCTTCTAGCTGAGGGAGAAATATCGGCTCCAGAATGTGAGACGCGATTGCTTCTAGCTTGGGGAGGAATATCGGCGTCAGAATGTGAGACGCAATCGCTGCCAGCTGAGGGAGGAATATCGGCTTCAGAATGTGCGACGCAATTGCTGCCAGCTGAGGAAGGAATATCGGCTTCAGAATGTGCGACGTAATTGTTGCCAGCTGAGGAAGGAATATCGGCGTCAGAATGTGAGACGCAATTGCTTCTAGCTGAGGGAAAAATATCGGCTCCAGAATGTGAGACGCTATTGCTTCTAGCTTGGGGAGGAATATCGGCGTCAGAATGTGAGACGCAATCGCTGCCAGCTGAGGGAGGAATATCGGTGTCAGAATGTGAGACGCAATTGCTGCCAGCTGAGAAAAGAATATCGGCGTCAGAATGTGAGACGCAATTGCTTCCAGCTGAGGGAGGAATATCGGCGTCAGAATGTGCGACGCAATTGCTTCTAGCTGAGGGAGAAATATCGGCTTCAGAATGTGCGACGCAATTGCTGCCAGCTGAGGGAGAAATATCGACTTCAGAATGTGAGACGCGATTGCTGCCAGCTGAGGGAGGAATATCGGCTTCAGAATGTGCGACGCAATTGCTGCCAGCTGAGGGAGGAATATCGGCTTCAGAATGTGCGACGTAATTGCTGCGAGCTGAGGAAGGAATATCGGCGTCAGAATGTGAGACGCAATTGCTTCTAGCTGAGGGAGAAATATCGGCTCCAGAATGTGAGACGCGATTGCTCCTAGCTTGGGGAGGAATATCGGCGTCAGAATGTGAGACACAATCGCTGCCAGCTGAGGGAGGAATATCGGTGTCAGAATGTGAGACGCAATTGCTGCCAGCTGAGAGAGGAATATCGGCTTCAGAATGTGAGACGCAATTGCTGCCAGCTGAGGGAGGAATATCGGCTTCAGAATGTAAGACGCAATTGCTTCTAGCCTAAAAAGAAATATCGGTTCCAGAATGTGAGACGCAATTGCTTCTAGCTGAAGAAGAAATATCGGCTCCAGAATTTGCGATGCAATTGCTTCTAGCTTGGGGAGAAATATCGGCGTCAGGAAGTGAGACGCAATTGCTGCCAGCTGAGGGAGGAATATCGGCGTCAGAATGTGAGACGCAATTGCTGCCAGCTGAGGGAGAAATATCGGCTCCAGAATGTGAGACGCAATTGCTTCTAGCTTAAAAAGAAATATCGGCTCCAGAATGTGAGACGCAATTGCTTCTAGCTGAGGGAGAAATATCGGCTTCAGAATGTGAGACGCAATTGCTTCTAGCTTAAAAAGAATTATCTGCTTCGGAATGTGCGACGCAATTGCTTCTAGCTGAGGGAGAAATATCGGCTTCAGAATGTGAGACGCAATTGCTTCTAGCTGAGGGAGAAATATCGGCTCCAGAATGTGAGACGCAATTGCTGCCAGCTGAGGGAGAAATATCGGCTTCAGAATGTGAGACGCAATTGCTTCTAGCTTAAAAAGAAATATCGGCTCCAGAATGTGAGACGCAATTGCTTCTAGCTGAAGAAGAAATATCGGCTCCAGAATTTGCGATGCAAGTGCTTCTAGCTGAGGGAGGAATATCGGCGTCAGGAAGTGAGACGCAATTGCTGCCAGCTGAGGGAGGAATATCGGCGTCAGAATGTGAGACGCAATTGCTGCCAGCTGAGGGAGAAATATCGGCTCAAGAATGTGAGACGCAATTGCTTCTGGCTGAGGGAGGAATATCAGCTTCAGAATGTGCGACGCAATTGCTTCTAGCTGAGGAAGGAATATCAGCTTCAGAATGTGAGACGCAATTGCTTCTAGCTGAGGGAGGAATATCGGCGTCAGAATGTGAGACGCAATTGCTTCTGGCTGAGGGAGGAATATCGGCGTCAGAATGTGAGACGCAATTGCTTCTAGCTGAGTGAGGAATATCGGCGTCAGAATGTGAGACGCAATTGCTTCTGGCTGAGGGAGGAATATCGGCGTCAGAATGTGAGACGCAAATGCTTCTAGCTGAGGGAGGAATATCGGCGTCAGAATGTGAGACGCAATTGCTTCTGGCTGAGGGAGGAATATCAGCTTCAGAATGTGAGACGCAATTGCTGCCAGCTGAGGGAGGAATATCGGCGTCAGAATGTGAGACGCAATTGCTGCCAGCTGAGGGAGGAATATCGGCGTCAGAATGTGAGACGCAATTGCTGCCAGCTGAGGGAGGATTATCGGCGTCAGAATGTGTGACGCAATTGCTGCCAGCTGAGGGAGGAATATCGGCGTCAGAATGTGATACGCAATCGCTGCCAGCTGAGGGAGGAATATCGGCGTCAGAATGTGATACGCGATTGCTTCTAGCTGAGGGAGGAATATCGGCGTCAGAATGTGAGACGCAATTGCTGCCAGCTGAGGGAGGATTATCGGCGTCAGAATGTGTGACGCAATTGCTGCCAGCTGAGGGAGGAATATCGGCGTCAGAATGTGATACGCAATCGCTGCCAGCTGAGGGAGGAATATCAGCTTCAGAATGTGAGACGCAATTGCTGCCAGCTGAGGGAGGAATATCGGCGTCAGAATGTGAGACGCAATTGCTTCTGGCTGAGGGAGAGATATCAGCTTCAGAATGTGAGACGCAATTGCTGGCAGCTGGGGAAGAAATATCGGCGTCAGAATGTGAGACGCAATTGCCGCCAGCTGAGAGAGAAATATCGGCTCAAGGATGTGCGACGCAATCGCTGCCAGCTGAGGGAGAAATATCGGCGTCAGAATGTGCGACGCAATTGTTGCCAGCTGAGGGAGAAATATCGGCGTCAGAATGTGCGACGCAATTGCTGCCAGCTGAGGAAGGAATATCGGCGTCAGAATGTGATACGCGATTGCTTCTAGCTGAGGAAGAAATATCGGCTTCGGAATGTGAGACGCAATTGCTTCTAGCTGAGGGAGGAATATGGGCTCTAGAATGTGAGACGCAATTGCTTCTAGCTGAAGAAGAAATATCGGCTCCAGAATTTGCGATGCAATTGCATCTAGCTTGGGGAGAAATATCGACTTCAGAATGTGAGACGCAATTGCTGCCAGCTGAGGGAGGAATATCGGCTTCAGAATGTGAGACGCAATTGCTGCCAGCTGAGGAAGGAATATCGGCGTCAGAATGTGCAACGCGATTGCTGCCAGCTGAGGGAGGAATATCAGGGTCAGGAAGTGAGACGCAATTGCTTCTAGCTGAGGGAGGTTTATCGGCGTCAGAATGTGTGACACAATTGCTGCCAGCTGAGGGAGGAATATCGGCGTCTGAATGTGATACGCAATCGCTGCCAGCTGAGAGAGGAATATCGGCCTCAGAATGTTCAACGCGATTGCTGCCAGCTGAGGGAGGAATATCGGCTTCAGAATGTGAGACGCAATTGCTGCCAGCTGAGGAAGGAATATCGGCTTCAGAATGTGAGACGCAATTGCTGCCAGCTGAGGAAGGAATATCGGCGTCAGAATGTGCGACGCAATTGCTGCCAGCTGAGGGAGGAATATCGGCGTCAGAATGTAAGACGCAATTGCTGCCAGCTGAGGGAGAAATATCGGCTCCAGAATGTGAGACGCAATTGCTCCTGGCTGAGGGAGAAATATCGGCTTCAGAATGTGAGACGCAATTGCTTCTAGCTGAGGGAGGAATATCGGCGTCAGAATGTGCGACGCAATTGCTTCTAGCTGAGGGAGAAATATCGGCGTTAGAATGTGCGACGCAATTGCTTCTAGCTGAGGGAGGAATATCGGCTTCAGAATGTGAGACGCAATTGCTGCCAGCTGAGGGAGGAATATCGGCTTCAGAATGTGCGACGCAATTGCTGCCAGCTGAGGGAGAAATATCGACTTCAGAATGTGAGACGCAATTGCTGCCAGCTGAGGGAGGAATATCGGCTTCAGAATGTGCGACGCAATTGCTGCCAGCTGAGGGAGGAATATCGGCTTCAGAATGTGAGACGTAATTGCTGCCAGCTGAGGAAGGAATATCGGCGTCAGAATGTGAGACGCAATTGCTTCTAGCTGAGGGAGAAATATCGGCGTCAGAATGTGAGACGCAATTGCTGCCAGCTGAGGGAGGAATATCGGCGTCAGAATGTGCGACGCAATTGCTTCTAGCCGAGAGAGGAATATCGGCTTCAGAATGTGAGACGCAATTGCTGCCAGCTGAGTAAGGAATATCGGCTTCAGAATGTGCGACGCAATTGCTGCCAGCTGAGGCAGAAATATCGACTTCAGAATGTGAGACGCAATTGCTGCCAGCTGAGGGAGGAATATCAGCTTCAGAATGTGCGACGCAATTGCTGCCAGCTGAGGGAGAAAAATCGGCTCCAGAATGTGAAACGCAATTGCTTCTAGCTGAGGTAGAAATATCGGCGTCAGAATGTGCGACGCAATTGCTGCCAGCTGAGGGAGGAATATCGGCTCCAGAATGTGAGACGCGATTGCTTCTAGCTTGGGGAGGAATATCGGCGTCAGAATGTGCGATGCAATTGCTGCCAGCTGAGGGGGGAATATCAGCTCCAGAATGTGAGACGCAATTGCTGCCAGCTGCGGGAGGAATATCAGCTCCAGAATGTGAGACGCAATTGCTGCCAGCTGAGAGAGGAATATCGGTGTCAGAATGTGAGACGCAAATGCTTCTAGCTGAGGGAGGAATATCGGCTTCAGAATGTGCGACGCAATTGCTGCCAGCTGAGGGAGGAATATCGGCGTCAGAATGTGCGACGCAATTGCTGCCAGCTGAGGGAGGAATATCGGCTCCAGAATGTGAGACGCAATTGCTTCTAGCTGAGAGAGGAATATCGGCTTCAGAATGTGCAACGCAATTGCTGCCAGCTGAGGGGGGAATATCGGCGTCAGAATGTGCGATGCAATTGCTGCCAGCTGAGGGAGGAATATCGGCTTCAGAATGTGCGACGTAATTGCTGCCAGCTGAGGAAGGAATATCGGCGTCAGAATGTGAGACGCAATTGCTTCTAGCTGAGGGAGAAATATCGGCTCCAGAATGTGAGACGCTATTGCTTCTAGCTTGGGGAGGAATATCGGCGTCAGAATGTGAGACGCAATCGCTGCCAGCTGAGGGAGGAATATCGGTGTCAGAATGTGAGACGCAATTGCTGCCAGCTGAGAAAAGAATATCGGCGTCAGAATGTGAGACGCAATTGCTTCCAGCTGAGGGAGGAATATCGGCGTCAGAATGTGCGACGCAATTGCTTCTAGCTGAGGGAGAAATATCGGCTTCAGAATGTGCGACGCAATTGCTGCCAGCTGAGGGAGAAATATCGACTTCAGAATGTGAGACGCGATTGCTGCCAGCTGAGGGAGGAATATCGGCTTCAGAATGTGCGACGCAATTGCTGCCAGCTGAGGGAGGAATATCGGCTTCAGAATGTGCGACGTAATTGCTGCCAGCTGAGGAAGGAATATCGGCGTCAGAATGTGAGACGCAATTGCTTCTAGCTGAGGGAGAAATATCGTCTCCAGAATGTGAGACGCGATTGCTCCTAGCTTGGGGAGGAATATCGGCGTCAGAATGTGAGACACAATCGCTGCCAGCTGAGGGAGGAATATCGGTGTCAGAATGTGAGACGCAATTGCTGCCAGCTGAGAGAGGAATATCGGCTTCAGAATGTGAGACGCAATTGCTGCCAGCTGAGGGAGGAATATCGGCTTCAGAATGTAAGACGCAATTGCTTCTAGCCTAAAAAGAAATATCGGTTCCAGAATGTGAGACGCAATTGCTTCTAGCTGAAGAAGGAATATCGGCTCCAGAATTTGCGATGCAATTGCTTCTAGCTTGGGGAGAAATATCGGCGTCAGGAAGTGAGACGCAATTGCTGCCAGCTGAGGGAGGAATATCGGCGTCAGAATGTGAGACGCAATTGCTGCCAGCTGAGGGAGAAATATCGGCTCCAGAATGTGAGACGCAATTGCTTCTAGCTTAAAAAGAAATATCGGCTCCAGAATGTGAGACGCAATTGCTTCTAGCTGAGGGAGAAATATCGGCTTCAGAATGTGAGACGCAATTGCTTCTAGCTTAAAAAGAATTATCGGCTTCGGAATGTGCGACGCAATTGCTTCTAGCTGAGGGAGAAATATCGGCTTCAGAATGTGAGACGCAATTGCTTCTAGCTGAGGGAGAAATATCGGCTCCAGAATGTGAGACGCAATTGCTGCCAGCTGAGGGAGAAATATCGGCTTCAGAATGTGAGACGCAATTGCTTCTAGCTTAAAAAGAAATATCGGCTCCAGAATGTGAGACGCAACTGCTTCTAGCTGAAGAAGAAATATCGGCTCCAGGATTTGCGATGCAAGTGCTTCTAGCTGAGGGAGGAATATCGGCGTCAGGAAGTGAGACGCAATTGCTGCCAGCTGAGGGAGGAATATCGGCGTCAGAATGTGAGACGCAATTGCTGCCAGCTGAGGGAGAAATATCGGCTCAAGAATGTGAGACGCATTTGCTTCTGGCTGAGGGAGGAATATCAGCTTCAGAATGTGCGACGCAATTGCTTCTAGCTGAGGAAGGAATATCAGCTTCAGAATGTGAGACGCAATTGCTTCTAGCTGAGGGAGGAATATCGGCGTCAGAATGTGAGACGCAATTGCTTCTGGCTGAGGGAGGAATATCGGCGTCAGAATGTGAGACGCAATTGCTTCTAGCTGAGTGAGGAATATCGGCATCAGAATGTGAGACGCAATTGCTTCTGGCTGAGGGAGGAATATCGGCGTCAGAATGTGAGACGCAAATGCTACTAACAGAGGGAGGAATATCGGCGTCAGAATGTGAGACGCAATTGCTTCTGGCTGAGGGAGGAATATCAGCTTCAGAATGTGAGACGCAATTGCTGCCAGCTGAGGGAGGAATATCGGCGTCAGAATGTGAGACGCAATTGCTGCCAGCTGAGGGAGGAATATCGGCGTCAGAATGTGAGACGCAATTGCTGCCAGCTGAGGGAGAAATATCGGCGTCAGAATGTGCGACGCAATTGCTTCTAGCTGAGGAAGGAATATCGGCTTCAGAATGTGAGACGCAATTGCTTCTAGCTGAGGGAGGAATATCGGCGTCAGAATGTGAGACGCAATTGCTGCCAGCTGAGGGAGGAATATGAGCTTCAGAATGTGAGACGCAATTGCTTCTAGCTGAGGGAGGAATATCGGCGTCAGAATGTGAGACGCGATTGCTTCTAGCTGAGGGAGGAATATCGGCGTGAGAATGTGGGACGCAATTGCTGCCAGCTGAGAGAGAAATATCGGCTCCAGAATGTGAGACGCAATTGCTTCTGGCTGAGGGAGGAATATCGGCGTTAGAATGTGAGACGCAATTGCTTCTAGCTGAGGGAGGAATATCGGCTTCAGAATGTGAGACGCAATTGCTGCCAGCTGAGGGAGGAATATCAGCTTCAGAATGTGCGACGCAATTGCTGCCAGCTGAGGAAGGAATATCAGCTTCAGAATGTGAGACGCAATTGCTTCTAGCTGAGGGAGGAATATCAGCTTCAGAATGTGAGACGCAATTGCTGCCAGCTGAGGGAGGAATATCGGCTTCAGAATGTGAGACGCAATTGCTTCTAGCTGAGGGAGGAATATCGGCGTCAGAATGTGAGACGCGATTGCTGACAGCTGAGGGAGGAATATCAGCTTCAGAATGTGAGACGCAATTGCTGCCAGCTGAGAGAGGAATATCGGCGTCAGAATGTGTGACGCAATTGCTTCTAGCTGAGGGAGGAATATCGGCGTCAGAATGTGCGACGCAATTGCTGCCAGCTGAGGGAGAAATATCGACTCCAGGATGTGCGACGCAATTGCTTCTAGCTGAGGGAGAAATATCGGCGTCAGAATGTGCGACGCAATTGCTTCTAGCTGAGGGAGGAATATCGGCTCCAGAATGTGCGACGCAATTGCTTCTAGCTGAGGCAGGAATATCGGCTCCAGAATGTGAGACGCAATTGCTTCTAGCTGAGGAAGGAATATCAGCTTCAGAATGTGAGACGCAATTGCTGCCAGCTGAGGGAGGAATATCAGCTTCAGAATGTGAGATGCAATTGCTTCTAGCTGAAGGAGGAATATCAGCTTCGGAATGTGCGACGCAATTGCTGCCCGCTGAGGAAGGAATATCGGCTTCAGAATGTGAGACGCAATTGCTCCTAGCTGAGGGAGGAATATCGGCTCCAGAATGTGCGACGTAATTGCTGACAGCTGAGGGAGGAATATCGGCTTCAGAATGTGCGACGCAATTGCTTCTAGCTGAGGGAGGAATATCAGCTCCAGAATGTGAGACGCAATTGCTTCTAGCTGAGGGAGGAATATTAGCGTCAGAATGTGCGACGCAATTGCTTATGGCTGAGGGAGGAATATCAGCTTCAGAATGTGAGACGCAATTGCTTCTAGCTGAGGGAGGAATATCGGCTCCAGAATGTGAGACGCAATTGCTTATAGCTGAGGGATGAATATCGGTGTCAGGATGTGAGACGCAATTGCTGCCAGCTGAGGGAGGAATATCAGCGTCAGAATGTGCGACGCAATTGCTTCTAGCTGAGGGAGGAATATCAGCGTCAGAATGTGCGACGCAATTGCTTCTGGCTGAGGGAGGAATATCAGCGTCAGAATGTGCGACGCAATTGCTTCTGGCTGAGGGAGGAATATCAGCTTCAGAATGTGAGACGCAATTGCTTCTAGCTGAGGGAGGAATATCGGCGTCAGAATGTGAGACGCGATTGCTTCTAGCTGAGGGAGAAATATCGGCTCCAGAATGTGAGACGCAATTGCTTCTAGCTGAGGGATGAATATCGGTGTCAGAATGTGAGACGCAATTGCTGCCAGCTGAGGAAGGAATATCAGCGTCAGAATGTGCGACGCAATTGCTGCCAGCTGAGGGAGGAATATCAGCTTCAGAATGTGAGACGCAATTGCTTCTAGCTGAGGAAGGAATATCGGCGTGAGAATGTGGGACGCGATTGCTGCCAGCTGAGGGAGAAATATCGGCTCCAGAATGTGAGACGCAATTGCTTCTGGCTGAGGGAGGAATATCAGCTTCAGAATGTGAGACGCAATTGCTTCTCGCTGAGGGAGGAATATCGGCGTCAGAATGTGCGACGCAATTGCTGCCAGCTGAGGGAGAAATATCGACTTCAGAATGTGCGACGCAATTGCTTCTAGCTGAGGGAGAAATATCGGCGTCAGAATGTGAGACGCAATTGCTTCTAGCTGAGGGAGGAATATCGGCGTCAGGAAGTGAGACGCCATTGCTTCTAGCTGAGGGAGAAATATCGACTTCAGAATGTGAGACGCGATTGCTGCCAGCTGAGCGAGGAATATCAGCTTCAGAATGTGAGACGCAATTGCTGCCAGCTGAGGGAGGAATATCAGCTTCAGAATGTGAGATGCAATTGCTTCTGGCTGTGGGAGGAATATCAGCTTCAGAATGTGAGACGCAATTGCTTCTAGCTGAGGGAGGAATATCGGCGTCAGAATGTGCGACGCAATTGCTGCCAGCTGAGGGAGGAATATCAGCTTCAGAATGTGAGACGCGATTGCTTCTAGCTGAGGGAGAAATATCGGCTCCAGAATGTGAGACGCAATTGCTTCTAGCTGAGGGAGGAATATCAGCTTCAGAATGTGAGACGCGATTGCTTCTAGCTGAGGGAGAAATATCGGCTCCAGAATGTGAGACGCAATTGCTTCTAGCTGAGGGAGGAATAACAGCTTCAGAATGTGAGACGCAATTGCTTCTAGCTGAGGGAGGAATATCAGCTTCAGAATGTGAGACGCAATTGCTTCTAGCTGAGGGAGGAATAACAGCTTCAGAATGTGAGACGCAATTGCTTCTAGCTGAGGGAGGAATAACAGCTTCAGAATGTGAGACGCAATTGCTTCTAGCTGAGGGAGGAATAACAGCTTCAGAATGTGAGACGCAATTGCTTCTAGCTGAGGGAGGAATAACAGCTTCAGAATGTGAGACGCAATTGCTTCTACCTGAGGGAGGAATATCGGCTTCAGAATGTGAGACGCAATTGCTGCCAGCTGAGGGAGGAATATCGGCTTCAGAATGTGAGACGCGATTGCTGCCAGCTGAGGGAGGAATATCAGCTTCAGAATGTGAGACGCAATTGCTTCTAGCTGAGGGAGGAATATCGGCGTCAGAATGTGCGACGCAATTGCTTCTAGCTGAGAGAGGAATATCGGCTTCAGAATGTGCGACGCAACTGCTGCCAGCTGAGGGAGGAATATCGGCTTCAGAATGTGAGACGCGATTGCTTCTAGCTGAGTGAGAAATATCGGCTCCAGAATGTGAGACGCAATTGCTTCTAGCTGAGGGAGGAATATCAGCTCCAGAATGTGAGACGCAATTGCTTCTAGCTGAGGGAGGAATATCAGCTTCAGAATGTGAGACGCAATTGCTTTTAGCTGAGGGAGGAATATCGGCGTCAGAATGTGCGACGCAATTGCTTCTAGCTGAGAGAGGAATATCGGCTTCAGAATGTGCGACGCAATTGCTGCCAGCTGAGGGAGGAATATCGGCTTCAGAATGTGAGACGTAATTGCTTCTAGCTGGGGGAGAAATATCAGCTTCAGAATGTGCGACGCAATTGCCGCCAGCTGAGGGAGGAATATCGGCTTCAGAATGTGAGACGCAATTGCTTCTAGCTGAGGGAGGAATATCGGCTTCAGAATGTGAGACGCAATTGCTTCTAGCTGAGGGAGAAATATCGGCGTCAGAATGTGCGACGCAATTGCTTCTAGCTGAGGGAGAAATATCGGCCTCAGAATGTGCGACGGAATTGCTTCTAGCTGAGGGAGAAATATCGGCGTCAGAATGTGCGACGCAATTGCTTCTAGCTGAGGGAGAAATATCGGCTTCAGAATGTGAGACGCAATTGCTTCTAGCTGAGGGAGAAATATCGGCTTCAGAATGTGAGACGCAATTGCTTCTAGCTGAGGGAGGAATATCGGCTTCAGAATGTGAGACGCAATTGCTTCTAGCTGAGGGAGAAATATCGGCGTCAGAATGTGCGACGCAATTGCTTCTAGCTGAGGGAGAATTATCGGCGTCAGAATGTGCGACGGAATTGCTTCTAGCTGAGGGAGAAATATCGGCGTCAGAATGTGCGACGGAATTGCTTCTAGCTGAGGGAGAAATATCGGCGTCAGAATGTGCGACGCAATTGCTTCTAGCTGAGGGAGGAATATCGGCTTCAGAATGTGAGACGCAATTGCTTCTAGCTGAGGGAGAAATATCGGCGTCAGAATGTGCGACGCAATTGCTTCTAGCTGAGGGAGAAATATCGGCGTCAGAATGTGCGACGGAATTGCTTCTAGCTGAGGGAGGAATATAGGCGTCAGAATGTGCGACGGAATTGCTTCTAGCTGAGGGAGAAATATCGGCGTCAGAATTTGCGACGCAATTGCTTCTAGCTGAGGGAGAAATATCGGCTTCAGAATGTGAGACGCAATTGCTTCTGGCTGAGGGAGAAATATCGGCGTTAGAATTTGCGATGCAATTGCTTCTAGCTGAGGAAGGAATATCGGTGTCAGAATGAGAGACGCAATTGCTGCCAGCTGAGGGAGGAATATCGGCCCCAGAATGTGAGACGCAATTGCTTCTGGCTGGGGAAGAAATATTGGCTTCAGAATGTGAGACGCAATTGCTTCCAGCTGAGGGAGAAATATCGGCTCCAGAATGTGCGACGCAATTGCTTCTAGCTGAGGGAGAAATATCGGCTCCAGAATGTGAGACGCAATTGCTGCCAGCTGAGGGAGGAATGTCGGTGTCAGAATGTGAGACGCAATTGCTTCTAGCTGAAGAAGAAATATCGGCTCCAGAATTTGCGATGCAATTGCTTCTAGCTGAGGGAGAAATATCGGCGTCAGAATGTGAGACGCAATTGCTGCCAGCTGAGGGAGGAATATCGGCTCCAGAATGTGAGACGCAATTGCTGCCAGCTGAGGGAGAAATATCGGCTCCAGAATGTGCGACGCAATTGCTTCTAGCTGAGGGAGAAATATCGGCTTCAGAATGTGAGACGCAATTGCTGCCAGCTGAGGGAGAATTATCGGCGTCAGAATGTGCGACGCAATTGCTGCCAGCTGAGGGAGGAATATCGGCGTCATGAAGTGAGACGCAATTGCTGCCAGCTGAGGTAGAAATATCGGCTTCAGAATGTGAGACGCAATTGCTTCTAGCTGAAGAAGGAATATCGGCTCCAGAATTTGCGATGCAATTGCTTCTAGCTTGGGGAGAAATATCGGCGTCATGAAGTGAGACGCAATTGCTGCCAGCTGAGGGAGGAATATCGGCTTCAGAATGTGAGACGCAATTGCTGCCAGCTGAGGGAGAAATATCGGCTTCAGAATGTGAGACGCAATTGCTTCTAGCTGAAGAAGAAATATCGGCTCCAGAATTTGCGATGCAATTGCTTCTAGTTCGGGGAGAAATATCGGCGTCATGAAGTGAGACGCAATTGCTGCCAGCTGAGGGAGAATTATCGGCTTCAGAATGTGAGACGCAATTGCTTCTGGCTGAGGGAGGAATATCGGCGTTAGAATTTGCGATGCAATTGCTTCTAGCTGAGGGAGGAATATCGGCGTGAGAATGTGAGACGCAATTGCTTCTAGCTGAGGGAGGAATATCGGCTTCAGAATGTGAGACGCAATTGCTGCCAGCTGAGGGAGAAATATCGGCGTCAGAATGTGCGACGCAATTGCTGCCAGCTGAGGGAGGAATATCGGCGTCAGAATGTGAGACGCAATTGCTTCTAGCTGGGGAGAAATATCGGCGTCAGAATGTGCGACGCAATTGCTGGCAGCTGAGGAAGAAATATCGGCGTCAGAATGTGAGACGCAATTGCCGCCAGCTGAGAGAGAAATATCGGCTCCAGAATGTGCGACGCAATTGCTGCCAGCTGAGGGAGAAATATCGGCGTCAGAATGTGCGACGCAATTGCTGCCAGCTGAGGAAGAAATATCGGCGTCAGAATGTGCGACGCAATTGCTGCCAGCTGAGGGAGGAATATCGGCGTCAGAATGTGAGACGCAATTGCTTCTAGCTGAGGAAGAAATATCGGCTCCGGAATGTGAGACGCAATTGCTTCTAGCTGAGGGAGGAATATGGGCTTCAGAATGTGAGACGCAATTGCTTCTAGCTGGGGGAGAAATATCGGCTCCAGAATGTGAGACGCAATTGCTTCTAGCTGAAGAAGAAATATCGTCTCCAGAATTTGCGATGCAATTGCTTCTAGCTTGGGGAGAAATATCGGCGTCATGAAGTGAGACGCAATTGCTGCCAGCTGAGGGAGGAATATCGGCGTCAGAATGTGAGACGCAATTGCTGCCAGCTGAGGGAGAAATATCGGCTCCAGAATGTGAGACGCAATTGCTTCTGGCTGAGGGAGAAATATCGGCTTCAGAATGTGAGACGCAATTGCTTCTAGCTGAGGGAGGAATATCGGCTACAGAATGTGAGACGCAATTGCTTCTAGCTGAGGACGAAATATCGGCTCCGGAATGTGAGACGCAATTGCTTCCAGCTGAGGGAGGAATATGGGCTTCAGAATGTGAGACGCAATTGCTTCTAGCTGAGGGAGAAATATCGGCTCCAGAATGTGAGACGCGATTGCTTCTAGCTGAAGAAGAAATATAGTCTCCAGAATTTGCGATGCAATTGCTTCTAGCTTGGGGAGAAATATCGGCGTCATGAAGTGAGACGCAATTGCTGCCAGCTGAGGTAGGAATATCGGCGTCAGAATGTGCGACGCAATTGCTGCCAGCTGAGGGAGAAACATCGACTTCAGAATGTGCGACGCAATTGCTTCTAGCTGAGGGAGAAATATCGGCTCCAGAATGTGAGACGCAATTGCTTCTAGCTGAGGGAGAAATATCGGCGTCAGAATGTGCGACGCAATTGCTGCCAGCTGAGGGAGGAATATCGGCGTCAGAATGTGCGACGCAATTGCTGCCAGCTGAGGGAGAAACATCGACTTCAGAATGTGCGACGCAATTGCTTCTAGCTGAGGGAGAAATATCGGCGTCAGAATGTGCGACGCAATTGCTTCTAGCTGAGGGAGGAATATCGGCTTCAGAATGTGAGACGCAATTGCTGCCAGCTGAGGGAGAAATATCGGCTCCAGAATGTGAGACGCAATTGCTGCCAGCTGAGGGAGAAATATCGGTGTCAGAATGTGAGACGCAATTGCTTCTAGCTTAAAAAGAAATATCGGCTCCAGAATGTGCGACGCAATTGCTTCTAGCTGAGGGAGGAATATCGGCTTCAGAATGTGAGACGCAATTGCTGCCAGCTGAGGGAGAAATATCGGCTCCAGAATGTGAGACGCAATTGCTGCCAGCTGAGGTAGGAATATCGGCGTCAGAATGTGCGACGCAATTGCTGCCAGCTGAGGAAGAAACATCGACATCAGAATGTGCGACGCAATTGCTTCTAGCTGAGGGAGAAATATCGGCTCCAGAATGTGAGACGAAATTGCTGCCAGCTGAGGGGGGAATATCAGCTTCAGAATGTGAGACGCAATTGCTTCTAGCTGAGGGAGAAATATCGGCTCCAGAATATGAGACGCAATTGCTTCTAGCTGATGGAGGAATATCGGCGTCAGAATGTGCGACGCAATTGCTTCTAGCTGAGGGAGGAATATCGGCGTCAGAATGTGCGACGCAATTGCTGCCAGCTGAGGGAGAAATATCGACTTCAGAATATGCGACGCAATTGCTTCTAGCTGAGGGAGAAATATCGGCGTCAGAATGTGCGACGCAATTCCTTCTAGCTGAGGGAGGAATATCGGCTCCAGAATGTGCGACGCAATTGCTTCTAGCTGAGGGAGGAATATCGGCTTCAGAATGTGAGACGCAATTGCTTCTAGCTGAGGAAGGAATATCAGCTTCAGAATGTGAGACGCAATTGCCGCCAGCTGAGGGAGGAATATCAGCTTCAGAATGTGAGATGCAATTGCTTCTAGCTGGAGGAGGAATATCAGCTTCAGAATGTGCGACGCAATTGCTGCCAGCTGAGGGAGGAATATCGGCTTCAGAATGTGAGACGCAATTGCTCCTAGCTGAGGGAGGAATATCGGCGTCAGAATGTGAGACGCGATTGCTTCTAGCTGAGGGAGAAATATCGGCTCCAGAATGTGAGACGCAATTGCTTCTAGCTGAGGGATGAATATCAGCTTCAGAATGTGAGACGCAATTGCTTCTAGCTGAGGGAGGAATATCGGCGTCAGAATGTGCGACGCAATTGCTGCCAGCTGAGGGAGAAATATCGACTTCAGAATGTGCGACGCAATTGCTTCTAGCTGAGGGAGAAATATTGGCGTCAGAATGTGAGACGCAATTGCTTCTAGCTGAGGGAGGAATATCGGCGTCAGAAAGTGAGACGCCATTGCTTCTAGCTGAGGGAGAAATATTGACTTCAGAATGTTAGACGCGATCGCTGCCAGCTGAGCGAGGAATATCAGCTTCAGAATGTGAGACGCAATTGCTGCCAGCTGAGGGAGGAATATCAGATTCGGAATGTGAGACGCAATTGCTTCTGGCTGAGGGAGGAATATCAGCTTCAGAATGTGAGACGCAATTGCTTCTAGCTGAGGGAGGAATATCGGCGTCAGAATGTGAGACGCAATTGCTTCTAGCTGAGGGAGAAATATCGGCTCCAGAATGTGAGACGCAATTGCTTCTAGCTGAGGGAGGAATATCAGCTTCAGAATGTGAGACGCAATTGCTTCTAGCTGAGGAAGGAATATCGGCGTCAGAATGTGCGAAGCAATTGCTGCCAGCTGAGGGAGGAATATCAGCTTCAGAATGTGAGACGCGATTGCTTCTAGCTGAGGGAGAAATATCGGCTCCAGAATGTGAGACGCAATTGCTTCTAGCTGAGGAAGGAATATCAGCTTCAGAATGTGAGACGCGATTGCTTCTAGCTGAGGGAGAAATATCGGCTCCAGAATGTGAGACGCAATTGCTTCTAGCTGAGGGAGGAATATCGGCGTCAGAATGTGCGACGCAATTGCTTCTAGCTGAGAGGGGAATATCGGCTTCAGAATGTGCGACGCAATTGCTGCCAGCTGAGGGAGGAATATCGGCTTCAGAATTCGAGACGTAATCGCTTCTAGCTGGGGGAGAAATATCAGCTTCAGAATGTGCGACGCAATTGCTGCCAGCTGAGGGAGGAATATCGGCTTCAGAATGTGAGACGCAATTGCTTCTAGCTGAGGGAGGAATATCGGCTCCAGAATGTGAGACGCAATTGCTTCTAGCTGAGGGAGAAATATCGGCGTCAGAATGTGCGACGCAATTGCTTCTAGCTGAGGGAGAAATATCGGCGTCAGAATGTGCGACGGAATTGCTTCTAGCTGAGGGAGAAATATCGGCGTCAGAATGTGCGACGCAATTGCTTCTAGCTGAGGGAGAAATATCGGATTCAGAATGTGAGACGCAATTGCTTCTAGCTGAGGGAGAAATATCGGCATCAGAATGTGAGACGCAATTGCTTCTAGCTGAGGGAGGAATATCGGCTTCAGAATGTGAGACGCAATTGCTTCTAGCTGAGGGAGAAATATCGGCTTCAGAATGTGCGACGCAATTGCTTCTAGCTGAGGGAGAAATATCGGCGTCAGAATGTGCGACGGAATTGCTTCTAGCTGAGGGAGAAATATCGGCGTCAGAATGTGCGACGGAATTGCTTCTAGCTGAGGGCGAAATATCGGCGTCAGAATGTGCGACGCAATTGCTTCTAGCTGAGGGAGGAATATCGGCTTCAGAATGTGAGACGCAATTGCTTCTAGCTGAGGGAGAAATATCGGCGTCAGAATGTGCGACGCAATTGCTTCTAGCTGAGGGAGAAATATCGGCGTCAGAATGTGCGACGGAATTGCTTCTAGCTGAGGGAGAAATATAGGCGTCAGAATGTGCGACGGAATTGCTTCTAGCTGAGGGAGAAATATCGGCGTCAGAATGTGCGACGCAATTGCTTCTAGCTGAGGGAGAAATATCGGCTTCAGAATGTGAGACGCAATTGCTTCTGGCTGAGGGAGAAATATCGGCGTTAGAATTTGCGATGCAATTGCTTCTAGCTGAGGAAGGAATATCGGCGTCAGAATGTGAGACGCAATTGCTGCCAGCTGAGGGAGGAATATCGGCCCCAGAATGTGAGACGCAATTGCTTCTGGCTGAGGAAGAAATATTGGCTTCAGAATGTGAGACGCAATTGCTTCCAGCTGAGGGAGAAATATCGGCTCCAGAATGTGCGACGCAATTGCTTCTAGCTGAGGGAGAAATATCGGCTCCAGAATGTGAGACGCAATTGCTTCTAGCTGAAGAAGAAATATCGGCTCCAGAATTTGCGATGCAATTGCTTCTAGCTGAGGGAGAAATATCGGCGTCAGAATGTGAGACGCAATTGCTGCCAGCTGAGGAAGGAATATCGGCTCCAGAATGTGAGACACAATTGCTTCTAGCTGAAGAAGAAATATCGGCTCAAGAATTTGCGATGCAATTGCTTCTAGCTGAGGAAGAATTATCGGCTTCAGAATGTGAGACGCAATTGCTTCTGGCTGAGGGAGGAATATCGGCGTTAGAATTTGCGATGCAATTGCTTCTAGCTGAGGGAGAAATATCGGCGTCAGAATGTGAGACGCAATTGCTTCTAGCTGAGGGAGGAATATCGGCTTCAGAATGTGAGACGCAATTGCTGCCAGCTGAGGGAGAAATATCGGCGTCAGAATGTGCGACGCAATTGCTGCCAGCTGAGGGAGGAATATCGGCGTCAGAATGTGAGACGCAATTGCTTCTAGCTGGGGAGAAATATCGGCGTCAGAATGTGCGACGCAATTGCTGGCAGCTGAGGAAGAAATATCGGCGTCAGAATGTGAGACGCAATTGCCGCCAGCTGAGAGAGAAATATCGGCTCCAGAATGTGCGACGCAATTGCTGCCAGCTGAGGGAGAAATATCGGCGTCAGAATGTGCGACGCAATTGCTGCCAGCTGAGGAAGGAATATCGGCGTCAGAATGTGAGACGCAATTGCTTCTAGCTGAGGAAGAAATATCGGCTCCGGAATGTGAGACGCAATTGCTTCTAGCTGAGGGAGGAATATGGGCTTCAGAATGTGAGACGCAATTGCTTCTAGCTGAGGGAGGAATATCGGCTCCAGAATGTGAGACGCAATTGCTTCTAGCTGAAGAAGAAATATCGTCTCCAGAATTTGCGATGCAATTGCTTCTAGCTTGGGGAGAAATATCGGCGTCATGAAGTGAGACGCAATTGCTGCCAGCTGAGGGAGGAATATCGGCGTCAGAATGTGAGACGCAATTGCTGCCAGCTGAGGGAGAAATATTGGCTCCAGAATGTGAGACGCAATTGCTTCTGGCTGAGGGAGAAATATCAGCTTCAGAATGTGAGACGCAATTGCTTCTAGCTGAGGGAGGAATATCGGCTACAGAATGTGAGACGCAATTGCTTCTAGCTGAGGAAGAAATATCGGCTCCGGAATGTGAGACGCAATTGCTTCTAGAAGAGGGAGAAATATCGGCGTCAGAATGTGCGACGCAATTGCTGCCAGCTGAGGGAGGAATATCGGCGTCAGAATGTGCGACGCAATTGCTGCCAGCTGAGGGAGAAACATCGACTTCAGAATGTGCGACGTAATTGTTTCTAGCTGAGGGAGAAATATCGGCGTCATGAAGTGAGACGCAATTGCTGCCAGCTGAGGTAGGAATATCGGCGTCAGAATGTGCGACGCAATTGCTGCCAGCTGATGGAGAAACATCGACTTCAGAATGTGCGACGCAATTGCTTCTAGCTGAGGGAGAAATATCGGCTCCAGAATGTGAGACGCAATTGCTTCTAGAAGAGGGAGAAATATCGGCGTCAGAATGTGCGACGCAATTGCTGCCAGCTGAGGGAGGAATATCGGCGTCAGAATGTGCGACGCAATTGCTGCCAGCTGAGGGAGAAACATCGACTTCAGAATGTGCGACGCAATTGTTTCTAGCTGAGGGAGAAATATCGGCGTCAGAATGTGCGACGCAATTGCTTCTAGCTGAGGGAGGAATATCGGCTTCAGAATGTGAGACGCAATTGCTGCCAGCTGAGGGAGAAATATCGGCTCCAGAATGTGAGACGCAATTGCTGCCAGCTGAGGGAGGAATGTCGGTGTCAGAATGTGAGACGCAATTGCTTCTAGCTTAAAAAGAAATATCGGCTCCAGAATGTGCGACGCAATTGCTTCTAGCTGAGAGAGGAATATCGGCTTCAGAATGTGAGACGCAATTGCTGCCAGCTGAGGGAGAAATATCGGCTCCAGAATGTGAGACGCAATTGCTGCCAGCTGAGGTAGAAATATCGGCGTTAGAATGTGCGACGCAATTGCTGCCAGCTGAGGGAGAAACATCGACTTCAGAATGTGCGACGCCATTGCTTCTAGCTGAGGGAGAAATATCGGCTCCAGGATGTGAGACGAAATTGCTGCCAGCTGAGGGGGGAATATCAGCTTCAGAATGTGAGACGCAATTGCTTCTAGCTGAGGGAGAAATATCGGCTCCGGAATATGAGACGCAATTGCTTCTAGCTGATGGAGGAATATCGGCTTCAGAATGTGCGACGCAATTGCTTCTAGCTGAGGGAGGAATATCGGCGTCATAATGTGCGACACAATTGCTTCTAGCTGAGGGAGAAATATCGGCTCCAGAATGTGAGACGCAATTGCTGCCAGCTGAGGGAGGAATATCAGCTTCAGAATGTGAGACGCAATTGCTTCTAGCTGAGGGAGAAACATCGGCGTCAGAATGTGAGACGCAATTGCTTCTAGCTGAGGGAGTAATATCGGCGTCAGAATGTGAGACGCAATTGCTTCTAGCTGGGGAGAAATATCGGCTCCAGAATGTGCGACGCAATTGCTTCTAGCTGAGGGAGAAATATCGGCTCCAGAATGTGAGACGCAATTGCTTCTAGCTGAGGGAGGAATATCGGCGTCAGAATGTGAGACGCAATTGCTTCTAGCTGAGGGAGGAATATCGGCTTCAGAATGTGAGACGCAATTGCTTCTAGCTGAGGGACGAATATCAGCTTCAGAATGTGAGACGCAATTGCTTCTGGCTGAGGGAGGAATATCAGCTTCAGAATGTGAGACGCAATTGCTTCTAGCTGAGGGAGGAATATCGGCGTCAGAATGTGAGACGCGATTGCTTCTAGCTGAGGGAGAAATATCGGCGTCAGAATGTGCGACGCAATTGCTGCCAGCTGAGGGAGGAATATCGGCGTCAGAATGTGCGACGCAATTGCTCCTAGCTGAGGGAGAAATATCGGCTCCAGAATGTGAGACGCAATTGCTTCTGGCTGAGGGAGGAATATCAGCTTCAGAATGTGAGACGCAATTGCTTCTAGCTGAGGGAGGAATATCGGCGTCAGAATGTGAGACGCAATTGCTTCTAGCTGAGGGAGGAATATCGGCGTCAGAATGTGCGACGCAATTGCTGCCAGCTGAGGGAGAAATATCGACTTCAGAATGTGCGACGCAATTGCTGCCAGCTGAGGGAGGAATATCAGCTCCAGAATGTGAGACGCAATTGCTGCCAGCTAAGGGAGGAATATCAGCTTCAGAATGTGAGACGCAATTGCTTCTGGCTGAGGGAGGAATATCAGCTTCAGAATGTGAGACGCAATTGCTTCTAGCTGAGGGAGGAATATCGGCGTCAGAATGTGAGACGCAATTGCTCCCAACTGAAAGAGAAATATCGGCGTCAGAATGTGAGACGCAATTGCTGCCAGCTGATGGAGGAATATCGACTTCAGAATGTGAGACGCAATTGCTGCCAGCTGTGGGAGGAATATCGGCGTCAGAATATGAGACGCAATTGCTTCTAGCTGAGGAAGAAATATCAACTTCAGAATGTGAGACGCAATTGCTGCCAGCTGAGGGAGGAATATCGACGTCAGAATTTGAAGCGCAATTGCTTCTAGCTGAGGGAGAAATATCGGCGTCAGAATGTGAGACGCAATTGCTTCTAGCTGAGGGAGAAATATCGGCTCCAGAATGTGAGACGCAATTGCTGCCAGCTGAGGGAGGAATATCAGCTTCAGAATGTGAGACGCAATTGCTTCTAGCTGAGGGAGGAATATCGGCGTGAGAATGTGGGACGCAATTGCTGCCAGCTGAGGGAGGAATATCAGCTTCAGAATGTGAGACGCAATTGCTTCTAGCTGAGGGAGGAATATCGGCGTCAGAATGTGAGACGCAATTGCTCCCAACCGAAAGAGAAATATCGGCGTCAGAATGTGAGACGCAATTGCTGCCAGCTGATGGAGGAATATCGACTTCAGAATGTGAGATGCAATTGCTGCCAGCTGTGGGAGGAATATCGGCGTCAGAATGTGAGACGCAATTGCTTCTAGCTGAGGGAGAAATATCAACTTCAGAATGTGAGACGCAATTGCTGCCAGCTGAGGGAGGAATATCGACGTCAGAATTTGAAGCGCAATTGCTTCTAGCTGAGGGAGGAATATCGGCGTCAGAATGTGAGACGCAATTGCTTCTAGCTGAGGGAGAAATATCGGCTCCAGAATGTGAGACGCAATTGCTGCCAGCTGAGGGAGGAATATCAGCTTCAGAATGTGAGACGCAATTGCTTCTAGCTGAGGGAGGAATATCGGCGTTAGAATGTGCGACGCAATTGCTGCCAGCTGAGGGAGAAAAATCGACTTCAGAATGTGCGACGCAATTGCTTCTAGCTGAGGGAGAAATATCGGCGTCAGAATGTGAGACGCAATTGCTTCTAGCTGAGGGAGGAATATCGGCGTCAGAAAGTGAGACGCCATTGCTTCTAGCTGAGGGAGAAATATCGACTTCAGAATGTGAGACGCGAATGCTGCCAGCTGAGCGAGGAATATCAGCTTCAGAATGTGAGACGCAATTGCTGCCAGCTGAAGGAGGAATATCAGATTCGGAATGTGAGACGCAATTGCTTCTGGCTGAGATGGGAATATCAGCTTCAGAATGTGAGACGCAATTGCTTCTAGCTGAGGGAGGAATATCGGCGTCAGAATGTGCGACGCAATTGCTGCCAGCTGAGGGAGAAATATCGACTTTAGAATGTGCGACGCAATTGCTTCTAGCTGAGGAAGGAATATCGGCGTCAGAATGTGAGACGCGATTGCTTTTAGCTGAGGGAGGAATATCGGCGTCAGAAAGTGAGACGCCATTGCTTCTAGCTGAGGGAGGAATATCGACTTCAGAATGTGAGACGCGATTGCTGCCAGCTGAGGGAGGAATATCAGCTTCAGAATGTGCGACGCAATTGCTGCCAGCTGAGGGAGGAATATCGGCTTCAGAATGTGAGACGCAATTGCTGCCAGCTTGGGGAGGAATATCGGCGTGAGAATGTGGGACGCAATTGCTGCCAGCTGAGGGAGGAATATCAGCTTCAGAATGTGAGACGCAATTGCTGCCAGCTGAGAGAGGAATATCGGCTTCAGAAGTTGCGACGCAATTGATGCCAGCTGAGGGAGGAATATCGGCTTCGGAATGTGAGACGCAATTGCTGCCAGCTTGGGGAGGAATATCGGCGTGAGAATGTGGGACGCAATTGCTGCCAGCTGAGGGAGGAATATCAGCTTCAGAATGTGAGACGCAATTGCTGCCAGCTGAGGGAGGAATATCAGCTTCAGAATGTGAGACGCAATTGCTTCTGGCTGAGAGAGGAATATCAGCTTCAGAATGTGAGACGCAATTGCTTCTAGCTGAGGGAGGAATATCGGCGTCAGAATGTGAGACGCGATTGCTTCTAGCTGAGGGAGAAATATCGGCTCCAGAATGTGAGACGCAATTGCTTCTGGCTGCGGGAGGAATATCAGCTTCAGAATGTGAGACGCGATTGCTGCCAGCTGAGGGAGGGATATCGGCTTCAGAATGTGAGAAGCAATTGCTGCCAGCTGAGAGAGGAATATCGGCTTCAGAATGTGCGACGCAATTGCTGCCAGCTGAGGAAGGAATATCGAAGTCAGAATGTGCGACGCAATTGCTGCCAGCTGAGGGAGGAATATCGGCTTCAGAATGTGAGACGCGATTGCTGCCAGCTGAGGGAGGAATATCGGCTTCAGAATGTGAGATGCAATTGCTTCTAGCTGAGGAAGGAATATCGGCTTCAGAATGTGAGACGCAATTGCTGCCAGCTGAGGGAGGAATATCAGCTTCAGAATGTGCGAAGTAATTGCCGCCAGCTGAGGGAGGAATATCGGCTTCAGAATGTGAGACGCAATTGCTGCCAGCTGAGGGAGGAATATCGGCTTCAGAATTCGAGACGCAATTGCTTCTAGCTGAGGGAGAAATATCAGCTTCAGAATGTGAGACGCAATTGCTGCCAGCTGAGGAAGGAATATCAGCTTCAGAATGTGCGACGCAATTGCTGCCAGCTGAGGGAGGAATATCAGCTTCAGAATGTGCGACGCAATTGCTGTCAGCTGAGGAAGGAATATCGAAGTCAGAATGTGCGACGCAATTGCTGCCAGCTGAGGGAGGAATATCGGCTTCAGAATGTGTGACGCGATTGCTGCCAGCTGAGGGAGGAATATCGAAGTCAGAATGTGCGACGCAATTGCTGCCAGCTGAGGGAGGAATATCGGCTTCAGAATGTGAGACGCGATTGCTGCCAGCTGAGGGAGGAATATCGGCTTCAGAATGTGAGACGCAATTGCTTCTAGCTGAGGAAGGAATATCGGCTTCAGAATGTGAGACGCAATTGCCGCCAGCTGAGGGAGGAATATCAGCTTCAGAATGTGAGACGCAATTGCTGCCAGCTGAGAGAGGAATATCAGCTTCAGAATGTGCGACGCAATTGCTGCCAGCTGAGGGCTGAATATCGGCTTCAGAATGTGAGACGCAATTGCTTCTAGCTGAGGGAGGAATATCGGCTTCAGAATGTGAGACGCAATTGCCGCCAGCTGAGGGAGGAATATCGGCTTCAGAATGTGCGACGCTATTGCTTCTAGCTGAGGAATGAATATCGGCGTCAGAATGTGCGACGCAATTGCTGCCAGCTGAGGGAGGAATATCGACGTCAGAATGTGCGACGCAATTGCCTCCAGCTGGGGGAGAAATATCGGCTCCAGAATGTGCGACGCAATTGCTGCCAGCTGAGGGAGGAATATCGGCTTCAGAATGTGCGACGCAATTGCTCCTAGCTGAGGGAGGAATATCGGCTCCAGAATGTGAGACGCAATTGCTGCCAGCTGAGAGAGGAATATCGGCGTCAGAATGTGCGACGCAATTGCTGCCAGCTGAGGGAGGAATATCGGCTTCAGAATGTGCGACGCAATTGCTTCTAGCTGAGGGAGGAATATCGGCTCCAGAATGTGAGACGCAATTGCTGCCAGCTGAGAGAGGAATATCGGCGTCAGAATGTGCGACGCAATTGCTGCCAGCTGAGGGAGGAATATCGGCTTCAGAATGTGCGACGCAATTGCTTCTAGCTGAGGGAGGAATATCGGCTCCAGAATGTGCGACGCAATTGCTTCTAGCTGAGGGAGGTTTATCGGCGTTAGAATGTGAGGCGCAATTGCTTCCAGCTGAGGGAGGAATATCGGCGTCAGAATGTGCGACGCAATTGCTGCCAGCTGAGGGAGAAATATCGACTTCAGAATGTGCGACGCAATTGCTGCCAGCTGAGGGAGGAATATCAGCTTCAGAATGTGAGACGCAATTGCTGCCAGCTGAGGGAGGAATATCAGCTTCAGAATGTGAGACGCAATTGCTTCTGGCTGAGGGAGGAATATCAGCTTCAGAATGTGAGACGCAATTGCTTTAGCTGAGGGAGGAATATCGGCGTCAGAATGTGAGACGCAATTGCTCCCAACTGAAAGAGAAATATCGGCGTCAGAATGTGAGACGCAATTGCTGCCAGCTAATGGAGGAATATCGACTTCAGAATGTGAGACGCAATTGCTGCCAGCTGTGGGAGGAATATCGGCGTCAGAATATGAGACGCAATTGCTTCTAGCTGAGGAAGAAATATCAACTTCAGAATGTGAGACGCAATTGCTGCCAGCTGAGGGAGGAATATCGACGTCAGAATTTGAAGCGCAATTGCTTCTAGCTGAGGGAGAAATATCGGCGTCAAAATGTGAGACGCAATTGCTTCTAGCTGAGGGAGAAATATCGGCTCCAGAATGTGAGACGCAATTGCTGCCAGCTGAGGGAGGAATATCAGCTTCAGAATGTGAGACGCAATTGCTTCTAGCTGAGGGAGGAATATCGGCGTGAGAATGTGGGACGCAATTGCTGCCAGCTGAGGGAGGAATATCAGCTTCAGAATGTGAGACGCAATTGCTTCTAGCTGAGGGAGGAATATCGGCGTCAGAATGTGAGACGCAATTGCTCCCAAATGAAAGAGAAATATCGGCGTCAGAATGTGAGACGCAATTGCTGCCAGCTGATGGAGGAATATCGACTTCAGAATGTGAGATGCAATTGCTGCCAGCTGTGGGAGGAATATCGGCGTCAGAATGTGAGACGCAATTGCTTCTAGCTGAGGGAGAAATATCAACTTCAGAATGTGAGACGCAATTGCTGCCAGCTGAGGGAGGAATATCGACGTCAGAATTTGAAACGCAATTGCTTCTAGCTGAGGGAGGAATATCGGCGTCAGAATGTGAGACGCAATTGCTTCTAGCTGAGGGAGAAATATCGGCTCCAGAATGTGAGACGCAATTGCTGCCAGCTGAGGGAGTAATATCAGCTTCAGAATGTGAGACGCAATTGCTTCTAGCTAAGGGAGGAATATCGGCGTGAGAATGTGGGACGCAATTGCTGCCAGCTGAGGGAGAAATATCGGCTCCAGAATGTGAGACGCAATTGCTTCTGGCTGAGGGAGGAATATCAGCTTCAGAATGTGAGATCCAATTGCTTCTAGCTGAGGGAGGAATATCGGCGTCAGAATGTGCGACGCAATTGCTGCCAGCTGAGGGAGAAATATCGACTTCAGAATGTGCGACGCAATTGCTTCTAGCTGAGGGAGAAATATCGGCGTCAGAATGTGAGACGCAATTGCTTCTAGCTGAGGGAGGAATATCGGCGTCAGAAAGTGAGACGCCATTGCTTCTAGCTGAGGGAGGAATATCGACTTCAGAATGTGAGACGCGATTGCTGCCAGCTGATGGAGGAATATCAGCTTCAGAATGTGCGACGCAATTGCTGCCAGCTGAGGGAGGAATATCGGCTTCAGAATGTGAGACGCAATTGCTGCCAGCTTGGGGAGGAATATCGGCGTGAGAATGTGGGACGCAATTGCTGCCAGCTGAGGGAGGAATATCAGCTTCAGAATGTGAGACGCAATTGCTGCCAGCTGAGGGAGGAATATCGGCTTCAGAATGTGCGACGCAATTGCTGCCAGCTGAGGGAGGAATATCGGCTTCGGAATGTGAGACGCAATTGCTGCCAGCTTGGGGAGGAATATCGGCGTGAGAATGTGGGACGCAATTGCTGCCAGCTGAGGGAGGAATATCAGCTACAGAATGTGAGACGCAATTGCTGCCAGCTGGGGAAGGAATATCAGCTTCAGAATGTGAGACGCAATTGCTTCTAGCTGAGGGAGGAATATCGGCGTCAGAATGTGAGACGCGATTGCTTCTAGCTGAGGTAGAAATATCGGGTCCAGAATGTGAGACGCAATTGCTTCTGGCTGCGGGAGGAATATCAGCTTCAGAATGTGAGACGCGATTGCTGCCAGCTGAGGGAGGGATATCGGCTTCAGAATGTGAGAAGCAATTGCTGCCAGCTGAGAGAGGAATATCGGCTTCAGAATGTGCGACGCAATTGCTGCCAGCTGAGGAAGGAATATCGTAGTCAGAATGTGCGACGCAATTGCTGCCAGCTGAGGGAGGAATATCGGCTTCAGAATGTGAGACGCGATTGCTGCCAGCTGAGGGAGGAATATCGGCTTTAGAATGTGAGATGCAATTGCTTCTAGCTGAGGAAGGAATATCAGCTCCAGAATGTGAGACGCAATTGCTGCCAGCTGAGGGAGGAATATCAGCTTCAGAATGTGCGAAGTAATTGCCGCCAGCTGAGGGAGGAATATCAGCTTCAGAATGTGAGACGCAATTGCTGCCAGCTGAGGGAGGAATATCGGCTTCAGAATGTGAGACGCAATTGCTTCTAGCTGAGGGAGGAATATCGGCTTCAGAATGTGAGACGCAATTGCTGCCAGCTGAGGGAGGAATATCGGCTTCAGAATTCGAGACGCAATTGCTTCTAGCTGAGGGAGAAATATCAGCTTCAGAATGTGAGACGCAATTGCTGCCAGCTGAGGAAGGAATATCAGCTTCAGAATGTGCGACGCAATTGCTGCCAGCTGAGGGAGGAATATCAGCTTCAGAATGTGCGACGCAATTGCTGTCAGCTGAGGAAGGAATATCGAAGTCAGAATGTGCGACGCAATTGCTGCCAGCTGAGGGAGGAATATCGGCTTCAGAATGTGAGACGCGATTGCTGCCAGCTGAGGGAGGAATATCGAAGTCAGAATGTGCGACGCAATTGCTGCCAGCTGAGGGAGGAATATCGGCTTCAGAATGTGAGACGCGATTGCTGCCAGCTGAGGGAGGAATATCGGCTTCAGAATGTGAGACGCAATTGCTTCTAGCTGAGGAAGGAATATCGGCTTCAGAATGTGAGACGCAATTGCCGCCAGCTGAGGGAGGAATATCAGCTTCAGAATGTGAGACGCAATTGCTGCCAGCTGAGGGAGGAATATCAGCTTCAGAATGTGCGACGCAATTGCTGCCAGCTGAGGGCTGAATATCGGCTTTAGAATGTGAGCCGCAATTGCTTCTAGCTGAGGGAGGAATATCGGCTTCAGAATGTGAGACGCAATTGCTGCCAGCTGAGGGAGGAATATCGGCTCCAGAATGTGCGACGCAATTGCTTCTAGCTGAGGAATGAATATCGGCGTCAGAATGTGCGACGCAATTGCTGCCAGCTGAGGGAGGAATATCGACGTCAGAATGTGCGACGCAATTGCCTCCAGTTGGGGGAGAAATATCGGCTCCAGAATGTTCGTCGCAATTGCTGCCAGCTGAGGGAGGAATATCGGCTTCAGAATGTGCGACGCAATTGCTCCTAGCTGAGGGAGGAATATCGGCTCCAGAATGTGAGACGCAATTGCTGCCAGCTGAGAGAGGAATATCGGCGTCAGAATGTGCGACGCAATTGCTGCCAGCTGAGGGAGGAATATCGGCTTCAGAATGTGCGACGCAATTGCTTCTAGCTGAGGGAGGAATATCGGCTCCAGAATGTGAGACGCAATTGCTGCCAGCTGAGAGAGGAATATCGGCGTCAGAATGTGCGACGCAATTGCTGCCAGCTGAGGGAGGAATATCGGCTTCAGAATGTGCGACGCAATTGCTTCTAGCTGAGGGAGGAATATCGGCTCCAGAATGTGCGACGCAATTGCTTCTAGCTGAGGGAGGTTTATCGGCGTTAGAATGTGAGACGCAATTGCTTCCAGCTGAGGAAGGAATATCGGCGTCAGAATGTGAGACGCAATTGCTGCCAGCTGAGGGAGGAATATCGACGTCAGAATGTGGGACGCAATTGCTGCCAGCTGAGAGAGGAATATCGGCGTCAGAATGTGAGACGCAATTGCTGCCAGCTGAGGGAGGAATATCGGCGTCAGAATGTGAGACGCAATTGCTTCTAGCTGAGGGAGGAATATCGGCGTCAGAATGTGAGACGCAATTGCTTCTAGCTGAGGGAGAAATATCAGCGTCAGAATGTGCGACGCAATTGCTTCTAGCTGAGGAAGGAATATCGGCGTCAGAATGTGCGACGCAATTGCTGCCAGCTGAGGGAGGAATATCGACGTCAGAATAAGCGACGCAATTGCTGCCAGCTGGGGGAGAAATATCGGCTCCAGAATGTGCGACGCAAATGCTTCTAGCTGAGGGAGGAATATCAGCGTGAGAATGTGAGACGCAATTGCTTCTAGCTGAGAGAGGAATATCGGCTCCAGAATGTGAGACGCAATTGCTTCTAGCTGAGGGAGAAATATCGGCGTCAGAATGTGCGACGCAATTGCTTCTAGCTGAGGGAGAAATATCGGCGTCAGAATGTGCGACGGAATTGCTTCTAGCTGAGGGAGAAATATCGGCGTCAGAATGTGCGACGCAATTGCATCTAGCTGAGGGAGAAATATCGGCTTCAGAATGTGAGACGCAATTGCTTCTGGCTGAGGGAGAAATATCGGCGTTAGAATTTGCGATGCAATTGCTTCTGGCTGAGGGAGGAATATCGGCGTCAGAATGTGAGACGCAATTGCTGCCAGCTGAGGGAGGAATATCGGCTCCAGAATGTGGGACGCAATTGCTTCTGGCTGAGGGAGAAATATCGGCGTTAGAATTTGCGATGCAATTGCTTCTGGCTGAGGGAGGAATATCGGCGTCAGAATGTGAGACGCAATTGCTGCCCGCTGAGGGAGAAATATCGGCGTCAGAATGTGCGACGCAATTGATTCTAGCTGAGGGAAAAATATCGGCTTCAGAATGTGAGACGCAATTGCTTCTGGCTGAGGGAGAAATATCGGCGTTAGAATTTCCGATGCAATTGCTTCTGGCTGAGGGAGGAATATGGGCGTCAGAATGTGAGACGCAATTGCTGCCAGCTGAGGGAGAAATACCGGCTTCAGAATGTGAGACGCAATTGCTTCTGGCTGAGGGAGAAATATCGGCGTTAGAATTTGCGATGCAATTGCTTCTGGCTGAGGGAGGAATATCGGCGTCAGAATGTGAGACGCAATTGCTGCCAGCTGAGGGAGGAATATCGGCATCAGAATTTGAGACGCAATTGCTGCCAGCTGAGGGAGGAATATCGGCCCCAGAATGTGAGACGCAATTGCTTCTGGCTGAGGAAGAAATATCGGCATCAGAATGTGAGACGCAATTGCTTCCAGCTGAGGAAGAAATATCGCCTCCAGAATGTGAGACGCAATTGCTTCTAGCTGAGAGAGAAATATCGGCGTCAGAATGTAAGACGCAATTGCTGCCAGCTGAGGGAGGAATATCGGCGTCAGAATGTGAGACGCAATTGCTTCTGGCTGAGGGAGAAATATCGGCGTCAGAATGTGCGACGCAATTGCTGGCAGCTGAGAAAGAAATATCGGCGTCAGAATGTGAGACGCAATTGCCGCCAGCTGAGAGAGAAATATCGGCTCCAGAATGTGCGACGCAATTGCTGCCAGCTGAGGGAGAAATATCGGCGTCAGAATGTGCGACGCAATTGCTGCCAGCTGAGGGAGAAATATCGGCGTCAGAATGTGCGACGCAATTGCTGCCAGCTGAGGGAGGAATATCGGCGTCAGAATGTGAGACGCAATTGCTTCTAGCTGAGGATGATATATCGGCTCCTGAATGTGAGACGCAATTGCTTCTAGCTGAGGGAGGAATATGGGCTTCAGAATGTGAGACGCAATTGCTTCTAGCTGAGGGAGAAATATCGGCTCCAGAATGTGAGACGCAATTGCTTCTAGCTGAGGATGAAATATCGGCTCCGGAATGTGAGACGCAATTGCTTCTAGCTGAGGGAGGAATATGGGCTTCAGAATGTGAGACGCAATTGCTTCTAGCTGAGGGAGAAATATCGGCTCCAGAATGTGAGACGCAATCGCTTCTAGCTGAAAAAGAAATATCAGCTCCAGAATTTGCGATGCAATTGCTTCTAGCTTGGGGAGAAATATCGGCGTCATGAAGTGAGACGCAATTGCTGCCAGCTGAGGAAGGAATATCGGCGTCAGAATGTGAGACGCAATTGCTGCCAGCTGAGGGAGGAATATCGGCTTCAGAATGTGCGACGCAATTGCTTCCAGCTGAGAGAGGAATATCGGCTTCAGAAAGTGAGACGCAATTGCTGCCAGCTGAGGGAGGAATATCGGCTTCAGAATGTGAGACGCAATTGCTTCTAGCTGAGGGAGGAATATCGGCTTCAGAATGTGAGACGCAATTGCTTCTGGCTGAGGGAGGAATATCGTCTTCAGAATGTGAGACGCGATTGCTTCTAGCTGAGGGAGGAATATCGGCTTCAGAATGTGAGACGCAATTGCTTCTAGCTGAGGGAGGAATATCGGCATCAGAATGTGAGACGCAATTGCTTCCAGCTGAGAGAGGAATATCGGCTTCAGAATGTGCGACGCAATTGCTTCTAGCCGAGGGAGGAATATCGTCTTCAGAATGTGAGACGCAATTGCTTCTAGCTGAGGGAGGAATATCGGCTTCAGAATGTGAGACGCAATTGCTTCTAGCTGAGGAAGGAATATCGGCGTCAGAATGTGCGACGCAATTGCTGCCAGCTGAGGGAGGAATATCGGCGTCAGAATGTGCGACGCAATTGCTGCCAGCTGAGGGAGGAATATCGGCGTCAGAATGTGCGACGCAATTGCTGCCAGCTGAGGGAGGAATATCGGCTTCAGAATGTGCGACGCAATTGCTTCTAGCTGAGGGAGGAATATCGGTTTCAGAATGTGCGACACAATTGCTTCTAGCTGAGGGAGGAATATCGGCTCCAGAATGTGAGACGCAATTGCTTCTAGCTGAAGAAGAAATATGGGCTCCAGAATTTGCGACGCAATTGCTGCCAGCTGAGGGAGGAATATCGGCTTCAGTATGTGCGACACAATTGCTTCTAGCTGAGGGAGGAATATCGGCTCCAGAATGTGAGACGCAATTGCTTCTAGCTGAAGAAGAAATATCGGCTCCAGAACTGGCGATGCAATTGCTTCTAGCTGAGGAAGGAATATCGGCGTCAGAATGTGCGACGCAATTGCTGCCAGCTGAGGGAGGAATATCGGCGTCAGGATGTACGACGCAATTGCTGCCAGCTGAGGGAGGAATATCGGCTTCAGAATGTGCGACGCAATTGCTTCTAGCTGAGGGAGGAATATCGGTTTCAGAATGTGCGACACAATTGCTTCTAGCTGAGGGAGGAATATCGGCTCCAGAATGTGAGACGCAATTGCTTCTAGCTGAAGAAGAAATATGGGCTCCAGAATTTGCGACGCAATTGCTGCCAGCTGAGGGAGGAATATCGGTTTCAGTATGTGCGACACAATTGCTTCTAGCTGAGGGAGGAATATCGGCTTCAGAATGTGAGACGCAATTGCTGCCAGCTTGGGGAGGAATATCGGCGTGAGAATGTGGGACGCAATTGCTGCCAGCTGAGGGAGGAATATCAGCTTCAGAATGTGAGACGCAATTGCTGCCAGCTGAGGGAGGAATATCGGCTTCAGAATGTGCGACGCAATTGCTGCCAGCTGAGGGAGGAATATCGGCTTCGGAATGTGAGACGCAATTGCTGCCAGCTTGGGGAGGAATATCGGCGTGAGAATGTGGGACGCAATTGCTGCCAGCTGAGGGAGGAATATCAGCTACAGAATGTGAGACGCAATTGCTGCCAGCTGAGGGAGGAATATCAGCTTCAGAATGTGAGACGCAATTGCTTCTAGCTGAGGGAGGAATATCGGCGTCAGAATGTGAGACGCGATTGCTTCTAGCTGAGGTAGAAATATCGGCTCCAGAATGTGAGACGCAATTGCTTCTGGCTGCGGGAGGAATATCAGCTTCAGAATGTGAGACGCGATTGCTGCCAGCTGAGGGAGGGATATCGGCTTCAGAATGTGAGAAGCAATTGCTGCCAGCTGAGAGAGGAATATCGGCTTCAGAATGTGCGACGCAATTGCTGCCAGCTGAGGAAGGAATATCGTAGTCAGAATGTGCGACGCAATTGCTGCCAGCTGAGGGAGGAATATCGGCTTCAGAATGTGAGACGCGATTGCTGCCAGCTGAGGGGGGAATATCGGCTTCAGAATGTGAGATGCAATTGCTTCTAGCTGAGGAAGGAATATCGGCTTCAGAATGTGAGACGCAATTGCTGCCAGCTGAGGGAGGAATATCAGCTTCAGAATGTGCGAAGTAATTGCCGCCAGCTGAGGGAGGAATATCAGCTTCAGAATGTGAGACGCAATTGCTGCCAGCTGAGGGAGGAATATCGGCTTCAGAATGTGAGACGCAATTGCTTCTAGCTGAGGGAGGAATATCGGCTTCAGAATGTGAGACGCAATTGCTGCCAGCTGAGGGAGGAATATCGGCTCCAGAATTCGAGACGCAATTGCTTCTAGCTGAGGGAGAAATATCAGCTTCAGAATGTGAGACGCAATTGCTGCCAGCTGAGGAAGGAATATCAGCTTCAGAATGTGCGACGCAATTGCTGCCAGCTGAGGGAGGAATATCAGCTTCAGAATGTGCGACGCAATTGCTGTCAGCTGAGGAAGGAATATCGAAGTCAGAATGTGCGACGCAATTGCTGCCAGCTGAGGGAGGAATATCGGCTTCAGAATGTGAGACGCGATTGCTGCCAGCTGAGGGAGGAATATCGAAGTCAGAATGTGCGACGCAATTGCTGCCAGCTGAGGGAGGAATATCGGCTTCAGAATGTGAGACGCGATTGCTGCCAGCTGAGGGAGGAATATCGGCTTCAGAATGTGAGACGCAATTGCTTCTAGCTGAGGAAGGAATATCGGCTTAAGAATGTGAGACGCAATTGCCGCCAGCTGAGGGAGGAATATCAGCTTCAGAATGTGAGACGCAATTGCTGCCAGCTGAGGGAGGAATATCAGCTTCAGAATGTGCGACGCAATTGCTGCCAGCTGAGGGCTGAATATCGTCTTTAGAATGTGAGACGCAATTGCTTCTAGCTGAGGGAGGAATATCGGCTTCAGAATGTGAGACGCAATTGCTGCCAGCTGAGGGAGGAATATCGGCTCCAGAATGTGCGACGCAATCGCTTCTAGCTGAGGAATGAATATCGGCGTCAGAATGTGCGACGCAATTGCTGCCAGCTGAGGGAGGAATATCGACGTCAGAATGTGCGACGCAATTGCCTCCAGCTGGGGGAGAAATATCGGCTCCAGAATGTGCGACGCAATTGCTGCCAGCTGAGGGAGGAATATCGGCTTCAGAATGTGCGACGCAATTGCTCCTAGCTGAGGGAGGAATATCGGCTCCAGAATGTGAGACGCAATTGCTGCCAGCTGAGAGAGGAATATCGGCGTCAGAATGTGCGACGCAATTGCTGCCAGCTGAGGGAGGAATATCGGCTTCAGAATGTGCGACGCAATTGCTTCTAGCTGAGGGAGGAATATCGGCTCCAGAATGTGAGACGCAATTGCTGCCAGCTGAGAGAGGAATATCGGCGTCAGAATGTGCGACGCAATTGCTGCCAGCTGAGGGAGGAATATCGGCTTCAGAATGTGCGACGCAATTGCTTCTAGCTGAGGGAGGAATATCGGCTCCAGAATGTGCGACGCAATTGCTTCTAGCTGAGGGAGGTTTATCGGCGTTAGAATGTGAGACGCAATTGCTTCCAGCTGAGGAAGGAATATCGGCGTCAGAATGTGAGACGCAATTGCTGCCAGCTGAGGGAGGAATATCGACGTCAGAATGTGGGACGCAATTGCTGCCAGCTGAGAGAGGAATATCGGCGTCAGAATGTGAGACGCAATTGCTGCCAGCTGAGGGAGGAATATCGGCGTCAGAATGTGAGACGCAATTGCTTCTAGCTGAGGGAGGAATATCGGCGTCAGAATGTGAGACGCAATTGCTTCTAGCTGAGGGAGAAATATCAGCGTCAGAATGTGCGACGCAATTGCTTCTAGCTGAGGAAGGAATATCGGCGTCAGAATGTGCGACGCAATTGCTGCCAGCTGAGGGAGGAATATCGACGTCAGAATAAGCGACGCAATTGCTGCCAGCTGGGGGAGAAATATCGGCTCCAGAATGTGCGACGCAAATGCTTCTAGCTGAGGGAGGAATATCAGCGTCAGAATGTGAGACGCAATTGCTTCTGGCTGAGGGAGGAATATCAGCTTCAGAATGTGCGACGCAATTGCCGCCAGCTGAGGGAGGAATATCGGCTTCAGAATGTGAGACGCAATTGCTTCTAGCTGAGAGAGGAATATCGGCTCCAGAATGTGAGACGCAATTGCTTCTAGCTGAGGGAGAAATATCGGCGTCAGAATGTGCGACGCGATTGCTTCTAGCTGAGGGAGAAATATCGGCGTCAGAATGTGCGACGCAATTGCATCTAGCTGAGGGAGAAATATCGGCTTCAGAATGTGAGACGCAATTGCTTCTGGCTGAGGGAGAAATATCGGCGTTAGAATTTGCGATGCAATTGCTTCTGGCTGAGGGAGGAATATCGGCGTCAGAATGTGAGACGCAATTGCTGCCAGCTGAGGGAGGAATATCGGCTCCAGAATGTGGGACGCAATTGCTTCTGGCTGAGGGAGAAATATCGGCGTTAGAATTTGCGATGCAATTGCTTCTGGCTGAGGGAGGAATATCGGCGTCAGAATGTGAGACGCAATTGCTGCCCGCTGAGGGAGAAATATCGGCGTCAGAATGTGCGACGCAATTGATTCTAGCTGAGAAAAAATATCGGCTTCAGAATGTGAGACGAAATTGCTTCTGGCTGAGGGAGAAATATCGGCGTTAGAATTTGCGATGCAATTGCTTCTGGCTGAGGGAGGGATATCGGCGTCAGAATGTGAGACGCAATTGCTGCCAGCTGAGGGAGAAATATCGGCTTCAGAATGTGAGACGCAATTGCTTCTGGCTGAGGGAGAAATATCGGCGTTAGAATTTGCGATGCAATTGCTTCTGGCTGAGGGAGGAATATCGGCGTCAGAATGTGAGACGCAATTGCTGCCAGCTGAGGGAGGAATATCGGCATCAGAATTTGAGACGCAATTGCTGCCAGCTGAGGGAGGAATATCGGCCCCAGAATGTGTGACGCAATTGCTTCTGGCTGAGGAAGAAATATCGGCATCAGAATGTGAGACGCAATTGCTTCCAGCTGAGGAAGAAATATCGCCTCCAGAATGTGAGACGCAATTGCTTCTAGCTGAGAGAGAAATATCGGCGTCAGAATGTAAGACGCAATTGCTGCCAGCTGAGGGAGGAATATCGGCGTCAGAATGTGAGACGCAATTGCTTCTGGCTGAGGGAGAAATATCGGCGTCAGAATGTGCGACGCAATTGCTGCCAGCTGAGGGAGGAATATCGGCGTCAGAATGTGAGACGCAATTGCTTCTAGCTGAGGATGATATATCGGCTCCTGAATGTGAGACGCAATTGCTTCTAGCTGAGGGAGGAATATGGGCTTCAGAATGTGAGACGCAATTGCTTCTAGCTGAGGGAGAAATATCGGCTCCAGAATGTGAGACGCAATTGCTTCTAGCTGAGGATGAAATATCGGCTCCGGAATGTGAGACGCAATTGCTTCTAGCTGAGGGAGGAATATGGGCTTCAGAATGTGAGACGCAATTGCTTCTAGCTGAGGGAGAAATATCGGCTCCAGAATGTGAGACGCAATCGCTTCTAGCTGAAAAAGAAATATTAGCTCCAGAATTTGCGATGCAATTGCTTCTAGCTTGGGGAGAAATATCGGCGTCATGAAGTGAGACGCAATTGCTGCCAGCTGAGGAAGGAATATCGGCGTCAGAATGTGAGACGCAATTGCTGCCAGCTGAGGGAGGAATATCGGCTTCAGAATGTGCGACGCAATTGCTTCCAGCTGAGAGAGGAATATCGGCTTCAGAATGTGAGACGCAATTGCTGCCAGCTGAGGGAGGAATATCGGCTTCAGAATGTGAGACGCAATTGCTTCTAGCTGAGGGAGGAATATCGGCTTCAGAATGTGAGACGCAATTGCTTCTGGCTGAGGGAGGAATATCGTCTTCAGAATGTGAGACGCAATTGCTGCCAGCTGAGGGAGGAATATCGGCGTCAGAATGTGCGACGCAATTGCTGCCAGCTGAGGGAGGAATATCGGCTTCAGAATGTGCGACGCAATTGCTTCTAGCTGAGGGAGGAATATCGGCGTCAGAATGTGCGACGCAATTGCTGCCAGCTGAGGGAGGAATATCGGCGTCAGAATGTGCGACGCAATTGCTGCCAGCTGAGGGAGGAATATCGGCTTCAGAATGTGCGACGCAATTGCTTCTAGCTGAGGGAGGAATATCGGTTTCAGAACTTGCGACACAATTGCTTCTAGCTGAGGGAGGAATATCGGCTCCAGAATGTGAGACGCAATTGCTTCTAGCTGAAGAAGAAATATGGGCTCCAGAATTTGCGACGCAATTGCTGCCAGCTGAGGGAGGAATATCGGCTTCAGTATGTGCGACACAATTGCTTCTAGCTGAGGGAGGAATATCGGCTCCAGAATGTGAGACGCAATTGCTTCTAGCTGAAGAAGAAATATCGGCTCCAGAACTGGCGATGCAATTGCTTCTAGCTGAGGAAGGAATATCGGCGTCAGAATGTGCGACGCAATTGCTGCCAGCTGAGGGAGGAATATCGGCGTCAGAATGTGCGACGCAATTGCTGCCAGCTGAGGGAGGAATATCGGCTTCAGAATGTGTGACGCAATTGCTTCTAGCTGAGGGAGGAATATCGGTTTCAGAATGTGCGACACAATTGCTTCTAGCTGAGGGAGGAATATCGGCTCCAGAATGTGAGACGCAATTGCTTCTAGCTGGAGAAGAAATATGGGCTCCAGAATTTGCGACGCAATTGCTGCCAGCTGAGGGAGGAATATCGGTTTCAGTATGTGCGACACAATTGCTTCTAGCTGAGGGAGGAATATCGGCTCCAGAATGTGAGACGCAATTGCTTCTAGCTGAAGAAGAAATATCGGCTCCAGAACTGGCGATGCAATTGCTTCTAGCTTGGGGAGAAATATCGGCGTCAGGAAGTGAGACGCAATTGCTGCCAGCTGAGGGAGGAATATCGGCGTCAGAATGTGAGACGCAATTGCTGCCAGCTGAGGGAGAAATATCGGCTCCAGAATGTGAGACTCAATTGCTTCTGGCTGAGGGAGGAATATCAGCTTCAGAATGTGCGACGCAATTGCTTCTAGCTTAGGAAGGAATATCAGCTTCAGAATGTGAGACGCAATTGCTTCTAGCTGAGGGAGGAATATCGGCGTCAGAATGTGAGACGCAATTGCTTCTGGCTGAGGGAGGAATATCGGCGTCAGAATGTGAGACGCAATTGCTTCTAGCTGAGGGAGGAATATCGGCGTCAGAATGTGAGACGCAATTGCTTCTGGCTGAGGAAGGAATATCGGCGTCAGAATGTGAGACGCAATTGCTTCTAGCTGAGGGAGGAATATCGGCGTCAGAATGTGAGACGCAATTGCTTCTGGCTGAGGAAGGAATATCAGCTTCAGAATGTGCGACGCAATTGCTGCCAGCTGAGGGAGGAATATCGGCGTCAGAATGTGAGACGCAATTGCTGCCAGCTGAGGGAGGAATATCGGCGTCAGAATGTGAGACGCAATTGCTGCCAGCTGAGGGAGGAATATCGGCTTCAGAATGTGAGACGGAATTGCTTCTAGCTGAGGGAGGAATATCGGCTTCAGAATGTGCGGAGCAATTGCTTCTAGCTGAGGGAGGAATATCAGCTTCAGAATGTGAGACGCAATTGCTGCCAGCTGAGGGAGAAATATCGGCTCCAGAATGTGAGACGCAATTGCTTCTAGCTGAGGGAGGAATATCAGCTTCAGAATGTGAGACGCAATTGCTTCTAGCTGAGGGAGAAATATCGGCGTCAGAATGTGAGACGCAATTGCTTCTAGCTGAGGGAGGAATATCGGCTTCAGAATGTGAGACGCGATTGCTTATAGCTGAGGGAGGAATATCGGCTTCAGAATGTGGGACGCAATTGCTTCTAGCTGAGGGAGGAATATCAGCTTCAGAATGTGAGACGCAATTGCTTCTAGCTGAGGGAGGAATATCGGCGTCAGAATGTGAGACGCGATTGCTTCTAGCTGAGGGAGGAATATCGGCGTGAGAATGTGGGACGCAATTGCTTCTAGCTGAGGGAGAAATATCGGCGTCAGAATGTGCGACGCAATTGCTTCTAGCTGAGGGATGAATATCGGTGTCAGAATGTGCGACGCAATTGCTTCCAGCTGAGGGAGAAATATCGGCGTCAGAATGTGCGACGCAATTGCTGCCAGCTGAGGGAGGAATATCGGCTTCAGAATGTGAGACGCGATTGCTTCTAGCTGAGGAAGGAATATCGGCGTCAGAATGTGCGACGCAATTGCTGCCAGCAGAGGGAGAAATATCGACTTCAGAATGTGCGACGCAATTTCTTCTAGCTGAGGGAGAAATATCGGCGTCAGAATGTGAGACGCAATTGCTTCTAGCTGAGGGAGGAATATCGGCGTCAGAAAGTGAGACGCCATTGCTTCTAGCTGAGGGAGAAATATCGACTTCAGAATGTGAGACGCGATTGCTGCCAGCTGAGGGAGGAATATCAGCTTCAGAATGTGAGACGCAATTGCTGCCAGCTGAGGGAGGAATATCAGCTTCAGAATGTGAGACGCAATTGCTTCTGGCTAAGGGAGGAATATCAGCTTCAGAATGTGCGACGCAATTGCTTCTAGCTGAGGGAGGAATATCGTCTTCAGAATGTGAGACGCAATTGCTTCTAGCTGAGGGAGGAATATCGGCTTCAGAATGTGAGACGCAATTGCTTCTAGCTGAGGAAGGAATATCGGCGTCAGAATGTGCGACGCAATTGCTGCCAGCTGAGGGAGGAATATCGGCGTCAGAATGTGCGACGCAATTGCTGCCAGCTGAGGGAGGAATATCGGCGTCAGAATGTGCGACGCAATTGCTGCCAGCTGAGGGAGGAATATCGGCTTCAGAATGTGCGACGCAATTGCTTCTAGCTGAGGGAGGAATATCGGTTTCAGAATGTGCGACACAATTGCTTCTAGCTGAGGGAGGAATATCGGCTCCAGAATGTGAGACGCAATTGCTTCTAGCTGAAGAAGAAATATGGGCTCCAGAATTTGCGACGCAATTGCTGCCAGCTGAGGGAGGAATATCGGCTTCAGTATGTGCGACACAATTGCTTCTAGCTGAGGGAGGAATATCGGCTCCAGAATGTGAGACGCAATTGCTTCTAGCTGAAGAAGAAATATCGGCTCCAGAACTGGCGATGCAATTGCTTCTAGCTGAGGAAGGAATATCGGCGTCAGAATGTGCGACGCAATTGCTGCCAGCTGAGGGAGGAATATCGGCGTCAGAATGTGCGACGCAATTGCTGCCAGCTGAGGGAGGAATATCGGCTTCAGAATGTGCGACGCAATTGCTTCTAGCTGAGGGAGGAATATCGGCTCCAGAATGTGAGACGCAATTGCTTCTAGCTGGAGAAGAAATATGGGCTCCAGAATTTGCGACGCAATTGCTGCCAGCTGAGGGAGGAATATCGGTTTCAGTATGTGCGACACAATTGCTTCTAGCTGAGGGAGGAATATCGGCTCCAGAATGTGAGACGCAATTGCTTCTAGCTGAAGAAGAAATATCGGCTCCAGAACTGGCGATGCAATTGCTTCTAGCTTGGGGAGAAATATCGGCGTCAGGAAGTGAGACGCAATTGCTGCCAGCTGAGGGAGGAATATCGGCGTCAGAATGTGAGACGCAATTGCTGCCAGCTGAGGGAGAAATATCGGCTCCAGAATGTGAGACGCAATTGCTTCTGGCTGAGGGAGGAATATCAGCTTCAGAATGTGCGACGCAATTGCTTCTAGCTTAGGAAGGAATATCAGCTTCAGAATGTGAGACGCAATTGCTTCTAGCTGAGGGAGGAATATCGGCGTCAGAATGTGAGACGCAATTGCTTCTGGCTGAGGGAGGAATATCAGCTTCAGAATGTGCGACGCAATTGCTGCCAGCTGAGGGAGGAATATCGGCGTCAGAATGTGAGACGCAATTGCTGCCAGCTGAGGGAGGAATATCGGCGTCAGAATGTGAGACGCAATTGCTGCCAGCTGAGGGAGGAATATCGGCTTCAGAATGTGAGACGGAATTGCTTCTAGCTGAGGGAGGAATATCGGCTTCAGAATGTGCGGAGCAATTGCTTCTAGCTGAGGGAGGAATATCAGCTTCAGAATGTGAGACGCAATTGCTGCCAGCTGAGGGAGAAATATCGGCTCCAGAATGTGAGACGCAATTGCTTCTAGCTGAGGGAGGAATATCAGCTTCAGAATGTGAGACGCAATTGCTTCTAGCTGAGGGAGGAATATCGGCGTCAGAATGTGAGACGCGATTGCTTCTAGCTGAGGGAGGAATATCGGCTTCAGAATGTGAGACGCAATTGCTTCTAGCTGAGGGAGGAATATCAGCTTCAGAATGTGAGACGCAATTGCTTCTAGCTGAAGGAGGAATATCGGCGTCAGAATGTGAGACGCGATTGCTTCTAGCTGAGGGAGGAATATCGGCGTGAGAATGTGGCACGCAATTGCTTCTAGCTGAGGGAGAAATATCGGCGTCAGAATGTGCGACGCAATTGCTTCTAGCTGAGGGATGAATATCGGTGTCAGAATGTGCGACGCAATTGCTTCCAGCTGAGGGAGAAATATCGGCGTCAGAATGTGCGACGCAATTGCTGCCAGCTGAGGGAGGAATATCGGCTTCAGAATGTGAGACGCGATTGCTTCTAGCTGAGGAAGGAATATCGGCGGCAGAATGTGCGACGCAATTGCTGCCAGCTGAGGGAGAAATATCGACTTCAGAATGTGCGACGCAATTTCTTCTAGCTGAGGGAGAAATATCGGCGTCAGAATGTGAGACGCAATTGCTTCTAGCTGAGGGAGGAATATCGGCGTCAGAAAGTGAGACGCCATTGCTTCTAGCTGAGGGAGAAATATCGACTTCAGAATGTGAGACGCGATTGCTGCCAGCTGAGGGAGGAATATCAGCTTCAGAATGTGAGACGCAATTGCTGCCAGCTGAGGGAGGAATATCAGCTTCAGAATGTGAGACGCAATTGCTTCTGGCTAAGGGAGGAATATCAGCTTCAGAATGTGAGACGCAATTGCTTCTAGCTGAGGGAGGAATATCGGCGTCAGAATGTGAGACGCGATTGCTTCTAGCTGAGGGAGGAATATCAGCTTCAGAATGTGAGACGCAATTGCTTCTAGCTGAGGGAGGAATATCGGCGTCAGAATGTGAGACGCGATTGCTTCTAGCTGAGGGAGAAATATCGGCTCCAGAATGTGAGACGCAATTGCTTCTAGCTTAGGGAGGAATATCAGCTTCAGAATGTGAGACGCAATTGCTTCTAGCTGAGGGAGGAATATCGGCCTCAGAATGTGCGACGCAATTGCTTCTAGCTGAGGGAGAAATATCGGCTCCAGAATGTGAGACGCAATTGCTTCTAGCTGAGGGAGGAATATCGGCGTCAGAATGTGAGTCGCGATTGCTTCTAGCTGAGGGAGAGATATCGGCTCCAGAATGTGAGACGCAATTGCTTCTAGCTGAGGGAGGAATATTGGCTTCAGAATGTGCGACGCAATTGCTGCCAGCTGAGGGAGGAATATCAGCTTCAGAATGTGTGACGCAATTGCTGCCAGCTGAGGGAGGAATATCAGCTTCAGAATGTGAGACGCAATTGCTTCTAGCTGAGGGAGGAATATCGGCGTCAGAATGTGAGACGCGATTGCTTCTAGGTGAGGGAGGAATATCGGCGTGAGAATGTGGGACGCAATTGCTTCTAGCTGAGGGAGAAATATCGGCGTCAGAATGTGCGACGCAATTGCTTCTAGCTGAGGGATGAATATCGGTGTCAGAATGTGCGACGCAATTGCTTCCAGCTGAGGGAGAAATATCGGCGTCAGAATGTGCGACGCAATTGCTGCCAGCTGAGGGAGGAATATCGGCTTCAGAATGTGAGACGCGATTGCTTCTAGCTGAGGGAGGAATATCGGCGTCAGAATGTGCGACGCAATTGCTGCCAGCTGAGGGAGAAATATCGACTTCAGAATGTGCGACGCAATTGCTTCTAGCTGAGGGAGACATATCGGCGTCAGAATGTGAGACGCAATTGCTTCTAGCTGAGGGAGGAATATCGGCGTCAGAAAGTGAGACGCCATTGCTTCTAGCTGAGGGAGAAATATCGACTTCAGAATGTGAGACGCGATTGCTGCCAGCTGAGGGAGGAATATCAGCTTCAGAATGTGAGACGCAATTGCTGCCAGCTGAGGAAGGAATATCAGCTTCAGAATGTGAGACGCAATTGCTTCTGGCTGAGGGAGGAATATCAGCTTCAGAATGTGAGACGCAATTGCTTCTAGCTGAGGGAGGAATATCGGCGTCAGAATGTGAGACGCGATTGCTTCTAGCTGAGGGAGGAATATCAGCTTCAGAATGTGAGACGCAATTGCTTCTAGCTGAGGGAGGAATATCGGCGTCAGAATGTGAGACGCGATTGCTTCTAGCTGAGGGAGAAATATCGGCTCCAGAATGTGAGACGCAATTGCTTCTAGCTGAGGGAGGAATATCAGCTTCAGAATGTGAGACGCAATTGCTTCTAGCTGAGGGAGGAATATCGGCGTCAGAATGTGCGACGCAATTGCTTCTAGCTGAGGGAGAAATATTGGCTCCAGAATGTGAGACGCAATTGCTTCTAGCTGAGGGAGGAATATCGGCGTCAGAATGTGAGACGCGATTGCTTCTAGCTGAGGGAGAAATATCGGCTCCAGAATGTGAGACGCAATTGCTTCTAGCTGAGGGAGGAATATTGGCTTCAGAATGTGCGACGCAATTGCTGCCAGCTGAGGGAGGAATATCGGCGTGAGAATGTGGGACGCAATTGCTGCCAGCTGAGGGAGAAATATCGGCTCCAGAATGTGAGACGTAATTGCTGCCAGCTGAGGGAGGAATATCAGCTTCAGAATGTGAGACGCAATTGCTTCTAGCTGAGGGAGGAATATCGGCGTGAGAATGTGGGACGCAATTGCTGCCAGCTGAGGGAGAAATATCGGCTCCAGAATGTGAGACGCAATTGCTTTTAGCTGAGGGAGGAATATCGGCTTCAGAATGTGAGACGCAATTGCTTCTAGCTGAAGGAGGAATATCAGCTTCAGAATGTGCGACGCAATTGCTGCCAGCTGAGGGAGGAATATCAGCTTCAGAATGTGCGACGCAATTGCTGCCAGCTGAGGGAGGAATATCGGCTTCAGAATGTTTGACGCAATTGCTGCCAGCTGAGGGAGGAATATCAGCTTCAGAATGTGCGACGCAATTGCTGCCAGCTGAGGGAGGAATATCGGCTTCAAAATGTGCGACGCAATTGCTGCCAGCTGAGGGAGGTATATCGGCGTCAGAATGTGAGACGCAATTGCTTCTAGCTGAGGGAGGAATATCGGCGTCAGAATGCTCGACGCAATTGCTGCCAGCTGAGGGAGAAATATCGACTTCAGAATGTGCGACGCAATTGCTTCTAGCTGAGGGAGAAATATCGGCGTCAGAATGTGAGACGCAATTGCTTATAGCTGAGGGAGGAATATCGGCGTCAGAAAGTGAGACGCCATTGCTTCTAGCTGAGGGAGAAATATCGACTTCAGAATGTGCGACGCAATTGCTTCTAGCTGAGGGAGGAATATCGGCGTCAGAATGTGAGACGCAATTGCTGCCAGCTGAGGGAGGTATATCGGCGTCAGAATGTGAGACGCAATTGCTTCTAGCTGAGGGAGGAATATCGGCGTCAGAATGTGCGACGCAATTGCTGCCAGCTGAGGGAGAAATATCGACTTCAGAATGTGCGACGCAATTGCTGCCAGCTGTGGGAGAAATATCGGCGTCAGATTGTGAGACGCAATTGCTTTCTAGCTGAAGAAGAAATATCGGCTCCAGAATTTGCGATGCAATTGCTGCCAGCTGAAGGAGGAATATCGGCGTCAGAATGTGCGACGCAATTGCTGCCAGCTGAGAGAGGAATATCGGTGTCAGAATGTGAGACGCAATTGCTTCTAGCTGAAGGAGGAATATCAGCTCCAGAATGTAAGACGCAATTGCTTCTAGCTGGAGGAGGAATATCGGCGTCAGAATGTGAGACGCAATTGCTTCTAGCTGAAGGAGGAATATCAGCTCCAGAATGTGAGACGCAATTGCTTCTAGCTGAGGGAGGAATATCGGCGTCAGAAAGTGAGACGCCATTGCTTCTAGCTGAGGGAGGAATATCGACTTCAGAATGTGAGACGCGATTGCTGCCAGCTGAGGGAGGAATATCAGCTTCAGAATGTGCGACGCAATTGCTGCCAGCTGAGGGAGGAATATCGGCTTCAGAATGTGAGACGCAATTGCTGCCAGCTTGGGGAGGAATATCGGCGTGAGAATGTGGGACGCAATTGCTGCCAGCTGAGGGAGGAATATCAGCTTCAGAATGTGAGACGCAATTGCTGCCAGCTGAGGGAGGAATATCGGCTTCAGAATGTGCGACGCAATTGCTGCCAGCTGAGGGAGGAATATCAGCTTCAGAATGTGAGACGCAATTGCTTCTAGCTGAGGGAGGAATATCGGCGTCAGAATGTGAGACGCGATTGCTTCTAGCTGAGGTAGAAATATCGGCTCCAGAATGTGAGACGCAATTGCTTCTGGCTGCGGGAGGAATATCAGCTTCAGAATGTGAGACGCGATTGCTGCCAGCTGAGGGAGGGATATCGGCTTCAGAATGTGAGAAGCAATTGCTGCCAGCTGAGAGAGGAATATCGGCTTCAGAATGTGCGACTCAATTGCTGCCAGCTGAGGAAGGAATATCGTAGTCAGAATGTGCGACGCAATTGCTGCCAGCTGAGGGAGGAATATCGGCTTCAGAATGTGAGACGCGATTGCTGCCAGCTGAGGGAGGAATATCGGCTTCAGAATGTGAGATGCAATTGCTGCCAGCTGAGGGAGGAATATCAGCTTCAGAATGTGCGAAGTAATTGCCGCCAGCTGGGGGAGAAATATCGGCTCCAGAATGTGCGACGCAATTGCTGCCAGCTGAGGGAGGAATATCGGCTTCAGAATGTGCGACGCAATTGCTCCTAGCTGAGGGAGGAATATCGGCTCCAGAATGTGAGACGCAATTGCTGCCAGCTGAGAGAGGAATATCGGCGTCAGAATGTGCGACGCAATTGCTGCCAGCTGAGGGAGGAATATCGGCTTCAGAATGTGCGACGCAATTGCTTCTAGCTGAGGGAGGAATATCGGCTCCAGAATGTGAGACGCAATTGCTGCCAGCTGAGAGAGGAATATCGGCGTCAGAATGTGCGACGCAATTGCTGCCAGCTGAGGGAGGAATATCGGCTTCAGAATGTGCGACGCAATTGCTTCTAGCTGAGGGAGGAATATCGGCTCCAGAATGTGCGACGCAATTGCTTCTAGCTGAGGGAGGTTTATCGGCGTTAGAATGTGAGACGCAATTGCTTCCAGCTGAGGAAGGAATATCGGCGTCAGAATGTGAGACGCAATTGCTGCCAGCAGAGGGAGGAATATCGACGTCAGAATGTGGGACGCAATTGCTGCCAGCTGAGAGAGGAATATCGGCGTCAGAATGTGAGACGCAATTGCTGCCAGCTGAGGGAGGAATATCGGCGTCAGAATGTGAGACGCAATTGCTTCTAGCTGAGGGAGGAATATCGGCGTCAGAATGTGAGACGCAATTGCTTCTAGCTGAGGGAGAAATATCAGCGTCAGAATGTGCGACGCAATTGCTTCTAGCTGAGGAAGGAATATCGGCGTCAGAATGTGCGACGCAATTGCTGCCAGCTGAGGGAGGAATATCGACGTCAGAATAAGCGACGCAATTGCTGCCAGCTGGGGGAGAAATATCGGCTCCAGAATGTGCGACGCATATGCTTCTAGCTGAGGGAGGAATATCAGCTTCAGAATGTGCGACGCAATTGCCGCCAGCTGAGGGAGGAATATCGGCTTCAGAATGTGAGACGCAATTGCTTCTAGCTGAGAGAGGAATATCGGCTCCAGAATGTGAGACGCAATTGCTTCTAGCTGAGGGAGAAATATCGGCGTCAGAATGTGCGACGCAATTGCTTCTAGCTGAGGGAGAAATATCGGCGTCAGAATGTGCGACGGAATTGCTTCTAGCTGAGGGAGAAATATCGGCGTCAGAATGTGCGACGCAATTGCATCTAGCTGAGGGAGAAATATCGGCTTCAGAATGTGAGACGCAATTGCTTCTGGCTGAGGGAGAAATATCGGCGTTAGAATTTGCGATGCAATTGCTTCTGGCTGAGGGAGGAATATCGGCGTCAGAATGTGAGACGCAATTGCTGCCAGCTGAGGGAGGAATATCGGCTCCAGAATGTGGGACGCAATTGCTTCTGGCTGAGGGAGAAATATCGGCGTTAGAATTTGCGATGCAATTGCTTCTGGCTGAGGGAGGAATATCGGCGTCAGAATGTGAGACGCAATTGCTGCCCGCTGAGGGAGAAATATCGGCGTCAGAATGTGCGACGCAATTGATTCTAGCTGAGGGAAAAATATCGGCTTCAGAATGTGAGACGCAATTGCTTCTGGCTGAGGGAGAAATATCGGCGTTAGAATTTGCGATGCAATTGCTTCTGGCTGAGGGAGGAATATCGGCGTCAGAATGTGAGACGCAATTGCTGCCAGCTGAGGGAGAAATATCGGCTTCAGAATGTGAGACGCAATTGCTTCTGGCTGAGGGAGAAATATCGGCGTTAGAATTTGCGATGCAATTGCTTCTGGCTGAGGGAGGAATATCGGCGTCAGAATGTGAGACGCAATTGCTTCTAGCTGAGAGAGAAATATCGGCGTCAGAATGTAAGACGCAATTGCTGCCAGCTGAGGGAGGAATATCGGCGTCAGAATGTGAGACGCAATTGCTTCTGGCTGAGGGAGAAATATCGGCGTCAGAATGTGCGACGCAATTGCTGGCAGCTGAGAAAGAAATATCGGCGTCAGAATGTGAGACGCAATTGCCGCCAGCTGAGAGAGAAATATCGGCTCCAGAATGTGCGACGCAATTGCTGCCAGCTGAGGGAGAAATATCGGCGTCAGAATGTGCGACGCAATTGCTGCCAGCTGAGGGAGAAATATTGGCGTCAGAATGTGCGACGCAATTGCTGCCAGCTGAGGGAGGAATATCGGCGTCAGAATGTGAGATGCAATTGCTGCCAGCTGAGGGAGAAATATCGGCGTCAGAATGTGAGACGCAATTGCTGCCAGCTGAGGGAGAAATATCGGCTTCAGAATGTGAGACGCAATTGCTGCCAGCTGAGGGAGAAATATCGGCTTCAGAATGTGAGATGCAATTGCTGCCAGCTGAGGGAGAAATATCGGCGTCAGAATGTGAGACGCAATTGCTGCCAGCTGAGGGAGAAATATCGGCTTCAGAATGTGAGACGCAATTGCTGCCAGCTGAGGGAGGAATATCGGCGTCAGAATGTGAGACGCAATTGCTTCTAGCTGAGGATGATATATCGGCTCCTGAATGTGAGACGCAATTGCTTCTAGCTGAGGGAGGAATATGGGCTTCAGAATGTGAGACGCAATTGCTTCTAGCTGAGGGAGAAATATCGGCTCCAGAATGTGAGACGCAATTGCTTCTAGCTGAGGATGAAATATCGGCTCCGGAATGTGAGACGCAATTGCTTCTAGCTGAGGGAGGAATATGGGCTTCAGAATGTGAGACGCAATTGCTTCTAGCTGAGGGAGAAATATCGGCTCCAGAATGTGAGACGCAATCGCTTCTAGCTGAAAAAGAAATATCAGCTCCAGAATTTGCGATGCAATTGCTTCTAGCTTGGGGAGAAATATCGGCGTCATGAAGTGAGACGCAATTGCTGCCAGCTGAGGAAGGAATATCGGCGTCAGAATGTGAGACGCAATTGCTGCCAGCAGAGGGAGGAATATCGGCTTCAGAATGTGCGACGCAATTGCTTCCAGCTGAGAGAGGAATATCGGCTTCAGAATGTGAGACGCAATTGCTGCCAGCTGAGGGAGGAATATCGGCTTCAGAATGTGAGACGCAATTGCTTCTAGCTGAGGGAGGAATATCGGCTTCAGAATGTGAGACGCAATTGCTTCTGGCTGAGGGAGGAATATCGTCTTCAGAATGTGAGACGCAATTGCTTCTAGCTGAGGGAGGAATATCGGCTTCAGAATGTGAGACGCAATTGCTTCTAGCTGAGGGAGGAATATCGGCATCAGAATGTGAGACGCAATTGCTTCCAGCTGAGAGAGGAATATCGGCTTCAGAATGTGCGACGCAATTGCTTCTAGCTGAGGGAGGAATATCGTCTTCAGAATGTGAGACGCAATTGCTTCTAGCTGAGGGAGGAATATCGGCTACAGAATGTGAGACGCAATTGCTTCTAGCTGAGGAAGGAATATCGGCGTCAGAATGTGCGACGCAATTGCTGCCAGCTGAGGGAGGAATATCGGCGTCAGAATGTGCGACGCAATTGCTGCCAGCTGAGGGAGAATATCGGCGTCAGAATGTGCGACGCAATTGCTGCCAGCTGAGGGAGGAATATCGGCTTCAGAATGTGCGACGCAATTGCTTCTAGCTGAGGGAGGAATATCGGTTTCAGAATGTGCGACACAATTGCTTCTAGCTGAGGGAGGAATATCGGCTCCAGAATGTGAGACGCAATTGCTTCTAGCTGAAGAAGAAATATGGGCTCCAGAATTTGCGAGGCAATTGCTGCCAGCTGAGGGAGGAATATCGGCTTCAGTATGTGCGACACAATTGCTTTTAGCTGAGGGAGGAATATCGGCTCCAGAATGTGAGACGCAATTGCTTCTAGCTGAAGAAGAAATATCGGCTCCAGAACTGGCGATGCAATTGCTTCTAGCTGAGGAAGGAATATCGGCGTCAGAATGTGCGACGCAATTGCTGCCAGCTGAGGGAGGAATATCGGCGTCAGAATGTGCGACGCAATTGCTGCCAGCTGAGGGAGGAATATCGGCTTCAGAATGTGCGACGCAATTGCTACTAGCTGAGGGAGGAATATCGGTTTCAGAATGTGCGACACAATTGCTTCTAGCTGAGGGAGGAATATCGGCTCCAGAATGTGAGACGCAATTGCTTCTAGCTGAAGAAGAAATATTGGCTCCAGAATTTGCGACGCAATTGCTGCCAGCTGAGGGAGGAATATCGGTTTCAGTATGTGCGACACAATTGCTTCTAGCTGAGGGAGGAATATCGGCTCCAGAATGTGAGACGCAATTGCTTCTAGCTGAAGAAGAAATATCGGCTCCAGAACTGGCGATGCAATTGCTTCTAGCTTGGGGAGAAATATCGGCGTCAGGAAGTGAGACGCAATTGCTGCCAGCTGAGGGAGGAATATCGGCGTCAGAATGTGAGACGCAATTGCTGCCAGCTGAGGGAGAAATATCGGCTCCAGAATGTGAGACGCAATTGCTTCTGGCTGAGGGAGGAATATCAGCTTCAGAATGTGCGACGCAATTGCTTCTAGCTTAGGAAGGAATATCAGCTTCAGAATGTGAGACGCAATTGCTTCTAGCTGAGGGAGGAATATCGGCGTCAGAATGTGAGACGCAATTGCTTCTGGCTGAGGGAGGAATATCGGCGTCAGAATGTGAGACGCAATTGCTTCTAGCTGAGGGAGGAATATCGGCGTCAGAATGTGAGACGCAATTGCTTCTGGCTGAGGAAGGAATATCGGCGTCAGAATGTGAGACGCAATTGCTTCTAGCTGAGGGAGGAATATCGGCGTCAGAATGTGAGACGCAATTGCTTCTGGCTGAGGGAGGAATATCAGCTTCAGAATGTGCGACGCAATTGCTGCCAGCTGAGGGAGGAATATCGGCGTCAGAATGTGAGACGCAATTGCTGCCAGCTGAGGGAGGAATATCGGCGTCAGAATGTGAGACGCAATTGCTGCCAGCTGAGGGAGGAATATCGGCTTCAGAATGTGAGACGGAATTGCTTCTAGCTGAGGGAGAAATATCGGCTTCAGAATGTGCGGAGCAATTGCTTCTAGCTGAGGGAGGAATATCAGCTTCAGAATGTGAGACGCAATTGCCGCCAGCTGAGGGAGAAATATCGGCTCCAGAATGTGAGACGCAATTGCTTCTAGCTGAGGGAGGAATATCAACTTCAGAATGTGAGACGCAATTGCTTCTAGCTGAGGGAGGAATATCGGCGTCAGAATGTGAGACGCGATTGCTTCTAGCTGAGGGAGGAATATCGGCTTCAGAATGTGAGACGCAATTGCTTCTAGCTGAGGGAGGAATATCAGCTTCAGAATGTGAGACGCAATTGCTTCTAGCTGAGGGAGGAATATCGGCGTCAGAATGTGAGACGCGATTGCTTCTAGCTGAGGGAGGAATATCGGCGTGAGAATGTGGGACGCAATTGCTTCTAGCTGAGGGAGAAATATCGGCGTCAGAATGTGCGACGCAATTGCTTCTAGCTGAGGGATGAATATCGGTGTCAGAATGTGCGACGCAATTGCTTCCAGCTGAGGGAGAAATATCGGCGTCAGAATGTGCGACGCAATTGCTGCCAGCTGAGGGAGGAATATCGGCTTCAGAATGTGAGACGCGATTGCTTCTAGCTGAGGGAGGAATATCGGCGTCAGAATGTGCGACGCAATTGCTGCCAGCTGAGGGAGAAATATCGACTTCAGAATGTGCGACGCAATTTCTTCTAGCTGAGGGAGAAATATCGGCGTCAGAATGTGAGACGCAATTGCTTCTAGCTGAGGGAGGAATATCGGCGTCAGAAAGTGAGACGCCATTGCTTCTAGCTGAGGGAGAAATATCGACTTCAGAATGTGAGACGCGATTGCTGCCAGCTGAGGGAGGAATATCAGCTTCAGAATGTGAGACGCAATTGCTGCCAGCTGAGGGAGGAATATCAGCTTCAGAATGTGAGACGCAATTGCTTCTGGCTGAGGGAGGAATATCAGCTTCAGAATGTGAGACGCAATTGCTTCTAGCTGAGGGAGGAATATCGGCGTCAGAATGTGAGACGCGATTGCTTCTAGCTGAGGGAGGAATATCAGCTTCAGAATGTGAGACGCAATTGCTTCTAGCTGAGGGAGGAATATCGGCGTCAGAATGTGAGACGCGATTGCTTCTAGCTGAGGGAGAAATATCGGCTCCAGAATGTGAGACGCAATTGCTTCTAGCTTAGGGAGGAATATCAGCTTCAGAATGTGAGACGCAATTGCTTCTAGCTGAGGGAGGAATATCGGCGTCAGAATGTGCGACGCAATTGCTTCTAGCTGAGGGAGAAATATCGGCTCCAGAATGTGAGACGCAATTGCTTCTAGCTGAGGGAGGAATATCGGCGTCAGAATGTGAGACGCGATTGCTTCTAGCTGAGGGAGAAATATCGGCTCCAGAATGTGAGACGCAATTGCTTCTAGCTGAGGGAGGAATATTGGCTTCAGAATGTGCGACGCAATTGCTGCCAGCTGAGGGAGGAATATCAGCTTCAGAATGTGCGACGCAATTGCTGCCAGCTGAGGGAGGAATATCAGCTTCAGAATGTGAGACGCAATTGCTTCTAGCTGAGGGAGGAATATCGGCGTCAGAATGTGAGACGCGATTGCTTCTAGCTGAGGGAGGAATATCGGCGTGAGAATGTGGGACGCAATTGCTTCTAGCTGAGGGAGAAATATCGACTTCAGAATGTGCGACGCAATTGCTTCTAGCTGAGGGAGAAATATCGGCGTCAGAATGTGAGACGCAATTGCTTATAGCTGAGGGAGGAATATCGGCGTCAGAAAGTGAGACGCCATTGCTTCTAGCTGAGGGAGAAATATCGACTTCAGAATGTGCGACGCAATTGCTTCTAGCTGAGGGAGGAATATCGGCGTCAGAATGTGAGACGCAATTGCTGCCAGCTGAGGGAGGTATATCGGCGTCAGAATGTGAGACGCAATTGCTTCTAGCTGAGGGAGGAATATCGGCGTCAGAATGTGCGACGCAATTGCTGCCAGCTGAGGGAGAAATATCGACTGCAGAATGTGCGACGCAATTGCTGCCAGCTGTGGGAGAAATATCGGCGTCAGATTGTGAGACGCAATTGCTTCTAGCTGAAGAAGAAATATCGGCTCCAGAATTTGCGATGCAATTGCTGCCAGCTGAGGGAGGAATATCGGCGTCAGAATGTGCGACGCAATTGCTGCCAGCTGAGAGAGGAATATCGGTGTCAGAATGTGAGACGCAATTGCTTCTAGCTGAAGGAGGAATATCAGCTCCAGAATGTAAGACGCAATTGCTTCTAGCTGAAGGAGGAATATCAGCTCCAGAATGTGAGACGCAATTGCTTCTAGCTGAAGGAGGAATATCAGCTTCAGAATGTGAGACTTTGGATAAGATAAGATACTTTGGAGGTGTTGGAGAGCTTCCAACAACATCCTCAGGAGTGATAATAGTTTTTTCTTGGGGTTGGCAGATACAAATCTGTTTGAATTGTTTTTTTTGGGAGGGAGGTTTGGACAATTTAGGGTATACATAAATGTGGGGACAACCAATCACTATTACTTGGCCTACTATTTTATAGTAAGGGACTCAACTAACCCATGTCGGTTCTACCGTATAGGACCTTGTTAACAATACTGAGTCTAGTACTGGGTCTCAGTATTTACTGAGCCAGTGAATAATTTCTCATTCAACAAGTGGCAAATTGAGAGGTGCCAATTTAACGTCCTGATGCTCATTAACGCTATCAATCTTTTCGCAGAATAGTCAGAAATGCTATTGTCATACAAGTCCTTCCATTAGGTTATTGAAATTCACGCAATTCATTCACATGCTTGAGTACAAACCTATTCGAATAGTGGGATATTATCATGTCCTGTTCATAGCCAGTGTTTTCAACAGTCGTGAGTGATGTGAGTGAGTGAAAGGAGCTGGACCCCTATTCACTAACTTTTGAAACAGTGAGATGAGACCGTCTCACTGTGAGATGAGATCTAATATCGCGATTCATCAACTTTGTTCTCGCGTGAAATGTCAGTCTCATCTCATTTCACAGTGAGTTCGTCTCACTGCCGACCAAACTCGTGAGATCGACGTGAGACGAGTTATGGCTAATGAATATTGGCCATTGGAATATGCATTTGGAATTGGAATATTAGGCGATGTATGTGTACTAGAGAGTCTAAAGGGAGTACCGAGTATATTATATGATGATGAATATATAAATGTATTCAATATACATATATATATCCATATTGTAACACTAGGCAAACGCGTTATGTGTTTCCGCGTTGATGGATGAGCTGGAACATATCAACTTATCTTTGGATTGGTTATTATATATATATATACACCTTGAGATCCAAACCATTACATCACTGCCATCTTATTTTCCATTAATAATTTATATAATAATAAAGAAGGCTTTGTTTTAATCGTTTACAATCAAGTGGTGACACTTGTTGCTTTGATTTAATAGGTATCTTAATAGCTTTGAATAATTGACACAAATAACATTATATATTTTTTTACATCGAAACGGCTGATCCGATTTGAGAAAAAGTTCGGAATAATGTGTATCATTATCAGATTGAAATTCTCTGAAAATTTGAATCCTCTCAGATGAAATATTTTTCACGAATGTTTTTCTCTGGCTTATTCTAATGGGATTTTTGAAAACTTTGGAATGAGTTTTCTCAGAAGTTGTTCAACCGATCGTGCCTCAAAACTATACAGCATCAAGTCAGATAGGGGTTCATGTGTGTGCCAAGTTTCAACTGATTTTGAATTTTTGTCTGACCTGTGGAGCGCGAACAAAAAAACAAAAAAAAAAAACAAAAAAAAAAAAACAGACACTTTTTTTTCGGTATAGTGTAATTGAGTCTTCGCTTCGCTCATCCAATAACATACAGTTTCTACGTTTTATTTTATTTCAGTATCATTATTCATGAAATGATCTGTCAAGTGGTTTTGGTCTTCAACTTTAACAGTATCAACAAGGAGGTGTCAAAGATTAAAAGGGAAAACAGAGTTTTGTAGTGTTTGGGTTCGATAAAGTGCTAAAAGCAAATAATTTTAATGGATATTACTTACAAAAAGAGGGTGATTATTTTGTTTCTAACTACAAACCCTTCACGATGTGGACAATATCAATTCACACACGTTTAATTTGTAGTTCTGAAGTCAGTAATGAATATATAGTTTCAACGTGGGAGAGCAGGCATGTTTTAAAAGCCACATGTGACCAAAATTTAACAAAGACAACCAATCAAAACTCTGCGTTCTAAGACCTTAACCAATCAAACTTTAGTTCTGATAGTGTAATACATTTAGGGAGTGAACTAAATGTAATTGCAGTAGAAATTTAGGAAATATCCAAACAGTTCATTATGGACCGCGACACAGGCAAGTTGTGCCAAAAAGCAGTGAGAAAGTGGTGAATCTTCCAGAATGAATAGTGTTTTCTAAAATTAGTGAGTTTTAATTTTTATGTACTGAACTTGTGACAATTTATTCTATTGAAATTCAAAATTACGTATCTTCAACTTCCATCTCGACTCCGCCACCAGCTATTCCGTCACCAGGCCGAGGGGATCTCACCTCTGCAGCATCAAACCTTGAGTACAACCAAATCCACCACATTTGCCCTTCAGAACCCCCCACTACCCTCTTCAAGAACAATAATAATCGCCATAAAGGACTTGTCTTCTTTTCATTGTGTAATTTCAAAGTGTAATAACTGTAATAATGTGTGTTTAAATCAATATATTCCTCTCTTTGGATATAATTTGTATTCATTTAAACCGGTAATGATAAAATGGCGCCCAACTGATAGGCTCGATATTTCTCACCCTTTGATAAGGTTTTAATTTGTAATAATTTGATATTTAGTTTCTTTTATTGTAAATTCGTAGTGTAAAGTATATCCATTGTTGATCGCCAATCAAAATTAAAATCAGAATGGATAATATCAATGTTGTAAGAGAGTTGTTGGAGGAAAAACCTTTCGATCCGTTCAACGTGCAATTCGATAACGAAAAAGCACAGGCAGATGTGACAAAAATCATCGAAGAAGAAAAGGCAGAGGAAAATTTCATGGGGGAATATGAAAGTACAATTTTAGACCAAATTGATAACATGTTTATGGGATTTGAGAAGGAGGTAAAATCCAGGCTGGCTGCGATTAGACACAAAATATCACAAAACCATAATGATGTAGTTGTTCAGATGAATAAAAAGAAAGATGATTTGCAACGGAAAATCACTGATGTAAGTTCACACACCGAGCCACAGAGCTCATTATTCAGTGAAGAACTGGTTAAATCAGATCAAGAGGAAGCACAAGACACGGTACCAGGAATGAATGATCAGGAAGTTCTCTCAAATTCAAGATTCAAAGTTGATCAAGAAAGTATGCGAATAGAGCTACACACTAATGATAAAGTTATTCGAAAGTTGAAATTGGAAATCGAAAATATTATGAAAGAATCAAGATCCAAGACCACAATGGCACAGGTTAATCCGAAGAGACGCATCCAACGGCAATTACCATTTGACGTAGTGATTTCATTCAGGAATCAAAATATGGAGGAGGAAGAAATAACACGCTTACTCGTCAACCGTTGCGTAAGAAGAGAAGAATACGGGTCAACAAACCAAAACAGCAACAATAAACAAGTCACTACAGTGGGTTACCAGGGAAAACACAACGACCCTAAATATCGTAGACGATACGTACCTCACCCGCCCCTTGCTCTAACACCGTTATTCGACCCATCATACCCTCTCCCATTGAGTTTGTTATACCTACTCTGGATGGTGAACCCACACTATACCAACTACTATCAACAGCGAGTCAATGAGGAAGGAAGACAACAGGGATACCCCCAAGGTTGAACCAGTAATGATAATATCATAGTTACAACTTACAAGAAAGAAAAAAAACGCACGCGACAATAAAAAGATAAAAATGCAAGGAAAAATGAACATATGGTTGATTGCGCTATCAAAACAAAGAGAGTACATCGGGGTGTTGGAAGAATAAATTACACGAACTATAATGATGAAATTTGAGTGTACATTTGATATGAAAAAAAAACTGCATCATTCTGCGTTTTGTTTTTGATTTTGCATGACATATTATATCGCAGTTGCTTGGTAGGACTAGAAAGATATCAACGATGATTCCAATACTAGGAAGAAAAGGTTGGATAGGAAAGATTATTTCATTCGGTTATATGTTTTGAGAAAGTTCCGAATATTGTTTTGTTATGAGTGTTCACGTATTTCAATTGAAGGGTGTTTAATTGTTCAAATAAGTGAGAGTGTTCATTGCGCTATAAGTTCAATTTTTGTATTCTCATTCATGCCTAGTATTTTATAATTTTATTTGATTTTGTTTCTGTCGTTTAATGATCGGTTCGTTATCCTATGTTCAAATGTATTTCTATGGTGTAACTTGGGATAGACCAATTCGTGTTTACCCAAAGGGGAAAAAAATGCCAGAGTTGAAACTTAAGGGTTTGCTCAAAAACAGCATAATTATGGATTGAGAGTGTATTATTTTGTATGTGTCATACTTTTTGGAGAAAATATGAGGAAGCGATCAGGATTTTACTTCATAAATATTATATAGTTTTTTTTGTATCTATTTCAATTACCTTTGATGGTACATTTTTTACCCAGAAACAGAATTCGTTGAATGATATTTTGCATTAATGAAACAAGATGTATAAAGTCATGCAATATCAGAGATATTAAGTTGGTAGAAATAGTATAGGTTATTTTATGTTGGATTACTAGAAATTGTAATAAGGGTTTGAAATGTATTCAGTTTGTGTGGCGAAATCAAGTGCTAATTGTTCCAAGGATTGTTGAATCGTATTTTCACGTTTGTAATATTCAATTGTGAGGAAAGTTAAGAAAATGGATAGACCGAACTTTGATTTTGCTATTGAGAATTTTTGGGAATAGAAAAGACAAAACCGAGTTGCTAATCACGACTTATATGAGTTTGAATAGGGTTTTCGCGTTTCTATTACAAGTTTGAAAAAAATGATCATTTTCTTTAGGATCGTTTTACATTAGTTTATACCGAGTTGCTTTTTCAAGTTTTCATCACGATATTAACTTTTGAATTTGTGTCAGTAGTTCCTGTATTATTGTGTTTTATGCTTGTTGGCTTTGATTAATCGGTTCGTCATCTTTCATTGTGGCTTATGTGATTGTGTAATTTGGGATAGACCAATTCGTGTTCATCTAAAATGGAAAAAAAATGCTAGAGTTGAAACTTGAGGGTTTGCTAGAAAACAGCATAATCATGGATTGAGTGTATTATTTTGTATTTGTATTGTATTGTACCGTTTTGAAAGATGAGGAAGAGATGAACTCAACTCCAGCAATTTCAATTTATTTTATGATTTTTTTTTTTATGACATAACTTGGGATTTTCGGGATTCCAAATCGTGACTGCTTTACTTTGTTTTCATATGTGTGTTTGTTTCTTGTTCGATTGTTTGATCGTTTGGCTGTTGAAAGAAAAGAATTGTGCCACAGCTTGACGTGTTTAGTGAAATGAAAAATATATATATATATATATTTCAATAAAATAATGAATGAATAAGTGTAAATGATGAAAACTGATAGTCTTTGTGTTAAGTTCAAGTAAATACTTATGATGGTAAAAATGTAAATCTCCTTTTGTAACCTCAATATTAGATCATGTAAGCTGATGAGTACCATCTTGAATATCATTAGGATGATGTTTACGTTCTTTAATTCACACATATACATGTAATTATGATTGTAATTGTATTCTCGAATGTCATATCTTGGTAGGATGCATAACATCAAATATGAAATTGTAATTAGGGGGCTATATCATTGTATAATTAAAATTGGTCAATTTAGTGTGCGTTTAAGAGTTCGAAAATTTTTTGGGGGGCAATTGTAACATAACATAGAGTTTCTACGTTTCATTTTATTTCAGTATCATTATTCATGAAATGATCTGTCAAGTGGTTTTGGTCTTTAACTTCAACAGTCCCAACAAGGAGGTGTCAAAGATTAAGAGGGAAAACAGAGTTTTGTAGTGTTTGGGTTCGATAAAGTGCTGAAAGCAATTAATTTTAATGGATATTACTTAAAGAAAGAGGGTGATTATTTTGTTTCTGAATAAAAACCCTTCACAATGTGGACAATATCATTCACACACGTTCAATTTGTGTTTCAGAGTCAGTAATAAATATATAGTCTCAACGTGGGAGAGCAGGCATCTTTTAAAAGCCACATGTGACCAAAATTTAACAAAGACAACCAATCAAAACTCTGCGTTTTAAGACCTCAAACAATCAAACTTTAGTTCTGATAGTGTAATACATTTAGGGAGTGAACTAAATGTAATTGCAGTAGAAATTTAGGAAATATCCAGAGAGTTGATTATGGACCGCGACACAGGCAAGTTGTGCCAAAAAGCAGTGAGAAAGTGGTGAATCTTCCAGAATGAATAGTGTTTTCTACAATTAGTGAGTTTTAATTATTATGTACTGAACTTGTGACAATTTATTCTATTGAAATTCAAAATTACGTATCTTCAACTTCCATCTCGACTCCGCCACCAGCTATTCCGTCACCAGGCCGAGGGGATCTCACCTCTGCAGCATCAAACCTTGAGTACAACCAAATCCACCACATTTGCCCTTCAGAACCCCCCACTACCCTCTTCAAGAACAATAATAATCGCCATAAAGGACTTGTCTTCTTTTCATTGTGTAATTTTGAAGTGTAATAATTGTAATAATGTGTGTTTAAATCAATCTATTCCTCTTTTTGAGTTTAATTCGTATCTATTTAAACCGGTAATGATAAAATATATCATATATATCAATATATATATGTATATATATATATAAATATATATATATATATATATATTTATATATATATATATATATATATATTCATATATATATATATATATATATATATATATATATTCATATATATATATATATATATATATATATATATATATATATATATATATATATATATATATATATATATATATATATATATATATATATATATATGTATATATTTATATATATATATATATATATATATATATATATATATATATATATATATATATATATATATATATATATATATATATATATATATATATATATATATAATTATCCTACATAGAATGAAGTAATAGAAAAGAAGTACACGATATGAAGGATTGGATCCTTAAAGTCGAAACAAGTCAAAACAGATTATAAAACCAAAGTATAGGCCCACATTAAATTATTCAAGACTTACAGAAATAGTAATTCATGTTGTCACTGATGTGTAGTGGGCCTAAGTCTTGAAATTCTGCGGCTTTCGGATCATGTTTGTCATAACTGCTCACTAAAATGTTAGCCTAGGAATTTGTATGACTGTCTATCAAAAAACTTGTTTATAATCTCCAATTCTCCACCGCCGGAGTCGTTCACAGCCTTGTAGGAATGAATTTGACTCTCCGATTCGTGAAATTTTACCAAATACCCGTTTTTCTTTGACAACAACACGTTTCCGGTGTTTGTTGATCTCACTTGGCGTTAGTGAATCGCAAGGTGATCGAATTGTCACCTCACGTGAGATGAGTTCCGTCTCACAGTGAGATGATACGGTCTCATCTCACTGTTTCAAAAGTTATTGAATAGGGGTCCTGGCAAGTATAAGAACAATGGAAGAAGGTGGATGAAATGAGTTGGAAGATAAGGGAAGAAATGGGAAGAATGAAACTAATGCTCAGCACTCCATTCACAAACTTCGGTCACCAAGTGAACCCACTCAACCGACGGTCCAAACTTCGTCTAGGCCCTCACTCCAGACCTTATCGCCATGGGTGACCCTTCTGGGAGCAGATAATTTGCTCCCGACGATATCGCTCCGGACTTCATTGGGTCGTGCAGGCCCCCACACCACGTCAGGGTGTTCGGATCATTGGAGGAGGGGCTACTTCTTCCTCCGAGACTAGACCATAACACGAGAAGAAAACCACACGCGGATTTGCTTCGTGAGAATTGAGGAAAAATGAGAGAAAAAAATCGGAGCCAATTGACCCCTAGTGATAGGCGTGGCTTATCGTCAGGCCAATCAGATCCATACTTCATGTGGGAATTCAGATACTCTGATAGGCAATGCCAATTCATGCAAATAACAAACAGCCTATTCGATCGGATGTTTTGTTTTGTGATGTTTGCGGGTGGGTCAATCACTAGTCGTCATTTTTTCCAGATTTATGGAATTATATCATCACTTCGCAAATCTGATGATCTATCGTGATAGTTCCGTATATTTCGTCACGCTCAACCAAGAATATGTGATGTCTCTATTCATAATTTGTTGATCAGATTGCATTTGGGAGCGTATTCTCATGTTTCTGATCATGTATTATTGATTATGTCTCCATTCTGTGAGATAAGATTGAATTGTGTGTTCTCTATGTGACTGTGGATCAACGAGTGAGTGTGATCACTCGAGGGCAAATACATCATCGATAATAAATGATAATCCACAATGAATGACTCGATAATAATGGAATATTCAATTAATCCGTTATGATATTCATCCATATAACATACAACAATGAATTTTATTAAGGGAGACATAATTGACGATAAATACACGTCACTTGAGCATTGATATGCGGGAATCCATTCCAATGGAAAGTACAGATTATTGAGAGGAAACGTGACTGGAGTGAGAGAAGATGAGTACGGAAGGTTCATAGTATGATCGTGTTATTCAGGCGAGATGTGTCCATAGGAGCAGGGCAACAGCAGCAGTCAGCAAAACATGGGAGCACATAGAGACGGGGGCTGCGTTGCACAACTCTCCTTCACATGTGCAGTGGGTAAATTTCCTCCCGAAAATTTCACTATCCTTACACTCTCCTGTCACTTCTGCGGCACAGGTACGGGCGACATGACCGTCTGTCGTATCTTTGAGACAGCCATTGACACGACAATCTTCGGTTGGTGTATTCTCGTCGATTTCATTGCATGGATTACAAGAGTAGCACTTGACAGCTCTCGTCGAGTTCATGACGCAGAGGAGCACTAACGCTGTAAGCAATATGCTCTTCATACTTGCAGGTTATCTGGAACAAGAGAACAACACGCTGTCAGCAATATGCTCTTTATAGAAGCGCGTTATCTGGAACGGGTGTAAATCACGCCATCAGCAATATGTTCTTCATACTGTAACGTTATCAAGAACAAAAGGGCAACACGCTGTCAGCAATATGCTCTTCATTCGGGCACATTATCTGGATCAGGCAGACGCTGTCAGCAATATGCTCTTCATTGCAGCATGATAACTGGAACAAGGAGACAATACGCTGTCAGCAATATGCTCACCACTCTGGCACGTTATCTGGAACAAGAGAACAACACGCTGTCAGCAATATGCTCTTCATTCGGGCACATTATCTGGATCAGGCAGACGCTGTCAGCAATATGCTCTTCATTGCAGCATGATAACTGGAACAAGAAGACAATACGCTGTCAGCAATATGCTCACCACTCTGGCACGTTATCTGGACCAAGGAAACAACACGCTGTGAGCAATATGCTCACCACTCTGGCACGTTATCTGGACCAAGGTAACAATACGCTGTCAGCAATATGCCCACCACTCTGCCACGTTATCTGGACCAAGGAAACAACACGCTGTGAGCAATATGCTCTCCACTCTGGCACGTTATCTGGACCAAGGAAACAACACGCTGTGAGCAATATGCTCACCACTCTGCCACGTTATCTGGACCAAGGTAACAACACGCTATAAGCAATATGCAGACCACTCTGCCACGTTATCTGGACCAACGTAACAACACGCTGTAAGCAATATGCTCACCACTCTGCCACGTTATCTGGACCAAGGTGACAACACGCTTCAAGCAATATGCTCACCACTCTGCCACGTTATCTGGACCAAGGAAATAACACGCTGTCAGCAATATGCTCACCACTCTGGCACGTTATCTGGACCAAGGAAACAACACGCTGTAAGCAATATGCTCACCACTCTGGCACGTTATCTGGACCAAGGTAACAACACGCTATAAGCAATATGCAGACCACTCTGCCACGTTATCTGGACCAACGTAACAACACGCTGTAAGCAATATGCTCACCACTCTGCCACGTTATCTGGACCAAGGAAACAACACGCTGGTAGCAATATGCTCACCACTCTGGCACGTTATCTGGACCAAAGTAACCACACGCTGTGAGCAATATGCTCTCCATGCTGGCACGTTATCTGGACCAAGGAAACAACACGCTGTCAGCAATATGCTCACCACTCTGGCACGTTATCTGGACCAAGGTAACAACACGCTGTAAGCAATATTCTCATCACTCTGGCACGTTATCTGGACCAAGGAAACAACAGGCTGTCAGCAATATGCTCACCACTCTGCCACGTTATCTGGACCAAAGGAACAACAGGCTGTCAGCAATATGCTCACCACTCTGGCACGTTATCTGGACCAAGGAAACAACAGGCTGTCAGCAATATGCTCACCACTCTGGCACGTTATCTGGACCAAGGAAACAACAGGCTGTCAGCAATATGCTCCCACTCTGGCACGTTATCTGGACCAAGGAGACAACAGGCTGTGAGCAATATGCTCACCACTCTGGCACGTTATCTGGACCAAGGTAACACGCTGTCAGCAATATGCTCACCACTCTGGCACGTTATCTGGACCAAAGTAACAACACGCTGTCAGCAATATGATCACCACTCTGGCACGTTATCTGGACCAAGGAAACAACAGGCTGTCAGCAATATGCTCCCACTCTGGCACGTTATCTGGACCAAGGAAACAACACGCTGTGAGCAATATGCTCACCAATCTGGCACGTTATCTGGACCAAGGAAACAACACGCTTCAAGCAATATGCTCTCCACTCTGGCACGTTATCTGGACCAAGGTAACACGCTGTGAGCAATATGCTCACCACTCTGCCACGTTATCTGGAACAAGGAAACAACACGCTGTCAGCAATATGCTCACCACTCTGGCACGTTATCTGGACCAAGGTAACAACACGCTGTCAGCAATATGCTATTCACTCTGGCACATTATCTGGACCAAGGTAACAACACGCTGTAAGCAATATTCTCACAACTCTGGCAAGTTATCTGGACCAAGGAAACAACACGCTGTGAGCAATATGCTCACCACTCTGGCACGTTATCTGGAACAAGGAAACAACACGCTGTCAGCAATATGCTCACCACTCTGGCACGTTATCTGGACCAAGGTAACAACAGGCTCTCAGCAATATGCTCACCACTCTGGCACGTTATCTGGACCAAGGTAACAACACGCTGTAAGCAATATTCTCACAACTCTGGCAAGTTATCTGGACCAAGGTAACACGCTGTGAGCAATATGCTCACCACTCTGCCACGTTATCTGGAACAAGGAAACAACACGCTGTCAGCAATATGCTCACCACTCTGCCACGTTATCTGGACCAAGGTAACAACACGCTGTAAGCAATATTCTCACAACTCTGGCAAGTTATCTGGACCAAGGTAACACGCTGTGAGCAATATGCTCACCACTCTGCCACGTTATCTGGAACAAGGAAACAACACGCTGTCAGCAATATGCTCACCACTCTGCCACGTTATCTGGACCAAGGTAACAACACGCTGTAAGCAATATTCTCACAACTCTGGCAAGTTATCTGGACCAAGGTAACACGCTGTGAGCAATATGCTCACCACTCCGCCACGTTATCTGGAACAAGGAAACAACACGCTGTCAGCAATATGCTCACCACTCTGGCACGTTATCTGGACCAAGGAAACAACACGCTGTGAGCAATATGCTCACAACTCTGACACGTTATCTGGACCAAGGAAACAACACGCTGTGAGCAATATGCTCTCCACTCTGGCACGTTATCTGGACCAAGGTAACAACACGCTGTGAGCAATATGCTCTCCACTCTGGCACGTTATCTGGACCAAGGAAACAACACGCTGTAAGCAATATGCTCAACACTCTGGCACGTTATCTGGACCAAGGAAACAACACGCTGTGAGCAATATGCTCACAACTCTGGCACGTTATCTGGACCAAGGTAACGACACGCTGTGAGCAATATGCTCTCCACTCTGGCACGTTATCTGGACCAAGGAAACAACACGCTGTGAGCAATATGCTCACCACTCTGGCACGTTATCTGGACCAAGGAAACAACACGCTGTGAGCAATATGCTCACAACTCTGGCACGTTATCTGGACCAAGGAAACAACACGCTGTGAGCAATATGCTCTCCACTATGGCACGTTATCTGGACCAAGGTAACGACACGCTGTGAGCAATATGCTCACCACTCTGGCACGTTATCTGGACCAAGGTAACAACACGCTTCAAGCAATATGCTCTCCACTCTGCCACGTTATCTGGACCAAGGTAACAACACGCTTTAAGCAATATGCTCAACACTCTGGCACGTTATCTGGACCAAGGTAACGACACGCTGTGAGCAATATGCTCACCACTCTGGCACGTTATCTGGACCAAGGAAACAACACGCTGTGAGCAATATGCTCACAACTCTGGCACGTTATCTGGACCAAGGAAACAACACGCTGTGAGCAATATGCTCTCCACTCTGGCACGTTATCTGGACCAAGGTAACGACACGCTGTGAGCAATATGCTCACCACTCTGGCACGTTATCTGGACCAAGGTAACAACACGCTCCAAGCAATTTATGCTCTCCACTCTGCCACGTTATCTGGACCAAGGAAACAACACGCTGTGAGCAATGTGCTCACAACTCTGGCACGTTATCTGGACTAAGGAAACAACAGGCTGTCAGCAATATGCTCACCACTCTGGCACGTTATCTGGACCAAGGTAACAACACGCTGTAAGCAATATGCCCACCACTCTGGCACGTTATCTGGACCAAGGAAACAACACGCTGTGAGCAATATGCTCACCACTCTGACACGTTATCTGGACCAAGGTAACAACACACTGTGAGCATTATGCTCTCCACTCTGGCTCGTTATCTGGACCAAGGAAACAACACGCTGTAAGCAATATGCTCACCACTCTGGCACGTTATCTGGACCAAGGTAACAACACGCTGTAAGCAATATGCCCACCACTCTGGCACGTTATCTGGACCAAGGAAAAAACAGGCTGTCAGCAATATGCTCACCACTCTGGCACGTTATCTGGAACAAGGTAACAACACGCTGTAAGCAAAATTCTCACCACTCTGGCACTTTATCTGGATTTGGGTGACAACACGCTGTGAGCAATATGCTCACCACTCTGAAAAGTTATCTGGACCAGGGAACCAACACGCTGTGAACAAAATGCTCTCCACTCTGGCACGTTATCTGGATCAAGGAAACAACACGCTGTAAACAGAATGCTCACCACTCTGGCACGTTATCTGGACAAAGGAAACAACACGCTTTAAGCAATATGCTCTTCACTCTGGCACGTTATCTGGACCAAGGTAACAACACGCTTCAAGCAATATGCTTTTCACTCTGGCACGTTATCTGGACCAGGGAACCAACACGCTGTGAACAAAATGCTCTCCACTCTGGCACGTTATCTGGATCAAGGAAACAACACGCTGTAAACAGAATGCTCACCACTCTGGCACGTCATCTGGACCAAGGAAACAACACGCTGTGAGCAATATGCTCACCACTCGGGCACGTTATCTGGACGAAGGTAACAACACGCTGTGAGCAATATGCTTTTCACTCTGGCACGTTATCTGGACCAAGGAAACAACACGCTTTAAACAAAATGCTCTCCACTCTGGCACGTTATTTGGATCAAGGAAACAACACGCTGTGAACAGAATGCTCACCACTCTGGCACGTTATCTGGACCAAGGAAACAACACGCTGTAAACAAAATGCTCACCACTCTGGCACGTTATCTGGAACTGGGTGACAACACGCTTTAAGCAATGTGCTCTCCACTCTGGCACGTTATCTGGACCAAGGAAACGACACGCTGAGAGCAATATGCTCACCACTCTGGCACGTTATATGGACCAAGGAAACGACACGCTGTGAGCAATATGCTCACCACTCTAGCACGTTATCTGGACCAAGGAAACAACACGCTTCAAGCAATATGCTTTCCACTCTGGCACGTTGTCTGGAACAAGGAAACAACACGCTCTCAGCAATATGCTCACCACTCTGGCACGTTATCTGGAACAAGGAAACAACACGCTGTAAGCAATATGCTCTCCATGCTGGCACGTTATCTGGACCAAGGAAACAACAGGCTGTCAGCAATATGCTCTCCACTCTGGCACGTTATATGGACCAAGGTAACGACACGCTGTGAGCAATATGCTCTCCACTCTGGCACGTTATCTGAACCAAGGTAACAACACGCTTCAAGCAATATGCTTTCCACTCTGGCACGTTATCTGGACCAAGGAAACAACACGCTGTGAGCAATATGCTCACCACTCTGGCACGTTATCTGAACTAAGGTAACAACACGCTGTCAGCAATATGCTCTCCATGCTGGCACGTTATCTGGACCAAGGAAACAACAGGCTGTCAGCAATATGCTCTCCATGCTGGCACGTTATCTGGACCAAGGAAACAACAGGCTGTCAGCAATATGCTCTCCACTCTGGCACGTTATATGGACCAAGGTAACGACACGCTGTGAGCAATATGCTCTCCACTCTGGCACGTTATCTGAACCAAGGTAACAACACGCTTCAAGCAATATGCTTTCCACTCTGGCACGTTATCTGGACCAAGGTAACAACACGCTCTAAGCAATATGCTCACCACTCTGGCACGTTATCTGGACCAAGGTAACAACACGCTCTAAGCAATATGCTCATCACTCTGGCACGTTATCTGAACCAAGGTAACAACACGCTCTAAGCAATATGCTCACCACTCTGGCACGTTATCTGGACCAAGGAAACAACACGCTGTGAGCAATATGCTCACCACTCTGGCACGTTATCTGAACTAAGGTAACAACACGCTGTCAGCAATATGCTCTCCATGCTGGCACGTTATCTGGACCAAGGAAACAACAGGCTGTCAGCAATATGCTCTCCACTCTGGCACGTTATATGGACCAAGGTAACGACACGCTGTGAGCAATATGCTCTCCACTCTGGCACGTTATCTGAACCAAGGTAACAACACGCTGTGAGCAATATGCTCACCACTCTGGCACGTTATCTGAACCAAGGTAACAACACGCTGTCAGCACTATGCTCTCCATGCTGGCACGTTATCTGGACCAAAAAAACAACACGCTGTAAACAAAATGCTCACCACTCTGGCACGTTATCTGGACCAAGGAAACAACACGCTGTCAGCAATATGCTCACCACTCTGGCACGTTATCTGGAACAAGGAAACAACAAGCTGTCAGCAATATGCTCACCACTCTGGCACGTTATCTGGACCAAGGGAACAACACGCTGTCAGCAATATGCTCACCACTACGACACGTTATCTGGACCAAGGTAACAACACGTTGTCAGCAATATGCTCATCACTCTGGCACGTTATCTGGACCAAGGAAACAACACGCTGTTAGCAATATGCAGACCACTCTGGCACGTTATCTGGAACTGGGTGACAACACGCTTCAGGCAATATGCTCTCCACTCTGGCACGTTATCTGGACCAAGGAAACAACACGCTGTAAGCAATATGCAGACCACTCTGGCACGTTATCTGGACCAAGGAAACAACACGCTTTAAGCAATATGCTCTCCACTCTGGCACGTTATCTGTAAATGGGTGACAACACGCTTTGAGCAATATGCTCACCACTCTGGCACGTTATCTGGACCAAGAAAACAACTCGCTGTAAGCAATATGCAGACCACTCTGGCACGTTATCTGGAACTGGGTGACAACACGCTTCAGGCAATATGCTCTCCACTCTGGCACGTTATCTGGACCAAGGAAACAACACGCTGTAAGCAATATGCAGACCACTCTGGCACGTTATCTGGACCAAGGAAACAACACGCTTTAAGCAATATGCAGACCACTCTGGCACGTTATCTGGAACTGGGTGACAACACGCCTCAGGCAATATGCTCTCCACTCTGGCACGTTATCTGGACCAAGGAAACAACACGCTGTAAGCAATATGCACTTCACTCTGGCACGTTATCTGGACCAAGGAAACAACACGCTGTAAGCAATATGCTCACCACTCTGGCACGTTATCTGGACCAAGGTAACAACACGCTGTGAGCAATATGCTCTTCACTCTGGCTCGTTATCTGGACCAAGGAAACAACACGCTGTAAGCAATATGCTCACCACTCTGGCACGTTATCTGGACCAAGGTAACAACACGCTGTAAGCAATATGCCCACCACTCTGGCACCATATCTTGACCAAGGAAACAACAGGCTGTCAGCAATATGCTCACCACTCTGGAACGTTATCTGGAACAAGGTAACAACACGCTGTAAGCAAAATTCTCACCACTCTGGCACTTCATCTGGATTTGGGTGACAACACGCTGTGAGCAATATGCTCACCACTCTGAAAAGTTATCTGGACCAGGGAACCAACACGCTGTAAACAAAATGCTCACCACTCTGGCAGGTCATCTGGACCAAGGTAACAACACGCTTCAAGCAATGTGCTTTCCACTCTGGCACATTATCTGGACCAAGAAAACAACACGCTGTGAACAAAATTCTCACCACTCTGGCACTTTATCTGGATTTGGGTGACAACACGCTGTGAGCAATATGCTCACCACTCTGGCACGTTATCTGGACCAGGACACCAACACGCTGTAAACAAAATGCTCTCCACTCTGGCACGTTATCTGGATCAAGGAAACAACACGCTGTAAACAGAATGCTCACCACTCTGGCACGTTATCTGGACCAAGGAAACAACACGCTTTAAGCAATATGCTCTTCACTCTGGCACGTTATCTGGACCAAGGTAACAACACGCTTCAAGCAATATGCTTTCCACTCTGGCACGTTATCTGGACCAAGGTAACAACACGCTGTGAGCAATATGCTCACCACTCTGGCACGTTATCTGGACCAAGGTAACAACACGCTGTAAACAGAATGCTCACCACTCTGGCACGTCATCTGGACCAAGGAAACAACACGCTTTAAGCAATATGCTCTCCATGCTGGCACGTTATCTGGACCAGGACACCAACACGCTGTAAACAAAATGCTCTCCACTCTGGCACGTTATCTGGATCAAGGAAACAACACGCTGTAAACAGAATGCTCACCACTCTGGCACGTTATCTGGACCAAGGTAACAACACGCTTCAAGCAATATGCTTTCCACTCTGGCACGTTATCTGGACCAAGGAAACAACACGCTGTGAGCAATATGCTCACCACTCTGGCACGTTATCTGGACCAAGGTAACAACACGCAGTGAGCAATATGCTTTCCACTCTGGCACGTTATCTGGACCAAGGAAACAACACGCAGTAATCAAAATGCTCTCCACTCTGGCACTTTATCTGGATCAAGGAAACAACACGCTGTAAACAGAATGCTCACCACTCTGGCACGTTATCTGGACCAAGGAAACAACACGCTTCAAGCAATATGCTCTCCACTCTGGCACGTTATCTGGACCAAGGAAACAACACGCTGTAAGCAATATGCAGACCACTCTGGCACGTTATCTGGAACTGGGTGACAACACGCTTCAAGCAATATGCTCACCACTCTGGCACGTTATCTGGACCAAGGAAACGACACGCTGTGAGCAATATGCTCACCTCTCTGGTACGTTATGTGGACCAAGGAAACGACACGCTGTGAGCAATATGCTCACCACTCTGGCACGTTATCTGGACCAAGGAAACAACACGCTTCAAGCAATATGCTTTCCACTCTGGCACGTTATCTGTAACAAGGAAACAACACGCTGTCAGCAATATGCTCACCACTCTGGCACGTTATCTGGACCAGGGTAACAACACGCTGTCAGCAATATGCTCTCCATGCTGAAAGTTATCTGGATCAAGGAAACAACAGGCTGTCAGCAATATGCTCTCCACTCTGGCACGTTATCTGGACCAAGGTAACGACACGCTGTGAGCAATATGCTCACCACTCTGGCACGTTATCTGGACCAAGGTAACAACACGCTGTGAGCAATATGCTCTCCACTCTGCCACGTTATCTGGACCAAGGGAACAACACGCTGTCAGCAATATGCTCACCACTCCGCCACGTTATCTGGACCAAGGAAACAACACGCTGTAAGCAATATTCTCACAACTCTGGCACGTTATCTGGACCAAGGAAACAACACGCTGTAAGCAATATGCTCACCACTCTGGCACGTTATCCGGACCAAGGAAATAACACGCTGTCAGCAATATGCTCACCACTCTGGCACGTTATCTGGACCAAGGTAACAACACGCTTTGAACAATATGCTCACCACTCTGGCACGTTATCTGGACCAAGGTAACAACACGCTGTAAGCACTATGCTCACAACTCTGGCACGTTATCTGGACCAAGGTAACAACACGCTGTAAGCATTATGCTCACAACTCTGGCACGTTATCTGGACCAAGGTAACAACACGCTTCAAGCAATATGCTCTCCACTCTGGCACGTTATCTGGACCAAGGAAAAAACACGCTGTGAGCAATATGCTCACAACTCTGGCACGTTATCTGAACCAAGGTAACAACACGCTTCAAGCAATATGCTCTCCACTCTGGCACGTTATCTGGACCAAAAAAACAACACGCTGTAAACTAAATGCTCACCACTCTGGCACGTTATCTGGACCAAGGAAACAACACGCTGTCAGCAATATGCTCACCACTCTGGCACGTTATCTGGAACAAGGAAACAACACGCTGTCAGCAATATGCTCACCACTCTGGCACGTTATCTGGACCAAGGAAACAACACGCTGTCAGCAATATGCTCACCACTCCGACACGTTATCTGGACCAAGGTAACAACACGCTGTCAGCAATATGCTCATCACTCTGGCACGTTATCTGGACCAAGGAAACAACACGCTGTAAGCAATATGCGGACCACTCTGGCACGTTATCTGGACCAAGGAAACAACACGCTTTAAGCAATATGCAGACCACTATGGCACGTTATCAGGAACTGGGTGACAACACGCTTCAGGCAATATGCTCTCCACTCTGGCACGTTATCTGGACCAAGGAAACAACACGCTGTAAGCAATATGCAGACCACTCTGGCACGTTATCTGGACCAAGGAAACAACACGCTTCGAGCAATATGCTCTCCACTCTGGCACGTTATCTGGAACTGGGTGACAACACGCTTTAAGCAATATGCTCACCACTCTGGCACGTTATCTGGACCAAGGAAACAACACGCTGTAAGCAATATGCAGACCACTCTGGCACGTTATCTGGACCAAGGAAACAACACGCTTTAAGCAATATGCAGACCACTCTGGCACGTTATCTGGAACTGGTTGACAACACGCCTTAGGCAATATACTCTCCACTCTGGCACGTTATCTGGACCAAGGAAACAACACGCTGTAAGCAATATGCAGACCACTCTGGCACGTTATCTGGACCAAGGAAACAACACGCTCTAAGCAATATGCTCTCAACTCTGGCACGTTATCTGGACCAAGGAAACAACACGCTGTAAGCAATATGCAGACCACTCTGGCACGTTATCTGGACCAAGGTGACAAAACGCTTTGAGCAATATGCTCACCACTCTGGCACGTTATCTGGACCAAGGAAACAACACGCTGTGAGCAATATGCAGACCACTCTGGCACGTTATCTGGAACTGGGTGACAACACGCTTTAGGCAATATGCTCTCCACTCTGGCACGTTATCTGGACCAAAGTAACCACACGCTGTAAGCAATATGCAGACCACTCTGGCACGTTATCTTGACCAAGGAAACAACACGCTATAAGCAATATGCAGACCACTCTGGCACGTTATCTGGAACTGGGTGACAACACGCTTTAGGCAATATGCTCACCACTCTGCCACGTTATCTGGACCAAGGAAACAACACGCTGGTAGCAATATGCTCACCACTCTGGCACGTTATCTGGACCAGAGTAACCACACGCTGTGAGCAATATGCTCTCCATGCTGGCACGTTATCTGGACCAAGGAAACAACACGCTGTCAGCAATATGCTCACCACTCTGGCACGTTATCTGGACCAAGGTAACAACACGCTGTAAGCAATATTCTCACAACTCTGGCACGTTATCTGGACCAAGGAAACAACACGCCGTAAGCAATATTCTCATCACTCTGGCACGTTATCTGGACCAAGGAAACAACAGGCTGTCAGCAATATGCTCACCACTCTGCCACGTTATCTGGACCAAAGGAACAACAGGCTGTAAGCAATATGCTCACCACTCTGGCACGTTATCTGGACCAAGGAAACAACAGGCTGTCAGCAATATGCTCACCACTCTGGCACGTTATCTGGACCAAGGAAACAACAGGCTGTCAGCAATATGCTCACCACTCTGGCACGTTATCTGGACCAAAGGAACAACAGGCTGTCAGCAATATGATCACCACTCTGGCACGTTATCTGGACCAAGGAAACAACAGGCTGTCAGCAATATGCTCCCACTCTGGTACGTTATCTGGACCAAGGAGACAACAGGCTGTGAGCAATGTGCTCACCACTCTGGCACGTTATCTGGACCAAGGAAACAACACACTTCAAGCAATATGCTCTCCACTCTGGCACGTTATCTGGACCAAGGAAACAACACGCTGTGAGCAATATGCTCTCCACTCTGCCACGTTATCTGGACCAAGGTAACAACACGCTGTCAGCAATATGCTCTCCACTCTGGCACGTTATCTGGACCAAGGTAACACGCTGTGAGCAATATTCTCACCACTCTGCCACGTTATCTGGAACAAGGAAACAACACGCTGTCAGCAATATGCTCACCACTCTGCCACGTTATCTGGACCAAGGAAACAACACGCTGTGAGCAATATGCTCACCACTCTGCCACGTTATCTGGAACAAGGAAACAACACGCTGTCAGCAATATGCTCACCACTCTGGCACGTTATCTGGACCAAGGTAACAACACGCTGTCAGCAATATGCTATTCACTCTGGCACATTATCTGGAACAAGGAAACAACACGCTGTCAGCAATATGCTCACCACTCTGGCACGTTATCTGGACCAAGGAAACAACACGCTGTGAGCAATATGCTCACCACTCTGCCACGTTATCTGGAACAAGGAAACAACACGCTGTCAGCAATATGCTCACCACTCTGGCACGTTATCTGGACCAAGGTAACAACACGCTGTCAGCAATATGCTATTCACTCTGGCACATTATCTGGACCAAGGTAACAACACGCTGTAAGCAATATTCTCACAACTCTGGCAAGTTATCTGGACCAAGGTAACACGCTGTCAGCAATATGCTCACCACTCTGACACGTTATCTGGACCAAGGTAACAACACGCTGTGAGCAATATGCTCTCCACTCTAGCACGTTATCTGGACCAAGGTAACAACAGGCTCTCAGCAATATGCTCACCACTCTGGCACGTTATCTGGACCAAGGTAACAACACGCTGTAAGCAATATTCTCACAACTCTGGCAAGTTATCTGGACCAAGGTAACACGCTGTGAGCAATATGCTCACCACTCTGCCACGTTATCTGGAACAAGGAAACAACACGCTGTCAGCAATATGCTCACCACTCTGCCACGTTATCTGGACCAAGGTAACAACACGCTGTAAGCAATATTCTCACAACTCTGGCAAGTTATCTGGACCAAGGTAACACGCTGTGAGCAATATGCTCACCACTCTGCCACGTTATCTGGAACAAGGAAACAACACGCTGTCAGCAATATGCTCACCACTCTGCCACGTTATCTGGACCAAGGTAACAACACGCTGTAAGCAATATTCTCACAACTCTGGCAAGTTATCTGGACCGAGGTAACACGCTGTGAGCAATATGCTCACCACTCCGCCACGTTATCTGGAACAAGAAAACAACACGCTGTCAGCAAAATGCTCTCCACTCTGGCACGTTATCTGGAACAAGGTAACAACACGCTGCCAACAATGTGCTCACCACTCTGACACGTTATCTGGTCCAAGGAAACAACACGCTGTCAGCAATATTCTCACCACTCTGGCACGTTATCTGGACCAAAGTAACCACACGCTGTCAGCAATATGCTCTCCACTCTGGCACGTTATCTGGACCAAAGTAACAACACGCTGTGAGCAATATTCTCATCACTCTGGCACGTTATCTGGACCAAGGTAACAACACGCTGTGAGCAATATGCTCACCACTCTGGCACGTTATCTGGACCAAGGAAACAACAGGCTGTCAGCAATATGCTCACCACTCTTGCTTGTTATCTGGAACAAGGTGACAACACGCTGTAAGCAATATTCTCACAACTCTGGCAAGTTATCTGGACCAAGGTAACACGCTGTGAGCAATATGCTCACCACTCCGCCACGTTATCTGGAACAAGGAAACAACACGCTGTCAGCAATATGCTCACCACTCTGGCACGTTATCTGGACCAAGGTAACAACACGCTGTGAGCAATATGCTCTCCACTCTGGCACGTTATCTGGACCAAGGAAACAACACGCTGTAAGCAATATGCTCAACACTCTGGCACGTTATCTGGACCAAGGAAACAACACGCTGTGAGCAATATGCTCACAACTCTGGCACGTTATCTGGACCAAGGTAACGACACGCTGTGAGCAATATGCTCACCACTCTGGCACGTTATCTGGACCAAGGAAACCACACGCTGTGAGCAATATGCTCACAACTCTGGCACGTTATCTGGACCAAGGAAACAACACGCTGTGAGCAATATGCTCTCCACTCTGGCACGTTATCTGGAACTGGGTGACAACACGCTTTAAGCAATATGCTCACCACTCTGGCACGTTATCTGGACCAAGGAAACAACACGCTGTAAGCAATATGCAGACCACTCTGGCACGTTATCTGGACCAAGGAAACAACACGCTTTAAGCAATATGCAGACCACTCTGGCACGTTATCTGGAACTGGTTGACAACACGCCTTAGGCAATATACTCTCCACTCTGGCACGTTATCTGGACCAAGGAAACAACACGCTGTAAGCAATATGCAGACCACTCTGGCACGTTATCTGGACCAAGGAAACAACACGCTCTAAGCAATATGCTCTCAACTCTGGCACGTTATCTGGACCAAGGAAACAACACGCTGTAAGCAATATGCAGACCACTCTGGCACGTTATCTGGACCAAGGTGACAAAACGCTTTGAGCAATATGCTCACCACTCTGGCACGTTATCTGGACCAAGGAAACAACACGCTGTGAGCAATATGCAGACCACTCTGGCACGTTATCTGGAACTGGGTGACAACACGCTTTAGGCAATATGCTCTCCACTCTGGCACGTTATCTGGACCAAAGTAACCACACGCTGTAAGCAATATGCAGACCACTCTGGCACGTTATCTTGACCAAGGAAACAACACGCTATAAGCAATATGCAGACCACTCTGGCACGTTATCTGGAACTGGGTGACAACACGCTTTAGGCAATATGCTCACCACTCTGCCACGTTATCTGGACCAAGGAAACAACACGCTGGTAGCAATATGCTCACCACTCTGGCACGTTATCTGGACCAGAGTAACCACACGCTGTGAGCAATATGCTCTCCATGCTGGCACGTTATCTGGACCAAGGAAACAACACGCTGTCAGCAATATGCTCACCACTCTGGCACGTTATCTGGACCAAGGTAACAACACGCTGTAAGCAATATTCTCACAACTCTGGCACGTTATCTGGACCAAGGAAACAACACGCCGTAAGCAATATTCTCATCACTCTGGCACGTTATCTGGACCAAGGAAACAACAGGCTGTCAGCAATATGCTCACCACTCTGCCACGTTATCTGGACCAAAGGAACAACAGGCTGTAAGCAATATGCTCACCACTCTGGCACGTTATCTGGACCAAGGAAACAACAGGCTGTCAGCAATATGCTCACCACTCTGGCACGTTATCTGGACCAAGGAAACAACAGGCTGTCAGCAATATGCTCACCACTCTGGCACGTTATCTGGACCAAAGGAACAACAGGCTGTCAGCAATATGATCACCACTCTGGCACGTTATCTGGACCAAGGAAACAACAGGCTGTCAGCAATATGCTCCCACTCTGGTACGTTATCTGGACCAAGGAGACAACAGGCTGTGAGCAATGTGCTCACCACTCTGGCACGTTATCTGGACCAAGGAAACAACACACTTCAAGCAATATGCTCTCCACTCTGGCACGTTATCTGGACCAAGGAAACAACACGCTGTGAGCAATATGCTCTCCACTCTGCCACGTTATCTGGACCAAGGTAACAACACGCTGTCAGCAATATGCTCTCCACTCTGGCACGTTATCTGGACCAAGGTAACACGCTGTGAGCAATATTCTCACCACTCTGCCACGTTATCTGGAACAAGGAAACAACACGCTGTCAGCAATATGCTCACCACTCTGCCACGTTATCTGGACCAAGGAAACAACACGCTGTGAGCAATATGCTCACCACTCTGCCACGTTATCTGGAACAAGGAAACAACACGCTGTCAGCAATATGCTCACCACTCTGGCACGTTATCTGGACCAAGGTAACAACACGCTGTCAGCAATATGCTATTCACTCTGGCACATTATCTGGAACAAGGAAACAACACGCTGTCAGCAATATGCTCACCACTCTGGCACGTTATCTGGACCAAGGAAACAACACGCTGTGAGCAATATGCTCACCACTCTGCCACGTTATCTGGAACAAGGAAACAACACGCTGTCAGCAATATGCTCACCACTCTGGCACGTTATCTGGACCAAGGTAACAACACGCTGTCAGCAATATGCTATTCACTCTGGCACATTATCTGGACCAAGGTAACAACACGCTGTAAGCAATATTCTCACAACTCTGGCAAGTTATCTGGACCAAGGTAACACGCTGTCAGCAATATGCTCACCACTCTGACACGTTATCTGGACCAAGGTAACAACACGCTGTGAGCAATATGCTCTCCACTCTAGCACGTTATCTGGACCAAGGTAACAACAGGCTCTCAGCAATATGCTCACCACTCTGGCACGTTATCTGGACCAAGGTAACAACACGCTGTAAGCAATATTCTCACAACTCTGGCAAGTTATCTGGACCAAGGTAACACGCTGTGAGCAATATGCTCACCACTCTGCCACGTTATCTGGAACAAGGAAACAACACGCTGTCAGCAATATGCTCACCACTCTGCCACGTTATCTGGACCAAGGTAACAACACGCTGTAAGCAATATTCTCACAACTCTGGCAAGTTATCTGGACCAAGGTAACACGCTGTGAGCAATATGCTCACCACTCTGCCACGTTATCTGGAACAAGGAAACAACACGCTGTCAGCAATATGCTCACCACTCTGCCACGTTATCTGGACCAAGGTAACAACACGCTGTAAGCAATATTCTCACAACTCTGGCAAGTTATCTGGACCGAGGTAACACGCTGTGAGCAATATGCTCACCACTCCGCCACGTTATCTGGAACAAGAAAACAACACGCTGTCAGCAAAATGCTCTCCACTCTGGCACGTTATCTGGAACAAGGTAACAACACGCTGCCAACAATGTGCTCACCACTCTGACACGTTATCTGGTCCAAGGAAACAACACGCTGTCAGCAATATTCTCACCACTCTGGCACGTTATCTGGACCAAAGTAACCACACGCTGTCAGCAATATGCTCTCCACTCTGGCACGTTATCTGGACCAAAGTAACAACACGCTGTGAGCAATATTCTCATCACTCTGGCACGTTATCTGGACCAAGGTAACAACACGCTGTGAGCAATATGCTCACCACTCTGGCACGTTATCTGGACCAAGGAAACAACAGGCTGTCAGCAATATGCTCACCACTCTTGCTTGTTATCTGGAACAAGGTGACAACACGCTGTAAGCAATATTCTCACAACTCTGGCAAGTTATCTGGACCAAGGTAACACGCTGTGAGCAATATGCTCACCACTCCGCCACGTTATCTGGAACAAGGAAACAACACGCTGTCAGCAATATGCTCACCACTCTGGCACGTTATCTGGACCAAGGTAACAACACGCTGTGAGCAATATGCTCTCCACTCTGGCACGTTATCTGGACCAAGGAAACAACACGCTGTAAGCAATATGCTCAACACTCTGGCACGTTATCTGGACCAAGGAAACAACACGCTGTGAGCAATATGCTCACAACTCTGGCACGTTATCTGGACCAAGGTAACGACACGCTGTGAGCAATATGCTCACCACTCTGGCACGTTATCTGGACCAAGGAAACCACACGCTGTGAGCAATATGCTCACAACTCTGGCACGTTATCTGGACCAAGGAAACAACACGCTGTGAGCAATATGCTCTCCACTCTGGCACGTTATCTGGACCAAGGTAACGACACGCAGTGAGCAATATGCTCACCACTCTGGCACGTTATCTGGACCAAGGTAACAACACGCTTCAAGCAATATGCTCTCCACTCTGCCACGTTATCTGGACCAAGGTAACAACACGCTTTAAGCAATATGCTCAACACTCTGGCACGTTATCTGGACCAAGGAAACAACACGCTGTGAGCAATATGCTCACAACTCTGGCACGTTATCTGGACCAAGGTAACGACACGCTGTGAGCAATATGCTCACCACTCTGGCACGTTATCTGGACCAAGGAAACAACACGCTGTGAGCAATATGCTCACAACTCTGGCACGTTATCTGGACCAAGGAAACAACACGCTGTGAGCAATATGCTCTCCACTCTGGCACGTTATCTGGACCAAGGTAACGACACGCTGTGAGCAATTAGCTCACCACTCTGGCACGTTATCTGGACCAAGGTAACAACACGCTCCAAGCAATATGCTCTCCACTCTGCCACGTTATCTGGACCAAGGAAACAACACGCTGTGAGCAATGTGCTCACAACTCTGGCACGTTATCTGGACTAAGGAAACAACAGGCTGTCAGCAATATGCTCACCACTCTGGCACGTTATCTGGACCAAGGTAACAACACGCTGTGAGCAATATGCCCACCACTCTGGCACGTTATCTGGACCAAGGAAACAACACGCTGTGAGCAATATGCTCACCACTCTGACACGTTATCTGGACCAAGGTAACAACACGCTGTGAGCATTATGCTCTCCACTCTGGCTCGTTATCTGGACCAAGGAAACAACACGCTGTAAGCAATATGCTCACCACTCTGGCACGTTATCTGGACCAAGGTAACAACACGCTGTAAGCAATATGCCCACCACTATGGCACGTTATCTGGACCAAGGAAAAAACAGGCTGTCAGCAATATGCTCACCACTCTGGCACGTTATCTGGAACAAGGTAACAACACGCTGTAAGCAAAATTCTCACCACTCTGGCACTTTATCTGGATTTGGGTGACAACACGCTGTGAGCAATATGCTCACCACTCTGAAGAGTTATCTGGACCAGGGAACCAACACGCTGTGAACAAAATGCTCTCCACTCTGGCACGTTATCTGGATCACGGAAACAACACGCTGTAAACAGAATGCTCACCACTCTGGCACGTTATCTGGACAAAGGAAACAACACGCTTCAAGCAATATGCTCTTCACTCTGGCACGTTATCTGGACCAAGGTAACAACACGCTTCAAGCAATATGCTTTCCACTCTGGCACGTCATCTGGACCAAGGAAACAACACGCTGTGAGCAATATGCTCACCACTCTGGCACGTTATCTGGACCAAGGTAACAACACGCTTCAAGCAATATGCTCTCCACTCTAGCACGTTATCTGGACCAAGGTAACAACACGCTTCAAGCAATATGCTTTCCACTCTGGCACGTCATCTGGACCAAGGAAACAACACGCTGTCAGCAATATGCTCACCACTCGGGCACGTTATCTGGACGAAGGTAACAACACGCTGTGAGCAATATGCTTTCCACTCTGGCACGTTATCTGGAACAAGGAAACAACACGCTTTAAACAAAATGCTCTCCACTCTGGCACGTTATCTGGATCAAGGAAACAACACGCTGTGAACAGAATGCTCACCACTCTGGCACGTCATCTGGACCAAGGAAACAACACGCTGTAAACAAGATGCTCACCACTCTGGCACGTTATCTGGAACAAGGAAACAACACGCTTTAAACAAAATGCTCTCCACTCTGGCACGTTATCTGGAACAAGGTAACGACACGCTGTGAGCAATATGCTCACCACTCTGGCACGTTATCTGGACCAAGGAAACAACACGCTGTAAACAAGATGCTCACCACTCTGGCACGTTATCTGGAACAAGGAAACAACACGCTGTGAGCAATATGCTTTCCACTCTGGCACGTTATCTGGAACAAGGAAACAACACGCTCTCAGCAATATGCTCACCACTCCGACAAGTTATCTGAACCAAGGTAACAACACGCTGTCAGCAATATGCTCTCCATGCTGGCACGTTATCTGGACCAAGGAAACAACAGGCTGTCAGCAATATGCTCTCCACTCTGGCACGTTATATGGACCAAGGTAACGACACGCTGTGAGCAATATGCTCTCCACTCTGGCACGTTATCTGAACCAAGGTAACAACACGCTTCAAGCAATATGCTTTCCACTCTGGCACGTTATCTGGACCAAGGAAACAACACGCTGTGAGCAATATGCTCACCACTCTGGCACGTTATCTGAACCAAGGTAACAACACGCTGTCAGCAATATGCTCTCCATGCTGGCACGTTATCTGGACCAAGGAAACAACAGGCTGTCAGCAATATGCTCTCCACTCTGGCACGTTATATGGACCAAGGTAACGACACGCTGTGAGCAATATGCTCTCCACTCTGGCACGTTATCTGAACCAAGGTAACAACACGCTGTGAGCAATATGCTCACCACTCTGGCACGTTATCTGAACCAAGGTAACAACACGCTGTCAGCAATATGCTCTCCATGCTGGCACGTTATCTGGACCAAGGAAAAAACAGGCTGTCAGCAATATGCTCTCCACTCTGGCACGTTATATGGACCAAGGTAACGACACGCTGTGAGCAATATGCTCTCCACTCTGGCACGTTATCTGGACCAAGGAAACAACACGCTGTGAGCAATATGCTCACAACTCTGGCACGTTATCTGAACCAAGGTAACAACACGCTTCAAGCAATATGCTCTCCACTCTGGCACGTTATCTGGACCAAAAAAACAACACGCTGTAAACAAAATGCTCACCACTCTGGCACGTTATCTGGACCAAGGAAACAACACGCTGTCAGCAATATGCTCACCACTCTGGCACGTTATCTGGAACAAGGAAACAACAAGCTGTCAGCAATATGCTCACCACTCTGGCACGTTATCTGGACCAAGGAAACAACACGCTGTCAGCAATATGCTCACCACTCCGACACGTTATCTGGACCAAGGTAACAACACGCTGTCAGCAATATGCTCATCACTCTGGCACGTTATCTGGACCAAGGAAACAACACGCTGTAAGCAATATGCTCACCACTCTGGCACGTTATCTGGACCAAGGAAACAACACGCTTTAAGCAATTTGCTCTCCACTCTGGCACGTTATCTGTAAATGGGTGACAACACGCTTCGAGCAATATGCTCACCACTCTGGCACGTTATCTGGACCAAGGAAACAACACGCTGTGAGCAATATGCTCTCCACTCTGGCACGTTATCTGGACCAAGGAAACAACACGCTGTAAGCAATATGCAGACCACTCTGGCACGTTATCTGGAACTGGGTGACAACACGCTTCAGGCAATATGCTCTCCACTCTGGCACGTTATCTGGACCAAGGAAACAACACGCTGTAAGCAATATGCAGACCACTCTGGCACGTTATCTGGACCAAGGAAACAACAAGCTGTAAGCAATATGCAGACCACTCTGGCACGTTATCTGGACCAAGGAAACAACACGCTTTAAGCAATTTGCTCTCCACTCTGGCACGTTATCTGTAACTGGGTGACAACACGCTTCGAGCAATATGCTCACCACTCTGGCACGTTATCTGGACCAAGAAAACAACACGCTGTAAGCAATATGCAGACCACTCTGGCACGTTATCTGGAACTGGGTGACAACACGCTTTAGGCAATATGCTCTCCACTCTGGCACGTTATCTGGACCAAGGAAACAACACGCTGTAAGCAATATGCAGACCACTCTGGCACGTTATCTGGACCAAGGAAACAACACGCTTTAAGCAATATGCAGACCACTCTGGCACGTTATCTGGAACTGGGTGACAACACGCCCTAGGCAATATGCTCTCCACTCTGGCACGTTATCTGGACCAAGGAAACAACACGCTGTAAGCAATATGCACTCCACTCTGGCACGTTATCTGGACCAAGGAAACAACAAGCTGTAAGCAATATGCTCACCACTCTGGCACGTTATCTGGACCAAGGTAACAACACGCTGTGAGCAATATGCTCTCCACTCTGGCTCGTTATCTGGACCAAGGAAACAACACGCTGTAAGCAATATGCTCACCACTCTGGCACGTTATCTGGACCAAGGTAACAACACTCTGTAAGCAATATGCCCACCACTCTGGCACCTTATCTGGACCAAGGAAACAACAGGCTGTCAGCAATATGCTCACCACTCTGGCACGTTATCTGGAACAAGGTAACAACACGCTGTAAGCAAAATTCTCACCACTCTGGCACTTCATCTGGATTTGGGTGACAACACGCTGTGAGCAATATGCTCACCACTCTGGAAAGTTATCTGGACTAGGGAACCAACACGCTGTAAACAAAATGCTCACCACTCTGGCAGGTCATCTGGAACTGGGTGACAACACGCATGAGCAATATGCTCACAACTCTGGCACGTTATCTGGACCAAGGTAACAACACGCTTCAAGCAATGTGCTTTTCACTCTGGCACATTATCTGGACCAAGAAAACAACACGCTGTGAACAAAATTCTCACCACTCTGGCACTTTATCTGGATTTGGGTGACAACACGCTGTGAGCAATATGCTCACCACTCTGAAACGTTATCCGGACCAGGACACCAAAACGCTGTAAACAAAATGCTCTCCACTCTGGCACGTTATCTGGATCAAGGAAACAACACGCTGTAAACAGAATGCTCACCACTCTGGCACGTTATCTGGACCAAGGAAACAACACGCTTTAAGCAATATGCTCTTCACTCTGGCACGTTATCTGGACCAAGGTAACAACACGCTTCAAGCTATATGCTTTCCACTCTGGCACGTTATCTGGACCAAGGAAACAACACGCTGTGAGCAATATGCTCACCACTCTGGCACGTTATCTGGACCAAGGTAACAACACGCTGTGAGCAATATGCTTTCCACTCTGGCACGTTATCTGGACCAAGGAAACAACACGCAGTAATCAAAATGCTCTCCACTCTGGCACGTTATCTGGATCAAGGAAACAACACGCTGTAAACAGAATGCTCACCACTCTGGCACGTTATCTGGACCAAGGAAACAACACGCTTCAAGCAATATGCTCTCCACTCTGGCACGTTATCTGGACCAAGGAAACAACACGCTGTAAGCAATATGCAGACCACTCTGGCACGTTATCTGGAACTGGGTGACAACACGCTTCAAGCAATATGCTCACCACTCTGGCACGTTATCTGGACCAAGGAAACGACACGCTGTGAGCAATATGCTCACCTCTCTGGTACGTTATCTGGACCAAGGAAACGACACGCTGTGAGCAATATGCTCACCACTCTGGCACGTTATCTGGACCAAGGAAACAACACGCTTCAAGCAATATGCTTTCCACTCTGGCACGTTATCTGTAACAAGGAAACAACACGCTGTCAGCAATATGCTCACCACTCTGGCACGTTATCTGGAACAAGGAAACAACACGCTGTCAGCAATTTGCTCACCACTCTGGCACGTTATCTGGACCAGGGTAACAACACGCTGTCAGCAATATGCTCTCCATGCTGAAAGTTATCTGGACCAAGGAAACAACAGGCTGTCAGCAATATGCTCTCCACTCTGGCACGTTATCTGGACCAAGGTAACGACACGCTGTGAGCAATATGCTCACCACTCTGGCACGTTATCTGGACCAAGGTAACAACACGCTGTGAGCAATATGCTCTCCACTCTGCCACGTTATCTGGACCAAGGGAACAACACGCTGTCAGCAATATGCTCACCACTCCGCCACGTTATCTGGACCAAGGAAACAACACGCTGTAAGCAATATTCTCACAACTCTGGCACGTTATCTGGACCAAGGAAACAACACGCTGTAAGCAATATGCTCACCACTCTGGCACGTTATCTGGACCAAGGAAATAACACGCTGTCAGCAATATGCTCACCACTCTGGCACGTTATCTGGACCAAGGTAACAACACGCTTTGAGCAATATGCTCACCACTCTGGCACGTTATCTGGACCAAGGTAACAACACGCTGTAAGCACTATGCTCACAACTCTGGCACGTTATCTGGACCAAGGTAACAACACGCTGTAAGCATTAGGCTCACAACTCTGGCACGTTATCTGGACCAAGGTAACTAGACGCTTCAAGCAATATGCTCTCCACTCTGGCACGTTATCTGGACCAAGGAAACAACACGCTGTGAGCAATATGCTCACAACTCTGGCACGTTATCTGAACCAAGGTAAAAACACGCTTCAAGCAATATGCTCTCCACTCTGGCACGTTATCTGGACCAAAAAAACAACACGCTGTAAACTTAATGCTCACCACTCTGGCACGTTATCTGGACCGAGGAAACAACACGCTGTCAGCAATATGCTCACCACTCTGGCACGTTATCTGGAACAAGGAAACAACACGCTGTCAGCAATATGCTCACCACTCTGGCACGTTATCTGGACCAAGGAAACAACACGCTGTCAGCAATATGCTCACCACTCCGACACGTTATCTGGACCAAGGTAACAACACGCTGTCAGCAATATGCTCATCACTCTGGCACGTTATCTGGACCAAGGAAACAACACGCTGTAAGCAATATGCAGACCACTCTGGCACGTTATCTGGACCAAGGAAACAACACGCTTTAAGCAATATGCAGACCACTATGGCACGTTATCAGGAACTGGGTGACAACACGCTTTAGGCAATATGCTCTCCACTCTGGCACGTTATCTGGACCAAGGAAACAACACGCTGTAAGCAATATGCAGACCACTCTGGCACGTTATCTGGAACTGGGTGACAACACGCTTTAGGCAATATGCTCTCCACTCTGGCACGTTATCTGGACCAAAGAAACAACACGCTGTAAGCAATATGCAGACCACTCTGGCACGTTATCTGGACCAAGGAAACAACACGCTTCGAGCAATATGCTCTCCACTCTGGCACGTTATCTGGAACTGGGTGACAACACGCTTCAAGCAATATGCTCACCACTCTGGCACGTTATCTGGACCAAGGAAACAACACGCTGTAAGCAATATGCAGACCACTCTGGCACGTTATCTGGATCAAGGAAACAACACGCTTTGAGCAATATGCAGACCACTCTGGCACGTTATCTGGAACTGGGTGACAACACGCCTTAGGCAATATACTCTCCACTCTGGCACGTTATCTGGACCAAGGAAACAACACGCTGTAAGCAATATGCAGACCACTCTGGCACGTTATCTGGACCAAGGAAACAACACGCTCTAAGCAATATGCTCTCCACTCTGGCACGTTATCTGGACCAAGGAAACAACACGCTGTAAGCAATATGCAGACCACTCTGGCACGTTATCTGGACCAAGGAAACAACACGCTTCAAGCAATATTCTCATCACTCTGGCACGTTATCTGGACCAAGGTAACAACACGCTGTAAGCAATATTCTCACCACTCTGACACGTTATCTGGACCAAGGTAACAACACGCTGTGAGCAATATGCTCACCACTCTGGCACGTTATCTGGACCAAGAAAACAACTCGCTGTGAGCAATATGTAGACCACTCTGGCACGTTATCTGGACCAAGGTGACAACACGCTTTAAGCAATATGCTCACCACTCTGGCACGTTATCTGGAACAAGGAAACAACACGCTGTGAGCAATATGCAGACCACTCTGGCACGTTATCTGGAACTGGGTGACAACACGCTTTAAGCAATATGCTCTCCACTCTGGCACGTTATCTGGACCAAGGAAACAACACGCTGTGAGCAATATGCAGACCACTCTGGCACGTTATCTGGAACTGGGTGACAACACGCTTTAGGCAATATGCTCTCCACTCTGGCACGTTATCTGGACCAAAGTAACCACACGCTGTAAGCAATATGCAGACCACTTTGGCACGTTATCTGGACCAAGGAAACAACACGCTATAAGCAATATGCAGACCACTCTGGCACGTTATCTGGAACTGGGTGACAACACGCTTTAGGCAATATGCTCTCCACTCTGGCACGTTATCTGGACCAAGGAAACAACACGCTGTCAGCAATATGCTCACCACTCTGGCACGTTATCTGGACCAAGGTAACAACACGCTTTGAGCAATATGCTCACCACTCTGGCACGTTATCTGGACCAAGGTAACAACACGCTGTAAGCACTATGCTCACAACTCTGGCACGTTATCTGGACCAAGGTAACAACACGCTGTAAGCACTATGCTCACAACTCTGGCACGTAATCTGGACCAAGGTAACAACACGCTTCAAGCAATATGCTCTCCACTCTGGCACGTTATCTTGACCAAGGAAACAACACGCTGTGAGCAATATGCTCACAACTCTGGCACGTTATCTGAACCAAGGTAACAACACGCTTCAAGCAATATGCTCTCCACTCTGGCACGTTATCTGGACCAAAAAAACAACACATTGTGAACAAAATGCTCACCACTCTGGCACGTTATCTGGACCAAGAAAACAACACGCTGTCAGCAATATGCTCACCACTCTGGCACGTTATCTGGAACAAGGAAACAACACGCTGTCAGCAATATGCTCACCACTCTGGCACGTTATCTGGACCAAGGAAACAACACGCTGTCAGCAATATGCTCAGCACTCCGACACGTTATCTGGACCAAGGTAACAACAAACTGTCAGCAATATGCTCATCACTCTGGCACGTTATCTGGACCAAGGAAACAACACGCTGTGAGCAATATGCAGACCACTCTGACACGTTATCTGGACCAAGGGAACAACACGCTTTAAGCAATATGCAGACCACTATGGCACGTTATCTGGAAATGGGTGACAACACGCTTTAGGCAATATGCTCTCCACTCTGGCACGTTATCTGGACCAAGGAAACAACACGCTGTAAGCAATATGCAGATCACTCTGGCACGTTATCTGGACCAAGGAAACAACACGCTGTGAGCAATATGCTCTCCACTCTGGTACGTTATCTGGACCAAGGTAACAACACGCTGTCAGCAATATGCTCACCACTCTGCCACGTTATCTGGAACAAGGAAACAACACGCTGTAAGCAATATGCAGACCACTCTGGCACGTTATCTGGACCAAGGAAACAACACGCTGTGAGCAATATGCTCATCACTCTGGCACGTTATCTGGACCAAGGAAACAACACGCTGTGAGCAATATGCAGACCACTCTGACACGTTATCTGGACCAAGGGAACAACACGCTTTAAGCAATATGCAGACCACTATGGCACGTTATCTGGAACTGGGTGACAACACGCTTTAAGCAATATGCAGACCACTCTGGCACGTTATCTGGACCAAGGAAACAACACGCTGTGAGCAATATGCTCATCACTCTGGCACGTTATCTGGACCAAGGAAACAACACGCTGTGAGCAATATGCTCACCACTCTGGCACGTTATCTGGACCAAGGTAACAACACGCTGTCAGCAATATGCTCACCACTCTGCCACGTTATCTGGAACAAGGAAACAACACGCTGTAAGCAATATGCAGACCACTCTGGCACGTTATCTGGACCAAGGAAACAACACGCTGTGAGCAATATGCTCATCACTCTGGCACGTTATCTGGACCAAGGAAACAACACGCTGTAAGCAATATGCAGACCACTCTGGCACGTTATCTGGAACTGGGTGACAACACGCTTTAGGCAATATGCTCTCCACTCTGGCACGTTATCTGGACCAAGGAAACAACACGCTGTAAGCAATATGCAGACCACTCTGGCACGTTATCTGGACCAAGGTAACAACACGCTGTCAGCAATATGCTCTCCACTCTGGCACGTTATCTGGAACTGGGTGACAACACGCTTTAAGCAATATGCTCACCACTCTGGCACGTTATCTGGACCAAGGAAACAACACGCTGTAAGCAATATGCAGACCACTCTGGCACGTTATCTGGACCAAGGAAACAACACGCTTCAAGCAATATGCTTTCCACTCTGGCACGTTATCTGTAACAAGGAAACAACACGCTGTCAGCAATATGCTCACCACTCTGGCACGTTATCTGGAACAAGGAAACAACACGCTGTCAGCAATTTGCTCACCACTCTGGCACGTTATCTGGACCAGGGTAACAACACGCTGTCAGCAATATGCTCTCCATGCTGAAAGTTATCTGGACCAAGGAAACAACAGGCTGTCAGCAATATGCTCTCCACTCTGGCACGTTATCTGGACCAAGGTAACGACACGCTGTGAGCAATATGCTCACCACTCTGGCACGTTATCTGGACCAAGGTAACAACACGCTGTGAGCAATATGCTCTCCACTCTGCCACGTTATCTGGACCAAGGGAACAACACGCTGTCAGCAATATGCTCACCACTCCGCCACGTTATCTGGACCAAGGAAACAACACGCTGTAAGCAATATTCTCACAACTCTGGCACGTTATCTGGACCAAGGAAACAACACGCTGTAAGCAATATGCTCACCACTCTGTCACGTTATCTGGACCAAGGAAATAACACGCTGTCAGCAATATGCTCACCACTCTGGCACGTTATCTGGACCAAGGTAACAACACGCTTTGAGCAATATGCTCACCACTCTGGCACGTTATCTGGACCAAGGTAACAACACGCTGTAAGCACTATGCTCACAACTCTGGCACGTTATCTGGACCAAGGTAACAACACGCTGTAAGCATTAGGCTCACAACTCTGGCACGTTATCTGGACCAAGGTAACTAGACGCTTCAAGCAATATGCTCTCCACTCTGGCACGTTATCTGGACCAAGGAAACAACACGCTGTGAGCAATATGCTCACAACTCTGGCACGTTATCTGAACCAAGGTAAAAACACGCTTCAAGCAATATGCTCTCCACTCTGGCACGTTATCTGGACCAAAAAAACAACACGCTGTAAACTTAATGCTCACCACTCTGGCACGTTATCTGGACCAAGGAAACAACACGCTGTCAGCAATATGCTCACCACTCTGGCACGTTATCTGGAACAAGGAAACAACACGCTGTCAGCAATATGCTCACCACTCTGGCACGTTATCTGGACCAAGGAAACAACACGCTGTCAGCAATATGCTCACCACTCCGACACGTTATCTGGACCAAGGTAACAACACGCTGTCAGCAATATGCTCATCACTCTGGCACGTTATCTGGACCAAGGAAACAACACGCTGTAAGCAATATGCAGACCACTCTGGCACGTTATCTGGACCAAGGAAACAACACGCTTTAAGCAATATGCAGACCACTATGGCACGTTATCAGGAACTGGGTGACAACACGCTTTAGGCAATATGCTCTCCACTCTGGCACGTTATCTGGCCAAGGAAACAACACGCTGTAAGCAATATGCAGACCACTCTGGCACGTTATCTGGAACTGGGTGACAACACGCTTTAGGCAATATGCTCTCCACTCTGGCACGTTATCTGGACCAAAGAAACAACACGCTGTAAGCAATATGCAGACCACTCTGGCACGTTATCTGGACCAAGGAAACAACACGCTTCGAGCAATATGCTCTCCACTCTGGCACGTTATCTGGAACTGGGTGACAACACGCTTCAAGCAATATGCTCACCACTCTGGCACGTTATCTGGACCAAGGAAACAACACGCTGTAAGCAATATGCAGACCACTCTGGCACGTTATCTGGATCAAGGAAACAACACGCTTTGAGCAATATGCAGACCACTCTGACACGTTATCTGGAACTGGGTGACAACACGCCTTAGGCAATATACTCTCCACTCTGGCACGTTATCTGGACCAAGGAAACAACACGCTGTAAGCAATATGCAGACCACTCTGGCACGTTATCTGGACCAAGGAAACAACACGCTCTAAGCAATATGCTCTCCACTCTGGCACGTTATCTGGACCAAGGAAACAACACGCTGTAAGCAATATGCAGACCACTCTGGCACGTTATCTGGACCAAGGAAACAACACGCTTCAAGCAATATTCTCATCACTCTGGCACGTTATCTGGACCAAGGTAACAACACGCTGTAAGCAATATTCTCACCACTCTGACACGTTATCTGGACCAAGGTAACAACACGCTGTGAGCAATATGCTCACCACTCTGGCACGTTATCTGGACCAAGAAAACAACTCGCTGTGAGCAATATGTAGACCACTCTGGCACGTTATCTGGACCAAGGTGACAACACGCTTTAAGCAATATGCTCACCACTCTGGCACGTTATCTGGAACAAGGAAACAACACGCTGTGAGCAATATGCAGACCACTCTGGCACGTTATCTGGAACTGGGTGACAACACGCTTTAAGCAATATGCTCTCCACTCTGGCACGTTATCTGGACCAAGGAAACAACACGCTGTGAGCAATATGCAGACCACTCTGGCACGTTATCTGGAACTGGGTGACAACACGCTTTAGGCAATATGCTCTCCACTCTGGCACGTTATCTGGACCAAAGTAACCACACGCTGTAAGCAATATGCAGACCACTTTGGCACGTTATCTGGACCAAGGAAACAACACGCTATAAGCAATATGCAGACCACTCTGGCACGTTATCTGGAACTGGGTGACAACACGCTTTAGGCAATATGCTCTCCACTCTGGCACGTTATCTGGACCAAGGAAACAACACGCTGTCAGCAATATGCTCACCACTCTGGCACGTTATCTGGACCAAGGTAACAACACGCTTTGAGCAATATGCTCACCACTCTGGCACGTTATCTGGACCAAGGTAACAACACGCTGTAAGCACTATGCTCACAACTCTGGCACGTTATCTGGACCAAGGTAACAACACGCTGTAAGCACTATGCTCACAACTCTGGCACGTAATCTGGACCAAGGTAACAACACGCTTCAAGCAATATGCTCTCCACTCTGGCACGTTATCTGGACCAAGGAAACAACACGCTGTGAGCAATATGCTCACAACTCTGGCACGTTATCTGAACCAAGGTAACAACACGCTTCAAGCAATATGCTCTCCACTCTGGCACGTTATCTGGACCAAAAAAACAACACATTGTGAACAAAATGCTCACCACTCTGGCACGTTATCTGGACCAAGAAAACAACAAGCTGTCAGCAATATGCTCACCACTCTGGCACGTTATCTGGAACAAGGAAACAACACGCTGTCAGCAATATGCTCACCACTCTGGCACGTTATCTGGACCAAGGAAACAACACGCTGTCAGCAATATGCTCAGCACTCCGACACGTTATCTGGACCAAGGTAACAACAAACTGTCAGCAATATGCTCATCACTCTGGCACGTTATCTGGACCAAGGAAACAACACGCTGTGAGCAATATGCAGACCACTCTGACACGTTATCTGGACCAAGGGAACAACACGCTTTAAGCAATATGCAGACCACTATGGCACGTTATCTGGAAATGGGTGACAACACGCTTTAGGCAATATGCTCTCCACTCTGGCACGTTATCTGGACCAAGGAAACAACACGCTGTAAGCAATATGCAGATCACTCTGGCACGTTATCTGGACCAAGGAAACAACACGCTGTGAGCAATATGCTCTCCACTCTGGTACGTTATCTGGACCAAGGTAACAACACGCTGTCAGCAATATGCTCACCACTCTGCCACGTTATCTGGAACAAGGAAACAACACGCTGTAAGCAATATGCAGACCACTCTGGCACGTTATCTGGACCAAGGAAACAACACGCTGTGAGCAATATGCTCATCACTCTGGCACGTTATCTGGACCAAGGAAACAACACGCTGTGAGCAATATGCAGACCACTCTGACACGTTATCTGGACCAAGGGAACAACACGCTTTAAGCAATATGCAGACCACTATGGCACGTTATCTGGAACTGGGTGACAACACGCTTTAAGCAATATGCAGACCACTCTGGCACGTTATCTGGACCAAGGAAACAACACGCTGTGAGCAATATGCTCATCACTCTGGCACGTTATCTGGACCAAGGAAACAACACGCTGTGAGCAATATGCTCACCACTCTGGCACGTTATCTGGACCAAGGTAACAACACGCTGTCAGCAATATGCTCACCACTCTGCCACGTTATCTGGAACAAGGAAACAACACGCTGTAAGCAATATGCAGACCACTCTGGCACGTTATCTGGACCAAGGAAACAACACGCTGTGAGCAATATGCTCATCACTCTGGCACGTTACCTGGACCAAGGAAACAACACGCTGTAAGCAATATGCAGACCACTCTGGCACGTTATCTGGAACTGGGTGACAACACGCTTTAGGCAATATGCTCTCCACTCTGGCACGTTATCTGGACCAAGGAAACAACACGCTGTAAGCAATATGCAGACCACTCTGGCACGTTATCTGGACCAAGGTAACAACACGCTGTCAGCAATATGCTCTCCACTCTGGCACGTTATCTGGAACTGGGTGACAACACGCTTTAAGCAATATGCTCACCACTCTGGCACGTTATCTGGACCAAGGAAACAACACGCTGTAAGCAATATGCAGACCACTCTGGCACGTTATCTGGACTAAGGAAACAACACGCTTCAAGCAATATGCTCTCCACTCTGGCACGTTATCTGGAACTGGGTGACAACAAGCTTTAAGCAATATGCTCACCACTCTGGCACGTTATCTGGACCAAGGGAACAACACGCTGTAAGCAATATGCTCACCACTCTGGCACGTTATCTGGACCAAGGAAACAACACGCTGTAAGCAATATGCAGACCACTCTGGCACGTTATCTGGACCAAGGAAACAACACGCTTCAAGCAATATGCAGACCACTCTGGCACGTTATCTGGAACTGGGTGACAACACGCCTTAGGCAATATGCTCTCCACTCTGGCACGTTATCTGGACCAAGGTAACAACACGCTGTAAGCAATATGCAGACCACTCTGGCACGTTATCTGGACCAAGGAAACAACACGCTTCAAGCAATATGCAGACCACTCTGGCACGTTATCTGGAACTGGGTGACAACACGCCCTAGGCAATATGCTCTCCACTCTGGCACGTTATCTGGACCAAGGTAACAACACGCTGTGGGCAATATGCAGACCACTCTGGCACGTTATCTGGACCAAGGAAACCACACGCTCTAAGCAATATGCTCTCCACTCTGGCACGTTATCTGGACCAAGGAAACAACACGCTGTAAGCAATATGCTCACCACTCTGGCACGTTATCTGGACCAAGGAAACAACACGCTGTAAGCAATATGCTCACCACTCTGGCACGTTATCTGGACCAAGGAAACAACACGCTGTAAGCAATATGCTCATCACTCTGGCACGTTATCTGGACCAAGGAAACAACACGCTGTAAGCAATATGCTCACCACTCTGGCACGTTATCTGGACCAAGGAAACAACACGCTGTAAGCAATATGCTCACCACTCTGGCACGTTATCTGGACCAAGGAAACAACACGCTGTAAGCAATATGCTCACCACTCTGGCACGTTATCTGGACCAAGGAAACAACACGCTGTGAGCAATATGCAGACCACTATGGCACGTTATCTGGACCAAGGTAACAACACGCTGTCAGCAATATGCTCACCACTCTGGCACGTTATCTGGACCAAGGAAACAACACGCTGTAAGCAATATGCTCACCACTCTGGCACGTTATCTGGACCAAGGAAACAACACGCTGTGAGCAATATGCAGACCACTCTGGCACGTTATCTGGACCAAGGAAACAACACGCTGTAAGCAATATGCTCACCACTCTGGCACGTTATCTGGACCAAGGAAACAACACGCTGTGAGCAATATGCAGACCACTCTGGCACGTTATCTGGACCAAGGAAACAACACGCTGTAAGCAATATGCTCACCACTCTGGCACGTTATCTGGACCAAGGAAACAACACGCTGTGAGCAATATGCAGACCACTCTGGCACGTTATTTGGACCAAGGAAACAACACGCTGTAAGCAATATGCTCACCACTCTGGCACGTTATCTGGACCAAGGAAACAACACGCTGTGAGCAATATGCAGACCACTCTGGCACGTTATCTGGACCAAGGAAACAACACGCTGTAAGCAATATGCTCACCACTCTGGCACGTTATCTGGACCAAGGAAACAACACGCTGTAAGCAATATGCTCACCACTCTGGCACGTTATCTGGACCAAGGAAACAACACGCTGTGAGCAATATGCAGACCACTCTGGCACGTTATCTGGACCAAGGAAACAACACGCTGTAAGCAATATGCTCACCACTCTGACACGTTATCTGGACCAAGGAAACAACACGCTGTGAGCAATATGCAGACCACTCTGGCACGTTATCTGGACCAAGGAAACAACACGCTTCAAGCAATATGCAGACCACTCTGGCACGTTATCTGGAACTGGGTGACAACACGCTTTAGGCAATATGCTCTCCACTCTGGCACGTTATCTGGACCAAGGTGACAACACGCTTCAAGCAATATGCTCACCACTCTGGCACGTTATCTGGACCAAGGAAACAACACGCTGTAAGCAATATGCTCTCCACTCTGGTACGTTATCTGGACCAAGGTGACAACACGCTGTAAGCAATATGCTCTCAACTCTGGCACGTTATCTGGACCAAGGAAACAACACGCTGTGAGCAATATGCAGACCACTCTGGCACGTTATCTGGACCAAGGTGACAACACGCTTTAAGCAATATGCTCACCACTCTGGCACGTTATCTGGACCAAGGAAACAACACGCTGTGAGCTATATGCTCACCACTCTGGCACGTTATCTGGACCAAGGAAACAACACGCTGTGAGCAATATGCTCACCACTCTGGCACGTTATCTGGACCAAGGAAACAACACGCTGTGAGCAATATGCTCACCACTCTGGCACGTTATCTGGACCAAGGAAACAACACGCTGTCAGCAATATGCTCACAACTCTGACACGTTATCTGGACCAAGGAAACAACACGCTGTGAGCAATATGCTCTCCACTCTGGCACGTTATCTGGACCAAGGAAACAACACGCTGTCAGCAATATGCTCACAACTCTGACACGTTATCTGGACCAAGGAAACAACACGCTGTGAGCAATATGCTCTCCACTCTGGCACGTTATCTGGACCAAGGAAACAACACGCTGTCAGCAATATGCTCACAACTCTGACACGTTATCTGGACCAAGGAAACAACACGCTGTGAGCAATATGCTCTCCACTCTGGCACGTTATCTGGACCAAGGAAACAACACGCTGTAAGCAATATGCAGACCACTCTGGCACGTTATCTGGACCAAGGTGACAACACGCTTCAAGCAATATGCTCACCACTCTGGCACGTTATCTGGACCAAGGAAACAACACGCTTCAAGCAATATGCTCACCACTCTGGCACGTTATCTGGACCAAGGAACAACACGCTGTGAGCAATATGCAGACCACTCTGGCACGTTATCTGGAACTGGGTGACAACACGCTTTAGGCAATATGCTCTCCACTCTGGCACGTTATCTGGACCAAAGTAACCACACGCTGTAAGCAATATCCAGACCACTCTGGCACGTTATCTGGACCAAGGAAACAACACGCTCTAAGCAATATGCTCTCCACTCTGGCACGTTATCTGGACCAAGGAAACAACACGCTGTAAGCAATATGCAGACCACTCTGGCACGTTATCTGGACCAAGGAAACAACACCCTGTAAGCAATATGCAGACCACTCTGGCACGTTATCTGGAACTGGGTGACAACACGCTTTAGGCAATATGCTCTCCACTCTGGCACGTTATCTGGACCAAGGAAACAACACGCTGTAAGCAATATGCAGACCACTCTGGCACGTTATCTGGACCAAGGAAACAACACGCTGTAAGCAATATGCGGACCACTCTGGCACGTTATCTGGAACTGGGTGACAACACGCTTTAGGCAATATGCTCTCCACTCTGGCACGTTATCTGGACCAAAGTAACCACACGCTGTAAGCAATATGCAGACCACTCTGGCACGTTATCTGGACCAAGGAAACAACACGCTGTAAGCAATATGCAGACCACTCTGGCACGTTATCTGGACCAGGGAAACAACACGCTGTGAGCAATATGCTCACCACTCTGCCACGTTATCTGGACCAAGGAAACAACAGGCTGTCAGCAATATGCTCTCCACTCTGGCACGTTATCTGGACCAAGGTAACAACACGCTGTGAGCAATATGCTCTACATACTGGCACGTTATCTGGACCAAGGTAACAACACGCTGTCAGCAATATGCTCTCCACTCTGGCATGTTATCTGGACCAAAGTAACAACACGCTGTCAGCAATATGCTCACCACTCTGGCACGTTATCTGGACCAAGGAAACAACACGCTGTAAGCAATATTCTCATCACTCTGGCACGTTATCTGGACCAAGGAAACAACAGGCTGTCAGCAATATGCTCACCACTCTGGCACGTTATCTGGAACAAGGTGACAACACGCTGTAAGCAATATTCTCACAACTCTGGCACGTTATCTGGACCAAGGTAACAACACGTTGAAAGCAATATTCTCATCACTCTGGCACGTTATCTGGACCAAGGAAACAACACGCTTCAAGCAATATGCTCTCCACTCTGGCACGTTATCTGGAACTGGGTGACAACACGCTTTAAGCAATATGCTCACCACTCTGGCACGTTATCTGGACCAAGGAAACAACACGCTGTAAGCAATATGCTCACCACTCTGGCACGTTATCTGGACCAAGGAAACAACACGCTGTCAGCAATATGCTCACAACTCTGACACGTTATCTGGACCAAGGAAACAACACGCTTTAGGCAATATGCTCTCCACTCTGGCACGTTATCTGGACCAAGGTGACAACACGCTTCAAGCAATATGCTCACCACTCTGGCACGTTATCTGGACCAAGGAAACAACACGCTGTAAGCAATATGCTCTCCACTCTGGTACGTTATCTGGACCAAGGTGACAACACGCTGTAAGCAATATGCTCTCAACTCTGGCACGTTATCTGGAACTGGGTGACAACACGCTTTAAGCAATATGCTCACCACTCTGGCACGTTATCTGGACCAAGGAAACAACACGCTTCAAGCAATATGCTCACCACTCTGGCACGTTATCTGGACCAAGGAAACAACACGCTGTGAGCAATATGCTCACAACTCTGACACGTTATCTGGACCAAGGAAACAACACGCTGTAAGCAATATGCTCTCCACTCTGGTACGTTATCTGGACCAAGGTGACAACACGCTGTAAGCAATATGCTCTCAACTCTGGCACGTTATCTGGAACTGGGTGACAACACGCTTTAAGCAATATGCTCACCACTCTGACACGTTATCTGGACCAAGGAAACAACACGCTTTAGGCAATATGCTCTCCACTCTGGCACGTTATCTGGACCAAGGTGACAACACGCTTCAAGCAATATGCTCACCACTCTGGCACGTTATCTGGACCAAGGAAACAACACGCTGTAAGCAATATGCTCTCCACTCTGGTACGTTATCTGGACCAAGGTGACAACACGCTGTAAGCAATATGCTCTCCACTCTGGCACGTTATCTGGACCAAGGTGACAACACGCTTCAAGCAATATGCTCACCACTCTGGCACGTTATCTGGACCAAGGAAACAACACGCTGTAAGCAATATGCTCTCCACTCTGGTACGTTATCTGGACCAAGGTGACAACACGCTGTAAGCAATATGCTCTCAACTCTGGCACGTTATCTGGACCAAGGAAACAACACGCTGTGAGCAATATGCAGACCACTCTGGCACGTTATCTGGACCAAGGTGACAACACGCTTTAAGCAATATGCTCACCACTCTGGCACGTTATCTGGACCAAGGAAACAACACGCTGTGAGCAATATGCTCACCACTCTGGCACGTTATCTGGACCAAGGAAACAACACGCTGTGAGCAATATGCTCACCACTCTGGCACGTTATCTGGACCAAGGAAACAACACGCTGTGAGCAATATGCTCACCACTCTGGCACGTTATCTGGACCAAGGAAACAACACGCTGTCAGCAATATGCTCACAACTCTGACACGTTATCTGGACCAAGGAAACAACACGCTGTGAGCAATATGCTCTCCACTCTGGCACGTTATCTGGACCAAGGAAACAACACGCTGTCAGCAATATGCTCACAACTCTGACACGTTATCTGGACCAAGGAAACAACACGCTGTGAGCATTATTCTCTCCACTCTGGCACGTTATCTGGACCAAGGAAACAACACGCTGTCAGCAATATGCTCACAACTCTGACACGTTATCTGGACCAAGGAAACAACACGCTGTGAGCAATATGCTCTCCACTCTGGCACGTTATCTGGACCAAGGAAACAACACGCTGTAAGCAATATGCAGACCACTCTGCCACGTTATCTGGACCAAGGAAACAACACGCTGTCAGCAATATGCTCTCCACTCTGGCACGTTATCTGGACCAAGGAAACAACACCCTGTAAGCAATATGCAGACCACTCTGGCACGTTATCTGGACCAAGGTGACAACACGCTTCAAGCAATATGCTCACCACTCTGGCACGTTATCTGGACCAAGGAAACAACACGCTTCAAGCAATATGCTCTCCACTCTGGCACGTTATCTGGACCAAGGAAACAACACGCTGTAAGCAATATGCAGACCACTCTGGCACGTTATCTGGACCAAGGAAACAACACGCTGTAAGCAATATGCAGACCACTCTGGCACGTTATCTGGAACTGGGTGACAACACGCTTTATGCAATATGCTCTCCACTCTGGCACGTTATCTGGACCAAGGAAACAACACGCTGTAAGCAATATGCAGACCACTCTGGCACGTTATCTGGACCAAGGAAACAACACGCTGTAAGCAATATGCAGACCACTCTGGCACGTTATCTGGAACTGGGTGACAACACGCTTTAGGCAATATGCTCTCCACTCTGGCACGTTATCTGGACCAAAGTAACCACACGCTGTAAGCAATATGCAGACCACTCTGGCACGTTATCTGGACCAAGGAAACAACACGCTGTAAGCAATATGCAGACCACTCTGGCACGTTATCTGGACCAAGGAAACAACACGCTGTGAGCAATATGCTCACCACTCTGCCACGTTATCTGGACCAAGGAAACAACAGGCTGTCAGCAATATGCTCTCCACTCTGGCACGTTATCTGGACCAAGGTAACAACACGCTGTGAGCAATATGCTCTACATACTGGCACGTTATCTGGACCAAGGTAACAACACGCTGTCAGCAATATGCTCTCCACTCTGGCATGTTATCTGGACCAAAGTAACAACACGCTGTCAGCAATATGCTCACCACTCTGGCACGTTATCTGGAACAAGGTGACAACACGCTGTAAGCAATATTCTCACAACTCTGGCACGTTATCTGGACCAAGGTAACAACACGTTGAAAGCAATATGCTCTCCACTCTGGCACGTTATCTGGACCAAGGTAACGACACGCTGTGAGCAATATGCTCAACACTCTGGCACGTTATCTGGACCAAGGAAACAACACGCTGTAAGCAATATGCAGACCACTCTGGCACGTTATCTGGACCAAGGAAACAACACGCTGTGAGCAATATGCTCACAACTCTGGCACGTTATCTGGACCAAGGTAACAACACGCTGTGAGCAATATTCTCATCACTCTGGCACGTTATCTGGACCAAGGAAACCACACGCTGTCAGCAATATGCTCACCACTCTGGCACGTTATCTGAACCAAGGAAACAACACGCTGTCAGCAATATGCTCTCCACTCTGCCACGATATCTGGACCAAGGTAACAACACGCTGTCAGCAATATGCTCACCACTCCGCCACGTTATCTGGACCAAGGTAACAACACGCTGTCAGCAATATGCTCACCACTCCGCCACGTTATCTGGACCAAGGTAACAACACGCTTTAAGCAATATGCTCACCACTCTGGCACGTTATCTGGACCAAGGTAACGACACGCTGTGAGCACTATGCTCACAACTCTGGCAAGTTATCTGGACCAAGGAAACAACACGCTGTGAGCAAAATGCTCACCACTCTAGCACGTTATCTGGACCAAGGTAACAACACGCTGTAAGCAATATGCTCACCACTCTGGCACGTTATCTGGACCAAGGTAACAACACGCTGTGAGCAATATGCTCACCACTCTAGCACGTTATCTGGACCAAGGTAACAACACGCTGTAAGCAATATTATCACCACTCTGGCACGTTATCTGGACCAAGGTAACGACACGCTGTGAGCACTATGCTCACAACTCTGGCAAGTTATCTGGACCAAGGAAACAACACGCTGTGAGCAAAATGCTCACCACTCTAGCACGTTATCTGGACCAAGGTAACAACACGCTGTAAGCAATATTCTCACCACTCTGGCACGTTATCTGGACCAAGGTAACAACACGCTGTGAGCAATATGCTCACCACTCTAGCACGTTATCTGGACCAAGGTAACAACACGCTGTAAGCAATATTATCACCACTCTGGCACGTTATCTGGAACAAGGTGTTCTCTGTGGTTCATTCCACAGACGGGAGTATAGCGATCCCTTGAGAGACGTCTTTCTCTGTTTCTTTTTTGTTGTCTTGACATTCATCTTGGGGCGTTTCAAAAATAATATCATCCACTTCTTCAATTTTGTATCCAATTTCCGAAAATGTTTCTCTCAGGTGTTGCAATTCACTATTCAGATGGTTTTTATCTGATAGACGTCTTGCTCTATACACTAGAGTTTCAAGGACAGCCTTTTTTGTGCCGGATGGTGGTGACTGTCCGCGTGGAGGTATCTATTGGTATTAGTACTTTTACGGTACACGGTATGTCCAATTTTCCCGTCTGGTTTTTTAATCAACAGAACATCTAGAAATGAAAGCTTCTCATTCTCTTCTAATTCCATGGTGAATTGAATTTTTCTGTCTATCGAATTTAAATGAGTCAAAATATTCTGTAATTCTGAATATCCATGCTGCCAAACTACTATTAAGTCGTTCACAGACCTTCTCCACATAGTTGGTTTCAGAGAAGCAGTGTCCTTAGCTCTCTTTTCTAATTTGTCCATGAAAATATTTGCCATCACTGGAGATATTGAGGAGCCCATAGCTAAGATACCTACACGCGGACAGTCACCATCATCTGGCATTAATTTTACTTGACAATTATATTTTAAAGTGAAATCACCGAAAAAAATGGTATTGTATTCGTCGTTGCATCTTGACTGATGACCTTTGCTTTAATATGAATTTTCGATAGTTCTAATTGTTAGTTTTACTTTACAGTTATTTTCTTTTAGTCACAGGCTACAATTTTGTCAACCAATGGGGTCACTTTACGAATTGTCGCTTTTCCTATTTCATCAGTTCAGACCGGCACAGGAGGCCTACACTCAGTGAATTAATCATTATTATCATCACCACAATAAAACATTTTTTCTGTTATCCTTCTCTGTTGTTATTCTGATATTCAAAATGGAGCAGTAGAAATGGATATGATTCATGTGTGTAGTTTCAAGAGCGATTTCATAAAATCAGGGATTTCTTTATAGGATCCAAAGAGGAGGGGGGAGGGGGCGCCAATCGACATTTACGCTCCTTCAATAATGTATCCCCCTTCACAAATATTTAATGTTGACCTAAGAATGAACTCACAATGGAATATCATTACTTGATGATATGAATTTGTATCAGTATTCACTCTACTACTATGCACTTCCTTTTTTTCCGATAATGTTCCAATTATATCACATTCCAGAATTATCTCTCTTGAATCGCAAAAATCACTTGAAGAATGACCATATTTGTGAAGAATCAATGCTGGGGAATTTACTGGGAGAAACCGCGAAATAAACCCTGAAAATGTCCATAATGATTAAACTATCAAAAACAACTTGGCTAAAACAGCCTGGGGGACTTTCGCGCGGAGCTGGTGTCCAGCTGGGCGGTCATTTTATGCATGTAAGTTCTAACCTGTGCGCCCCCCAATACACGAATCCCAACAAGGTCCCTTCATAAAATATATATTGACAGTACATTATAGATACCACATCGGATGTTCAAGTTCATTTCGTATAAGACTTATGCCAGATTCTTCTGATGCTTTCCAATTTATATCTTGAAAGCGCTTACTTTTTTCAATGAATGAGAAAAATGCGGCATATCACATACCAATGGCTCTGAGTGTAACTTTTTTTCACACAGCTATTATATTATTGATAGAAGGTATTTGTGGCTCATGAGAAAGATTATTTGTCTTGGATAGATTATGTGAATATTCTACTGAGATAGAAGGATAATTGCTTAAAATATGAATATTGAAAAAAATTGCCTCCGGCGTCTGGAACCACGCCTAAAACCCTATTGTGGCTCGGGCTTCGCTGTGAGAGGCCCTCCTGAACGTCGTAGCCGCCGGTGCCTTTTGGACTCAGTCTGACACTGTATATATATATATATATATATATATATATATATATATATATATATATATATATATATATATATATATATATATATATATACATATATATATATATATACATATATATATATATATACATATATATATATATATATATATATATATACATATATATATATATATATATATATATATATATATATATATATATATATATATATATATATATATATATATATATATATATATATATATATATATATATATATATATATATATATATATATATATATATTATATATATATATATATATATATATATATATATATATATATATGAATATATATATATATATATATATATATATATATATATATATATATATAAATATATATATATATATATA